>CAHIKZ030005640.1:925000-1142603 GCA_903632075.3 Acanthosepion pharaonis
TTCTCAGCATTCTTCTGTAGAATCACATTTCCGTTGTCTCCAGTCATCTCTTCATATCTGCGGAAATTGTATAGAATTCGCTGAAATATAGGAAGCTTGGTATTATATAACACGTCAGCACTGTTTTCTTTGTTTCTAACGAAATCTTTCGGTTTCTTATTACTTTACATAGATTTTGAAATCATATTTGGTACTGCAATGTGCGTTTAGATTTCAATGACATATTTTCCATCCCCTATTAAATAACTTCACATATATTAGACATGTTTTATATAGCTTACTTTAATGGGACGGTTTTTTCATAATTTACTAATATTGGGTTCGTAAAATACTGATTCCTCTAAAGTTTAACATTGAAATTTAAGTAAAATAGTCAAAAAGAAAGTTAGATATCTTCATAAATGGTCTTATCACGCATAGAATGAATGTATATAAAACCTTGCTACTTTCAAATGCGCTTGATATGTTCGATAACTTAAAAGTAAATGGTCAATTTATTTTTTTTAATCTCCGAGAATTCTGAGTATAGTTTCGAAGATCTGAAGAAACTATTAGATATTGCTTAATAACGTCTGACACCATGAATATATGACATTCATTTTTGGATAAAAAGAAATTCATTATTATTGATAGAAAGATTAACATCATTTTTTCGCTGTTTTTCAGAAAAAGGACTCGTGCACCGAATAGACGAAAGGTTGAAGGTGATAGCATTAGCATACCGTAGCGTGTTTAAGAACTTATTGTCAACGCCGAAATTATTCATCATTTTGTAATATTTTTATGCATGTCTCAGAAACTAATGGTCGTATGGTGCCAGGTTTTTTTTTAAATGTTCATAAGCACCGAAAAAAAATCAATTTTAAGAACAAAAGATTAAATACAACAAATTTGACAGGCGAATTATGTAAAATAAGAAATCAAAATTATTCCTACAGTATGGAAAATAGATAAAAATTGAACAGTCTTCACAATATAGTCAAGAGCATGACTTCTCATCATTATAACAACTGCAATCGTCTTCTCAAGTTTTTGAGGAGTTTTGAACAAGCCTTTTCTGGGATTTTCTTCCATTCTTCAATGGTTACAAGTTCTAAGTCTTGAAGGTTTTTTTGGTGTCCAACGATTTATTCGAACTTTCAATTCTTGTTATTGATTTTCAATATGATTCAAGTCAGGGATCATTGAAGTTAATGGCAGAACTGTAACTAATTTAGACGTATGTTTGGGATCATTATCATGCGCTTATAGTTGATTTTCGCCCAGAAATTTTCATAGTCTGCAGATCTCATTATTTCTCTTATTGCAAATTATTGTCCAGTCCCCCTTGACCTAAAACAACCACAAAACATCATCGAGTCACCTCCATGTTTTAATGTTTTAATGTTGCCACTGTGTTCGTTGGAGGAGAAAACCTGACCTTTCTTTTGCAAAAATCTTCTGTACATCATTATGTCAAAAAACTCAATTTTTGATGCATCGTTCTATAGTACTTGTTCTCAAAAGCAATTTTTATTGTCCAAGAACGTTTTGGAAAAAATTAAATCACGAAACAATGTGACATGGCTTATTAAGAGGGACTCGCTGTGGTCGGAGTCCATACAATCCATTTCTATTTAAAGAATGTCGTACTGTGCGAGTATATACAAACAATGTCTTTCAAAACAACCCATAGGTTTATATTAACCTCGCAGCACAGTTTTCGTGTAGTTCTCGGCGACAATTTACGTTTTCTTCAACGTCCAGGAAAAATATTGAAACGGACTGTGCCGTATATCTAGGGATAGCTAACCGGTTTGAAATAGTGCTATAACTATTTCACAACTTTTGGAAATTAATTATTCTCTGTCTCAAGAATAACATCGGTAAAATTTTATCCACCAGGTAATAATGTTTGTTGGAATTATCACAAATCTTCTAATGAATAAATATTTTACCAAGCTTCACCAATAAACTGATTATGTAAATTACTTATACTTACATGAATCAATCAATTTAAAAAGATATTTGCTATTGCCTGAATAATTTTTCTTTTCCTATTTTTCCTAATTCCCCTGTCAATTTTGTTCTATTTAAACTATTGTTTGAAAATTGAGTTTTATATTCCTTTTCTCTGCTTATTAACAAATAACAAAAATGGAAACAGACGAACATTAGATTCTGAGAAATGGATAAAAATATTCAAAATTGATGGGTGAACAAATAATTTCGTCGTTGATAGTATATTCTTTTACATTCTTTCTCTTATTTGCAAATCGTATTGATATGTGCACTAAAAGTAAGTAAAATAAAGTATATAAGTAAAATAAAACTTTCTCTAGAGAATCTTGTTTAAAAATATTTTTAAAACCATATAAATTGACCTGTGAAATGCAAGGTAAATGATTTAACTCATTCGGGAAGTCCGATTGGCATTTAGCCGAGAGATATTTGGCTGAACGGATATTCAGCCGACGGATGTGTCACCGAAAAAGTACTGTACAAGTAAAAATAGTAACAAGCAATACTTTAAGTATTGCTTGTTACTATTTAATACTTAATTTGCAGTATTATTAAGTAGAATGGTACTAACAATTACCACAGAATTTCAAGTGATTAAATTTAAAGTTAAAAGTTTAATTATTTCGATATTTGATTATTGTTAATAGTATTTCTAAAAATATTTGCGTGTATTTGAGTAAAATTATTTACATTCGTATTCAACAGTAAGATGAAAGCTAGAACATCATTTTAAGGTAATGATCATTGAAGGCGAAATTGAAAGATCTTTTATATAGTAAAAGCTTAAGATTTTTGCTGTAGTAAAACGTGCATTTTTGTTCAAAATATTTATTATCTTACAGTAATATATATATATATATATATAAAATAGATTTTTAAAAAAAAGCTTGTCGAAATACGTGTAGCACATTACGATAAAGAGTGTAACATACATTTTATTATGCCACTACATTTTCGGTTGAATGTTGATTCAGTTAAACGTCAATCGGGGAAATGTCCGCCGGCAAAATATCCATCGGTTAACAGTCCAAATTCCGAGAAATCGTTATATTTTGATTTGAAGCACACACAGTACTCCAGAAGCTTCCCTTATTGGTATACAGAAAAATAAATGCAATGTCGATCTTTATCTGCTGTCGAGATGGATTACTCTTCTGTTGGTCTGACGCTTTAAAATTTACATTATTTCTTATTTTTTCACCCTCTGAAACTTGTTGTGTCTTAGTAGCTTTACTTTTTTTGCATCGGATGAATTGATTAATTATTTTTTCAAACACGCTACTGCATCAAAACCAATTTTCGATGATTGTTGTTCTGCAAAAATTTAGTTAAACCAAATATATTTACAATATTACGCCAGGAAACTTGTTATATGTGTCTCGTTCGTTTTTCTTTCTTCAAAATGATTAAGTTTCCTTCCTTCATGACGTGCTTGTTGATCCGGAATACATTCTACCTGAAGTCTTTTCTAATGTAGGCGATAGATTTTTTATCTTTTCGCTGGTCATAAATAGATATATCTAATCTAATTATTTTTTAGTACTGTTCACCTATTTCTCGCTTCCAGTCTGTACTCTCAGAACCAGGGATTTAACTGACAATTACTGTTTACCTATATTCACGAAGCAATATTTTAATCCACTTGGGAAGTGCATCACCCAAATCTGAAGGCACATTGGTATAGCGAAAGATGCTTCCCAAAAGCTAAGCAAAGTATTAGGACACAGGATAATTTAATTAGAAACAAAGAAATGAGTAGTGGAATGCTTCTATGACGCAGTGAAAAGTAGATAATCCCTAATATGACGAAAAGACTTGAGGGCCAGAAATGAGGTTTTACAGAAGGATGCTGAGAATAACATGTAATGAACATACGAGCAATGACAATCTTTTAGAGAAAATAAAATAAAAAAGGACACTTATATCTAACATCAGAAATAGTGTGTTGAGTTTTTTAAGGCATATGTTGAGGAGAGAGTGATTAGAAACTTTAACATTCGGGGGACTTATTGATTGACACGAGCAACGAAGAATAATTCTGCATAACTTACATATAAAGGGATGACATAACATAGTAGAAATAATTTTACTCATAACTACAGTTTACAGGAAATATGGAGCGCCGTGATCATCTACGTATTGAAATGGCAGATAGAAAAAGTATGGCATTGCTTCGTTGAAAAATCATGGTTGTAGAAAGTGAAATCTTGTACGTAATCTACTTCATGAAGAGAGTGCTGCTGCCACTTTGAAAATATAACTTTTCATACCTCAGTGTAGAGAAAAGATTCCTATCTTCAGGATTGATAATAGCGTTATACTTTTGCCTGATAGCACAAATGATATACAGCCGAGTAAACTTCAAAACATCAAAAATTTAATTAACACTCAACACAATCTGTAACTATATATATATATATATATATATATATATATATATATATATATATATATATATATATATATATATTATATATTGTGTATTTTCTGTCATGAATATAAAAATGTTCAACGCTCTCGTACACATATAAATGCATTGAGATATTCGCCGTGGCGTGTGTATTAAGATGTGCCTATATATTTATGACGAAGTAATATCTACATGTGGTAAATCGCGCAAATGCTGGTCCGCTCGCACAGATAATATCTTTCTGCGTTGATACCTTTCTCTATTTTAGCAAAAGTCGAACATTATTTCACGCAAAAGAATAAGAAAAAAAAATGTTCGCACTCTCAGTAGATAAAATTTGGAGAGGCACATTTGAGGACGCTATATTTTCTTAAATAAATAAATATTTTCCGAAATTTCCGAAGAAAAACGATTTCTGTAGTGTCGGTTCTTTGAAAATACGCATTTGTGGGACACTGCTCGGCTTCAAACCAATTTGCTAAGTGCTACAAATGGAATGCAAATTCCTAGCGCCAAGACAGATACGATGCTCCGCTAATCAGTGGTATATAACATATGTTTACTGACACAAAATACATATAACTGCTTGCAAATGCAACAGCCTTTATACATATTACTTATAAACATTAAGACAGACACATACACATATACACACATATATATATATATATATATATATATATATATATATATATATATATATATATATATATATATATATATATATATATATATATGTGTGTGTGTGTCTGTGTGTCTGTGCATGCATATGTATACATGAATATATATATCTGTACACATAAACATAAACATAAATACGAATAAATGCGATTTATAAAGATATATATGTATATATATTTGATTTATATTTACGATTTATATGTATATATATGATTTATATCTATAAATATATATATATATATATATTTATAACTATATATATAATTTACATCTATACATATATACATATGATTTATATCTATACATATATATACGTATATATGTGTTTGTGTGTGTGACAGAGTGCGTGTGTAAAATGAACATTGAAGATAACAATCAGATCCTCTGAGTGTTGACTTCAATGTTCACTTTTACATTTACATACGATCTATCTCTGATGTTGAACAATTTATCTCATACATATAACACAACATAAAATTATATATATGTGTGTGTGTGTATTGAATATACATTTATGTGCGTCTGTGTGTGGGGCTAGCTATGTGTTTTTCTGTGTGTCTGTGTGTTAGAGAGAAAGATGTTATTTCCCCTCATGCAAACCTTACAGATTTTCAGTTTGCTCTTATTTTTTTAAATGGTGAAGCGAAATTATCCTCAGAACATCCGGTTTTGTGCCTCACATTATTCAATTTCTCAGGAAATCAATTCTTGCGAGGGAGGCAACTAATATTGAGCTCTCATTGGATTAATTTTATCCTTGTAATTATCCCTACAAATTACAAATATATTTTATTATATTGTAGTATAAACCACAGGTTGGGTCTGTGTGTACTGAACAACACAAATGTGTATGAGCGAGTGTCTGCAATAGGGATTGGCCTATATGAGTGGCCAACTACTAATATTATTATTATTATCATATATATATATATATATATATATATATATATATATATATATATACTAAGACATTTTATGTTTATAAATTTTTTATAGATACAAATATTTAAGTAAATGCTCTGTTTATAATTATATAAACTACATTAACTGGCTTGAAAGTCCGAGAAATTTTCATAGAAAATATTCGTCCTCTGACAGGATTCGAACCTGTATCCTATACTTAACCGTAATATAGACTGACGTGCCTTTTAACTGATTCGGCCACAGAGGTCGAATTTATTGGTTTTGAACTTCAGTCATCCATGAATCTCTCACGTACATTCATATCTGCTCATGGCGTAACAGAGCATTTACTCAAATATTTGTATCTATAGAAACAATGTATAAATATAAAATGTCTTAATAGAATTGTCGGACATTGTCCATTTATATATATATATATATATATATATATATATATATATATATATATATATATATATATATACTAGCAGTAAACCCGTTTTCATGCAGGTGTCTTATCACTGGGAATTTTTGCCGTTCATTTGGTACAAATTAATTTTAAAGTCAGCCTACCTCAACATCAATATTATTAAGAACAACTGGGAGTAATTTAGGCACATTGGCAATAACAGTTTGAATGTTGTGGGTGGCGCTGAAAAAGGGCCGTTTTTTGCGTTATCAATCTTGCAAGAAGAACCTCTTCCATGAACCGTCATAATAATAATATACGATAACATTTATTTAAATTTTTTGCATAATTCTAATCATCTTTTGCGTTAGAGTTCTCGACATTAATTTCACGTTGGTTTTTAGATACATTAAATTTTGCCTTTGATTTTAACGCAAAGTATAAACAAATCAGTTTTTTTCGATTTTTCACCTTCAAGGTTGTAACAATTTTTCAGTCAATTTGGACACAAAACCTGCACTGAAGAATTATCTATCAGACAAAAAATTTCATCGGATGGAAACTGTGAAAACACACAAAGAACATCCGATCACATAAACGCACACACATACAAACACACACGCATTTTGAGAATTACATATATATATATATATATATATATATATATATATATATATATATATATATATATTGTGTGTGTATGTGCGTGTGTATGTGTGTGTTAAATAATTTATTCAAGTTTTGTCCATTTAATTTTAAAAGGAATGAAGAAAATTACCATGTTAATGCATATTCATTTTATTCCGAGATTTTTCGACATAAGCATAATGTCATCATCAGGGTTTTGTTATTTTAAAACAAGAAAAATGTTGTGTTCATAATTAGTTTATGACAGAATTATTGTGTTCATCTGAAAATGAACTTTTACTTGTGAAGCGAAAAAGCTAACTTCATGTACTGTGAAAGTTTAAAATTTTATGATGTCAACTTCAAGGGATGTAACTAAATTATTGAATGTCAAATTATTTTGTTTATATATATATATATATATATATATATATATATATATTTCTATAAATATACATTTCTATGAATATACATTTTATATATACATGTGTGTATGTATATATACTATATATATATAGGTATATTTGATATATATATGCGTATATTTATGTGTATACATATATATTTGATATATAAATATTATATATATATATATATATATATATATATATATATATATATATATTATAATAAACGTGCAATCAATTTACAAATACATGAATTATTCACACAAAACTAATGCAAAAGTTAATGATTTAAATGGCGAGACATCCATCATCGCAAACAGTTCAAATAGTATACAAAAACCTCCAGATCCGTTATGAATGAATTGATCCGTGTTTATATAAATTTCTGCCGTATTAGTTGTTATTTTTACTACAAGCTTTCGTCTGTTCCTACAGACATCTTCAGGTATAGAATAGATGTTGTTTTTTTGTTTTTTTCTCTTAGTAATAAGAGGACAACCAAAATATATGTGTTGTTGTATCCGAAAATGCTATTGAAAAAGAGTTATTGGTTTTGGAACGCACCAAAGCAACGCTGAGTTTGATTTTAAATTTTTAAAGTGTTTGCGTTTATACCAAATATGGTGATGAACAAATTTTTTTACTGGTAAATTTTTCTGTCAAAGTGGCATGAACTATATTGTTCAATAATTACAGTAATGTCGCACTTATTATCTAAAAGTCGCACTTGGATCAGTTAATTTCCCTCGCACAATTCCTAAAGTTTGGTAATTTGCTCAGTTCTTTGTTAAATGAGAAAATTTTAAAAAGTCTTACTTGTTCGTAATCTCAACATAGATATTTTTTCTTTTAGAAATTTTATGAATTTAAACGCAGCACTACATTGAGAACAAGGTCTCATTAATTTACTGTTGAATTGGATAAATATTACATTATTTCTATGTTAACATTTTTTCTCACATTTCTCGCTTTTGGAAAACTCTTCCAGCTCCATTCTTTCCGGCTCTCATTGATCACCAAAAATATAAATGTAATTCGTTATCTACTGTGTTCCTGATTGCTCTTCTTTTTATAATCTTTCTTTAATATTCCTTTTTCTGATTCTGTCACACCGAAAAAAACACTTTTTCTATTAGTTACTCTACTGCTAGCTTGGGATAAATTCAAAAAAAAATAAAAAAATAAAAAATAAAGCTCTGCCTTCGGTATTGAGAGGCGATCCAAATGTCTTTTGGTAATTTTATGAAACCATACCACATCTGACCGAAATGTTCTCTATGAAACTGGGTAGGCTGAAATATTCGAAAACCGTGAATGATTGTTCTAGCCTGAAGGCTAAAGTAATTTTGCCCGTTTAGTATAGCTGTAGGATGAAACATGTGAGTTTAGTTGGTGTTGAACAAAACACGAATGTGCGTCCTCAGCACGGATTGCCTATCTCACCTATCAGACCATTCTGTTCGGAAAACGAGTAGCCACTCATTACAAATACACGCACACAAAACACACACACATACATACATATGTATACAAGTACACATACATATATTGATTGTCCAAATTAAAACGTGTGTGTGTGTGTGAATGTCTGTGCTGTATATATATATATATATATATATATATATATATATATATATATATATAATGAAACGGATTATGTCCGAGAATTATTTGATATACGCTATTTTTATAGATACAATTTATTCAAGTAAATGTCCTATTTTTAATTAAACTGTATTAATTATATTTACCGGACTGAATTTTAAAGAAATTTCGTAGAAAATCTGCGTTCTCAGATAGGAATCGAACTTTTATCCCTATGCGGAAACTGTTATTTAGTCTGACGTGCTGCACCATTCAGAGACAGACAAGCGACTGGATAGCAAAGTGCTTTTCCTGCAACAAACCGCAAGCATTGGAAAATCAATCTTTGCAATAAATGAAATTCTTTATCGGATCAATTATTCTATTTCTGAGGAAAATAATCTGTTCTGGAGTTTCTACCAACGAATATACGCAGATTATTTGAATAGGAGAACAGCGCAATAATAGGAAATATTTTGGAAATCATAAAGTATCTCGTGCTTGTAAAATATTGCCAGCTCCTTTGCGTTGAACATGAATAACTATTTCAGAGTGTACCACGGCAGGATAATATCGTCGAAAATATGATGGCTGATGGGATCATAAATATTAACGCCTATGTCATTGTACTTGACACCTCTAATATTTAAACTTGATTCCACCGTCACCAGAACGAAACTGCTGTCTTTTAATAATTTGAAAGATCACTTTTTATCTTCGATCTGGATTCTATTTTTAAAATTGAATATCTAGATACCCATAGCTGTGACCCATAACTCCTTGATGAATTTTCAATGGGTATTTCTCCAGGTAACGTGGTGTCTAGATTTGCATCATGGAAAATTGGTCCATTAATCCAGGCAATGTGGTTAACTTTCGCCATCAGGCTGTTGTGTTTATGGACTCATGGTGCCTACCCACGAAATTCTTCAACCAAACTTGACAGTTTAATAATTTTTATTGTGAAAGTGCATGCCATTTCATGGTTCAAGATTAAAAGAAATAAGAAGTTCTACAATCAGCAAATGTAAATATTCAGTATGTTTCAAATGAGTAGGAAGCAACCAGATGAACTCCAACAGATCACATTGTAAAATATACAATAAAATAGGTTTACCTTACAGCCTGAAAATATCTTATATTCAATAGTCAAATTTGCTGTACTAGAAGTGAGGGAAGAATCTATAAAAAAAATTTTGGCTATTCGGTAAGTAAATATTTATTCATATAAAACGTACTGAATTAGTTATGCCGATTTATAGAATCATTTTAAGGATTTTGTCTAATTTCACCATATATATTAAAGCAGTACAGATTTAAATAACACATTAAATTAATTTTTGCTTTCTTTCAGGAGTGGGGAGCCAGCCAAGAAGATATTAAAAAGAATCACGACTATCAATTTTAAAGCAATATACTGGACACAGTTAATATATCTGTCATTAAGTGGAGATTGCGAACCACCACTCAGAAGACCTTTCTGAAAATGAATTTCGGGAAAGATTATAAGATGGTAAGAAGCTTGATTTGCCAGATTTGAGCTCACATTCTTAAGGCATGGAACGGGCTGTCAAGTTAACAACAGAAGCTTCTCAATCTGTGTATGTCATTGACGAAAGGGAACAGCACATAATATCCAAAGTTTTGTGACAGAAATTGAGACCATCATTTTATCTAAGGCATTGTCGGAGTTAGTTCCTCCTTTAGTTCGTTAACCCTTTTACCAGGGGTCTCTCTTCCCTGGCTATAAATAGTCGCTGACCCTTCGCTTCTTCTTTTTCCTCAGTCTTTCAGCCTTACCACCTCGCAGATGTGAACGCTCACAGATACAGCCTTTCCCAAATGCTGGGAACACGCTAAGCACAATACACGTACTTACGAGCACCCACCACAACACAATACACACACACGCATATTTACCACACACACGCATATTTACCACACACACTCTGTCCATGTAACTGTCCATGTAACTTGTAACGTTTCTTGTTATTAATAGATATATTTGTTTACATATATTTATCGGTCTTGTGTTTGTTTTTTCTTTGGACTTAATTATAGTTCAACTTTCTCATGTAGTTGGACCGGCTAGCAGGAAAATCTTGACCTACATGTGTACTTCTACTCAACAGCATCGCCGACAAGGTCCTCTAGAGCATCTTATATGGAGCTATTTACTCTATATTTTAAGCCCTATGAAATTATTGTGTTTTTCATATATGTTTGTTATATTTTAATTCATAATAAAAAAAAAAATTAATGCATTCACAAGGTAAAAAATCGGCATTTCGAAGATGTCACTAAAAAGTGGTGGGGGGATTTTCAATTTGAAGTTTAGTTAAAATGTCTTCATTGTATTTCATTTTGATAAAATAAAATAACACCATTCACCGACTTAAATAATGAAATTGTATTTTTTGTTTGTTTTTCTTAATCAATATTTAGGCCAAATCTTCCAAAATCCAGGATTTTTCAGTGCAGTTTTGTCTACGGTCTTTCATGCCAAATGCTGTAAAAACCGTTGAAGTGTCAGATCTAATTTTTTTGTATCCGTACTTATTAGCTCAATACACAAATTCGATTCATTATTCTTTTTGATATTTAAAAAAAAAGTGAAAAAACAGTCTACCCGTTTAAATTTAAACGGGTTATCTTAATGCTGATGTTGATAAATATTATACTGTGATTAAAAATTTGTTATTTTTTATAAAATATATTTTAAAATATATATTTATATATATATATATATATATATATATATATGTAAAACACGCAATAATATATATTTTAGCGTTTTTTATTATTAAATGGATATCTATGTTCTTATATATATATATATATATATATATATATATATATAGGAATATTGAAGTCAACACAGAGGCGACAGGTTGTTACATGCTACAGGCCATGGTGATCTGATGATTAGGTCTAGCATGAAATAACTTGTCACCTCTAAGTGTTGATTTCAATGTTCACTTTTATATTTACACACGCTCTATCTCTGATATTGAGCACCATAAATATAGCACACCCTAAGAGTATAATTCTTTTATCTATCTATCTATCTATCTATCTATATATATATATATATATATATATATATATATATATATATATATATATATATATATATAAAAATATATATATATAAATATATAAATATATATAAATATATATATATATATATATATGCAATCCTTAATGTATGTTAATCTTAATCAACATATTTAAGCAGATATCTATGTCTATGCCTACATGTAACCATCAGTTCATTTGTCTTGTTTAATAAGCTTGGGTTCTTTAAGTGTTTTAGCATAACCAATTTTTCAAAAAAACTTAAGTTAAATTTATTTCTTTTCACTTTAAAGAATTGGCTCATGTCATAATATCACAGATGTTCGATGTTGTGATGACATCATTCTTTAAATTGCCCGAAATATTTGGAGACAGAAGTGCTGTATTCTTGTATTACCTAATTTGTATTACCTAAGATCATTAAATGATGGTTTAATTTTAAAATTTTTGAGTGAAAACAATATAAATACTATCATCGTTACTGGAATGTATGCTCGACTGGCATACAGTATTATCAGTCATACATTGACAGTTTAAGGAACAGATGATTTTTTTCGGTAGCTGCAATTATTTTTAGAAATATTTACGTTGTTTTGTTGGAAAGTTATTTGTTTAATTTAATGTTGTTATGTGGGGATATTGCTTTATCTATGTTTTTAATTTAGCTATATGTGATTCTAATGTCATTTTTATTAAAACACTTTTTAGTGTTGGTGAATGGTTAAAATACTTATGGATTAAATTTTGGAACATTCTTCCTATATTAGCTAGAACATTACGATTAAAACATTGATTGAACTATATAATGATACACTTACGCGGTTTCTGTTTATTTCTAACTTCTTTGATCGTTTCTAAATACTCTAAAATTAATTCAAGATTGCTTATTTCTAAAGACTTCATATGCTTAATTTTATTATTATCAAATGGTTTGCAATAACCATTATTAGAGTCTAATGTACCATCCAGGAAGTCATTAAGTTTTATATATATATATATATATATATATATATATATATATATATATATATATATATATATATATATATGAAATATATATAATCTTAATCACTACCTAGGTTTCTACCATTAGTGTCATCAGGTGGTGGAGTAAATTTAGTTATCTATCGCTTCATAATTCCTTTTTAGTAGGAACAGTTGCAGAATGGTAAAGTGTGTGAAAAAATTAAATTTTTGATGAGGTCTTCAGACCAACACGGAGGCCTACGTCATGTGCCTTGAGTTGGTGGTTCTTCCCAGGTTCAAAATGGTAGTTGCTAGAAGACACTATGACTGGCCACATGACTCTGCACCAAGCCCCACATGCAGAATAATCTAGTCATGACTGTCAGGCAATTGCTGTAATCACATCACCCCTTATATATGGCCACCTAATTCCACAGACTGAAAATCTCTTGATTATTATATGTTTAGCGCAGTTGAGCGAGAGACGAAAAAACTCATTGTAACACCAAAGATGGCAAGTATTGAAATCGCGTTCTTCAACAAGTAGACCGCCCTGAAGGGCTGCAGGATATTCTGAAGTCCTGAAGAGCTGGAGGAGATTCGGAAGACCAAAAGAGCTGCAGGGCATTTCGAAATCGTCTTGAGGTTGTGGTTGAATCCAATGACTATTTTATTGAATAAATTCAGCATTTCAATATATTTCTGCGTAATTTTTGTAAATATATCTGTTAAAATGAGGTTCAATGTTATTTTCATTCTTGCGTAATTTAGACGACGATTTATCCATCGCCCTTTGTCTAAACCTACTGTTTTTAAAAACAATATCTTAGAAATATGCAGTTAACATTAATCACGACAATACAATATAGAGTTCAAAAAATGTAAATATAACAAATATATCTTTAAAATGAAAAAAAAATTCTCCCTTTTGATTTCTCTTGTTAATCTCTACCAACGTTTTTTAAATAAATGATCTGCCTAATACTGAGATAATTTATGAAGATTTATTCCAATGATACAACTACATACTGGCAGACCACTAAAATTCTTGATGATCAAAGATTAGAGACCGATCATTCTTCCGATCTTGCACAAACTACCCAATGGGGTCAAAAACTGACTAGTTACATTCACTGCCGCGATTACAAAGCTAGTTACATTTCATCATTGCCGATGAAACCACGAAATATCACCAATCAGAATGAACGGAGGTACTCTCGGTGAAGTCCTGGCCCTTATACACTTATTGGGCCTCAAACGCAAATGCGACATCAAGTTGAATTCGTACATACGATCCATCGCTAAGGATTCAGGTAAAGTTTACGGCTCTGTGTACTGCTTCTGGAAGTACCTGGCTCCTCCTGATATTATCTATATTTACAGGCCAAAAATGGAGTACTGTTGTCATATTTGGGCCGGTGCTATGCCGATCTAACTTACCAGCCTTGATAACTTTTAGAAGCCTCTCCGAGCCCTTGTGGGGGACGAATTATTCTCCACTCTTCCAGCGCTCTCCCACAGGCGGGATGTGGCAAAAACTCACACTGCTCTAACGCTACTTCTGCGCTACTTACCTTGTTCGGACGAACTATGTTCCCGGTTCGGTTAAGTCGACCATTCACATAAAAAAACTCGCCATGCTACTTAAATACTAGGAAAACACCGATATTCCCTCCGTATTTCATCGATGAGAAGTAAGTTTCCTTCGGGCAGCTTCTTCCCGCGAACCGGTGCACTGTGAACCGACTCCTAAAAGGATGTTTCCACGATGACTCTGAACTTAACCTGTTTAAGGCTAGGGTTAACCGTTACCTTCCAATCCTATGCACACAAATTGCCACCTCTTAATCTCTACCACCAGTGGTCTGCTGCATTGTAAGGTGTGAACCTTACTGTAAAAAATCGTTTGGATGATTGTTCAGTTTAACATTACAGATACAATTTAATATAGTTCTGCTGTTACGGTATGAATTTGGACTAAATAACATTAAATGAGTATTATAGAATTTTAAAACTTGCCTTCAGTCGAGTCAATATAACTCATGGTGGGGAATTCATCAAATTCTTTTTCGACCTATTATCCAGCTTTGCTGCTTAAACATTGTCAACATATCCATATACACACACACTCTTATGTGAATATATCTATCTATCTATCTATCTATCTATCTATATATATATATATATATATATATATATATATATATATATATATATATATATATATATATATATACACACACAGTGGGGGAAATAAATATTCGTACACATGAAAAATTGTATTTTTATAACTAAAGCAAATTTTGATACAATTTATGTGTAAAGATACATTTTATTAAAAAAAATAGTAATAAACTTAATTAATTCTTATTCTAACAGAAATTAATGAGTTTTTTTTCATTTTAACTGATGAAAAAAGTATTCGTACAGAAAAAAGCATATTAACTTAATTTAATACTTTTTGGAATATCTGTTATTGAGTTAATCAGCTACCAATCTCCTCCTGTACGTCTCAACTAATGATTTGCACACATTGTGTGGTATGTTGTCCATTCTTATTGGCATATTGTCTTCAAATTCTTGATATTTGTTGGTGCTTTTTTCCCAATTTGAATTTTCAAATATCGCCATAAATTCTCGATTGGGTTCAAGTCTGGGGACTGACATGGCCATTGCAAGACATCAACGTTACTTTCAGCTAACCATTTCCTTGTAGATCTAGCGGTATGCTTAGGATCATTATCCAGTTGGAAAACCCAATCAGGAGGTAGCCGAAGTTTCTCAACAGAACGCATTAAATTGTCTTGCAGGATTTTCTGGTAGCTTTCGGCATTCATCTTGCCATCTATTATTGATATTCTGCCAAAACCTTTTGCCGAAAAACAGCCCCAGATCATGATCCTGCTACCACCAAACTTTACCGGTGTTCTTTGGTAAGTAGGCTTCACCGTCCTTCCTCCACACATTATTTCGGTAATTATGACCAAACAACTCTATTTTAGTTTCATCTGCCCATAGTACTTTTTCCCAACACGAATATTTTTTACCTTTATGCTCTCTAACGAATTTTAGCCTGGCATCTCTGTGTCGTTTCAAGAGGAGTGGAGTCTTCTTTGGGATGCGTTATATCTGACTTTTTTGTGTAGTTCATTACTTATTGTACGCTTGGTTACTTTAATCCCTAATGCACGCAGATGTTCCTGTAGCTCTTCTCGGGTAACCTGTGGATTTTGTTGGATCTGGCGTCCTAATATCCTTGCTAATCATAGAGAAATCTTCTTCGGAGCACCTGTACGTCTTTGGTTTTCGACGCTGTTACGAGTTTTAAACCTTGCAATGAACGAAGCATTTGTAGTAAAAGGAATATTCAGGTTGTTAGAAATCGTTCTGTAACTGTTCCCATCTTTCCTAAGATACAAAATGTATTGTTTTTGTGAAATAGTCAATTCTTTACCTTTATGCATTATTGGAACCTTCTCGTAAGGCAGAATGCTCTGATAATGGCTAATAGCGTTACGTATAATTACTGATAACATTACTGGAACATTCTAGAATATACTTTTTTTCATAATTAATTGATAATTTTATTCTAATAATTGATTTGTACGAATACATTTTTCACCAGTTAGAATTTTAAAAAATGCATTAATTTATGTTATAATAAGAATTAATTAAGTTTATTAATATGTTTTAATAGCATGTGTCTTGATACATAAAATGTGTCGAGAATTATTTTAATTAAGGCTTTTACATTCATAAAAATACAATTTTTCAAGTGTACGAATATTTATTTCCCCTCACTGTATATGGTGGGTGCGTATGTGTGTGATTATCTTTCTTTTGATGTATGAATATACACGCGAGCACACACATACACACATCGGAAGATGTGTTTTGAGAATAACCATGGTCACTAATAAAAACTCTGTGGTGTGGTGCGGCGACTACATTCTCCAAGCGTTACTTTCGAGAAATGATATAAATAACGGACGTGGTTGAGAACGTTCCTGAGTAAAAGAGTTCAATATCAATGTGTGTCAAGCGGCTTCACTGAGCGTAATTTAGAACTGCTACCAGAGAAGATTACTCAATAGTTTTCGATCAGGAATCACATATACAATTAATCAACCCCAATACTATTTACAGTCCATAGTTGCTGTTTCTTTTTTAAATTGTGCATATGGATAGATAATATAAATAAAAATGTATTACTTCATCAACATATTATTTAATTTTATTTGAATTTATTATCCATATACATAATATTTATACATATACATAATAGTAATTAAACAACATATATACGTTGAATGTCAACATTAAACACAATTGTGAGACGGGGGCGGGATTGTTGACCACAACGGTGCAAAATGCGCTAATTGCATAAAATGAATGAATCAATATATGTAAGACTAAAATTAATTCAACATATAGAATTATTTATAATTTTACCATGATCTAAAATATTTTAAGAGATTCACTCACGTGTCACTCCACCAACGACAAGGTTTTGTCTTTAATTTATAAATACAATATATTATTCTTTATAAATTTTTACAGGTTTTTAATCAGCTTTGAAAATAGCAGGATATTTAGCAATGAGATATAACTGCTTTAATTACCAAGGATAATCTTTCAATCATCAAATTAAAGAGTTAATCATGTTATTACGCTTTGAGTGTAAAAGATCGGTTTGATATATTTCTGTTGAAAATTAATTAAGATTTCGATAGAAATCTCCCTACAGCATACAGGAAATCTATAATATTGAGTTCATTTTTTTAAAAAGTAATCATCTGCAATATCGTTGTCAGAATCGATTGCACCGACATTTAAAAGAGAGATAAATAGAATTTATGAATATATAAGCAGTTTAGACATTGGATTCAGTATAAAGATTTATGTAAATGTAAAATGCTTTGATTACAGCTTACAATTGTGGATTTATTTTTATTAGATCTAGCCAAATAATTGTACCGGACAGAGTAGACGTGAGACATCTGCATTGATAACTTCCATCACATCCTATATCCGAACAATTTACGGAAGAGAAATGAATGACGTGTAAATGTCAACAATCCAGCACTTATAGAAAGAACAGTAATGTAGAAAATAAGATGAACAAAAGGAAAACATGAAGAAAAAAAAAGATCAGAAAATGTCCGTGTGAAAGTATGGTTCGCCTAATTACCATATTTTCCCCTGAAATCCCCCCAGACATCCATTAATTGCGATCAGAATGTTTTTTTCTTTTTTTTTTTAGACATTTTTTGTTTGTTTTATATTTGTCAGTGCTAACGTTCCTTTATTTTGCTTTTTTTAATTATGCAAAACGAAAAAAAAATGTGTGGCTTGTCTCATTCAAGTAGATAATTAGAGTCTTACGGCGGCATTATGGGCAACCACATGTGCCTGATTGTACTTCCACGCTAATATCGTCCATTGTTCTACGCGAAATACAAGGAACAAGTTCGGTGCCGGTGATAACAGTGAAGTATTGTCAGTAGACACACAAAAGCCACTTGATTCTAAACGCCTCTTCTCAGTCAGTTATTATTTAAGGCAACAGATAAAATGGTTAACAATAGTTCATTAATAGAGATAATTGACCGGCAGTGTTTTCGGTTATTGGTTTTTATTTATATTTTTTCGGCTACCTCGTCAAAAAGAAAAGAAGAGGGAAATAAAATCAGTGAAAAATGCAGGCCGATCAATTGGACAATAATTACATACACTTTGCAACCATAGGGAAATGCTTTATATAGAATGCATTTGCGAATGTTCAGAAACATTGATTTTGAACAGATTTTAACCATCAGCATAGAATACAACAATGTCTCCGATTGAAACAATTAGGTATTAAGGTGTCATGACATAAATGTAAATGTTTTAAATAAATAAATATAGAATTATCACAATATATATTCATTATTGAAATTTTTTTTTTAGAGATTTTCGGTATTTTTTCTCAATCAATATGAGTTTCTACATTTTTCTTCTACGCGCCGTGAACATCCGGGACATTGGCGGTCTTTTCCAGTCATTTGTATCTTTTATTATTATTATTTTCTTTTCCTTATCACTCTTTAACCTTCCACCGCTATCCATTTACTCAAGCTCACTTGCTAGGTTATGCATTGTTTTCTCCGTGTCTCTTGCCTCCAGACACATTTTTCTAGGCCTCCTTCTAATTATGAACCTAGAAATTTCACTCTTCCTGGTCCCATGTATAAGTGTTCTTTTGTTGAGATCTTCTTTAAAATTTTGTCGTTGTTCAAATGTTCAGTCCATGGTATTCTCAGCATTCTTCTATAAAAACACATTTATGTTGTTTCAATTTTCTTCTTCATTGCTCTATAGGAGAAAGTGATATTATAAAATTATTAAGTTCATTTTTCTTTATGACTAATTTTCGCTGTTTCCTAATTCTCTACTTAGCTTTTTGAAGGCATAATATTTAAGGATCTGTTTATATTTATTTAAATCACAGATATGAGAATAAAATTTTAAACTTTAATTTTGAAATGTATGTGTTTTCTGAACTATGTTAAATTTTACGCAAAATTCTTGGTTATTCATTCTTTTCTTTGACATTTCATTTCAATATGTGGGTGTGTGATTTGGGGGCTTTTTTTGAAAAAGGATTTACCTCACTCGAAGATCTATCAGACACTGACTTTTGACACATTGTTGATGCGCTCATATAACTTCCTGTCATCCTGTTGTCACCTTTGTGCACATCGTTAGCTCTGCTTTGTTGACCTCTTTTGTATAAAACGTGAGTAGCCACAGACTTTAAAATTCGTGTCTATGAAATTGCATTCTTGCAACTGGATCATTTGATGCGACACTATCATTCTAAATTATTATTATTATTTTATTAATATAAATAGTATTTGTTTTTTAGGAATCTTTTTCAGTGAATTGTTAGAAAATCGAGGTTTTCTAACAATTCAAGGTTTTCTAACAATTCTAAGGTTTTTCAGTGTCTGTATGTTTTAGTCTGTGGTTTTCGTTGTCTCTCTCTTTTATTCCATCGATAGTAGGATAAAAATAAATTTTAGAAACAGTCATTAATTCATCATAGCCTGCCAACCAAGGCGGAAATACCACAAAGACACAAACGCTTACTAAGCGTGAAAGAAACTTAACAAAATTTAGTGAAGAGAAAATACAATAAAATAACAACCAGGAGATGTAGATTGATGTTGTACTTAGATTTTGAAAGCCTTCGTTGACAGGAAGGGAAAACACCGGAAAAGATTTCCACAAGCGAGTAGTTCGGGTTTAATGAAACAGTAAATTTATGAGACAAAATTGACTATAGTACTACATTCATGAGGTGATGATATTAAAGAGGAAATATCATTAGAGCAATTGCCATGAAAATAATCATGGAAAAGCAAAGGAAAAGTCTTATGGCGTTGCAACAGAGACTGATGCAAGTGTATCAATGTACTATTTGTCAGCGAACATTCTTACTACATCCTTTTTAAAAAATCCAGAGAAAATGTGTAAAGTTATCACTCCTGATATGGTATCCTGGTTAATTAAATAAAAAAGAAAATCTGTCTGGAATTATTGAGCCAAATTGCCTAGCATCAGATCTAGTAATCGATTCTGTTACTAATTAATATTAGACTGCTGTTGAAAGGGAAAAATGGTTATCCAAGATGACTAAAAAGTATGTTTCATTTTAGAGGCGTTGAAACTTACAAGTCATTTATATCTCAGTTAACAAAGATTAAAGTTCATTTTCCAGCTAATCAGACATTTTTATTTTAAAGAAAAATTTGTGGTTACTTTTAAGCCAGGAGATGTGCCATCAACATATATAGCGGGTGGAGATCAAATGATATCGGGACAGTCACTGATGATGATGAGAAACAAAGTAGATTCAAATATAAAGCCCTGAAAACAACCGCGTTAATGTGAAAGTATCTAGAATTGCTTTGAGCTTTTATCGACGACCATAACAAACCGTCAAATGCCTACGAGATATCTAACGGCATGGCAAGAGTCTCAGCATTCTGATCCAAAAATTGAGAGACTGTTCCAGTAATAATCATTAACTCATAGGCGTTTGATCTAAAAAAAAACAAAAACGAAATACATATTGTTTGAACTAAAAGGAGAAGTCGCATGGTGTTAGATCAGGGAGTGTGGAGGTCACGCTAACAGTTCGCCGCGACCCATTCAACGATTTGTGAAACATTGAACGAGATAATATATATATATATATATATATATATATATATATATATATATATATATATATATATATATATATATATATATATATATATATGTAATATATAGAGATAGATCAAGTCGTTGTCGACAGATAGAAAGTAAAGTAAAGTAAAGAAAGTAAAGACTGAAAAATAAAATTGACAAAGATTATTGTTTAAGGTTGACGGAGACGCATATCTCAATTATTTTTTTTTTGTCTTGTTTTGTTTTTTGTTTTGTTTTTTACGAATTGGTCAAACCCAAACTCAAACAAAAACATTGTTTTCAATCGTTATGAGTCTACCGATTAAATAGAATTTTATTATAAATAATTGTCTTGCAAATGGAATTTTTAAAGCATTCAAAAATAAAGAAAAAAGTGTGCAAGACAATAAGAAACACTACCTGCCAACAAAAAGTGAAGTTTTGCTGAAATTGGTTGAAAAATGTAGGAAATCCGACCCCATATATAAACGAACACACCCACACACAAACAACCTGGGTTTTATAATGAGTATAACTCGATATGAGTTGTCCCCCTTTCATTCTCGCGATGCCTCTTAATCGTGTTTTCAAAATGATTTCGTACAAAGACAATTGTGTTTTTCCAATTTCTGTCGCTGTCAGAACCACCGCAGGATAATGTTACGTAGTCCTGTGAAGTTTTGTTGAAATCGGTTGAAAAATGTACGAAATCCGATCCAATATATAAACGTACAGACACACACACACGCAACCTGGGTTTTATAATAATATGATTCCTATCATACTATATATATATATATATATATATATATGAGAAAAAACTCTGAATTCAAAACCAGCGGAGGATCATTTGGTGACCCTGTGACATGTAGTGAACTAGGTTTTGTATTCGGCCCTTCAAAAAGTGTGTATTGGTCTGCACGAAACCTTCACCACTATAATCAAATCTCATGTGCTGTTGTGGGGCTAGGAACTGATCTGCTTGATCCTCATAAATCGATTTCGACGGGAGAGTCGAGTATATATATATATTACCGAGTAGAGACTTGGTTATTGGTGGAAATGCCTGCAAAGATACAATTTATAGATCGATAGTATAGACGGAGAAGAATCCATGAAGAAAATATTCTGCTTCATTAGCAGAACACATTTTATATTGTTTGATGCGAGGATGGATTTTGGACTGTCCCTTGTTTAACCGACTTACATCGAACCAAATTTCAAAACAAAGCTATTAGAAGTTATTCGGTGTTCCTATTGTCGAACAGAAACTTAGCTTTGTTGAAGATACTTTGAAATTATTAGTATCCAAGTTGATATAGACAGAAGTTATTTCCCTGGGCTGTAGCCACAGAACAGACAGCCATGAACCAAGGAAAAGTACGCGACTTTACTTGGTATTGCGGAGATGACATGAAAGCATTGATGCCGGCTTTCATCCAAGATAGAACCGCCTTCTTATAAATAGGTCAGATATTGTGACTAGTATGAAGAGATATGTTCCAATCTCGAAGTAGTAATATTTTATTAGTATTTATTTTTGGCTTCACAGAAACTTTGCGCCAAAACACATACAGTCAAGTTTCCGATTTAACTCATTTGGATAGAGTTCTAGATTTTCTTTCATGTATTTAATTTCTGTAATCAGCAGCTACGCATGACAATATTAATACTTATAAATATTAATTCCTGATAACTTATAAATAAGACAAACAAAGAGACATTGATTTTCTTCTGGGTGACAGGTATGATGCAGGAAACAGTGGATAATTTACGGCAACGGAATCATTATAGATTTTAATTCAGAATGTGTTACAATTTTTGTAAAAGTATTTCTCTAAAGATCTGTCAATCTATCTATTTATCTATCTATCTGTAACAGTTCATATCTATCTAAAAGTGTCCATATGTATATATATATTTATTAATATTTGTACAAAACACACACACGTATATATATATATATATATATATATATATATATATATATATATATATACATATATAATTTTGTTTATATATATATAATTATACATATAATTTTGTTTTATATATATATATATATATATATATATATATATATATATATATATAGGTCTCTATCTATCTACCTATTTTTCTATGTGGTTTATTTATGACTATCTAATTTTGTTTCGATCTATCTATTCATTTGTAGCTGAATCAGTTCAACAACCATCAAATCTATAACGAAGATAATCTGCTATATCTTTAATTCTTATAAGCTGATTCCATTGCATTACTTATGGCAAACAGATTAAATTCACGTGAATTGATAGCAGGATCCTGTAAGTGTTCGACTGAATGTTTTCAGAATGGAGTTTCATTAAGAAAATATTATAAATATTACGAATATACACAAGATTGTATAATAGTTTCTCTATTCTCAAATAAGTAAATCAAAGGATTAGCTGTGGGGTATATGAGATTCCATATGTTCGTGATTTGAAGTTGTAAAGCAATTAGTTGCATAATGTTTCCCGATAAATATTGAATTACCCTACAATATTTTGCAAGAGATTTTACTTACCACAGGATTAAATCCACCCAATAGGATCCAGCTTCAAATAATGATACCAGTCCAAAGTTGAGCTTTTGAAATTACATATAAGATAATGAATGAGATAATATTTCGAAAGCATAAAAGCTTCTAAAGAGAACATTCCTTGATGCAGCGAAAGCTCTTCATTATATAGAATGATTAAATGGTTGATGTGGTAGATTTTAATGACATGGAATTGTCGAATAAATATCACGATGTCTGTCTATATCTCTGAGATGAGGTATTATGACTACTTGCGTTATTTACATGATTCGGACTTTTATACTTATCTCCATTGCCATATCTACAACGTTTCGGCTGTTGTAATCTCCGACCTTTTTCAGGTGATTTGAATTTCGAATCGATCTTTTATTTCGTCCACCGGGGTTGATTGTTCTAGTTTTACGTGCCATGACTTTTCCTGTTGCCTCAGTTATTTCCGGTTAACTCTCCAAGTTTTGGTTTTTCTACTGTGGCCTAGTATTGAACTCACAACACTTTAGATCAAGTCACTGGATCCAGCCAACGTCTTTATTCACATTGTGATTATGGCAATGAATATAAGGCTAACATTCCAAATAATGTAAATAGTGCAAGTAATAACACCATTCTTGAAACTGTATTACGTAACACTATATTCCCTTCGATATATCGTCAGTTACTTTCAGCCTGTGTAAGATAAGAACGCCAACACAAGAGGTCCGGTCCGTTAAGTGAACTATATATTGATAAACAATGGTGCATACATGACAGCTCAAAACATTTTTGAGTAAGTTTAATATATCCATTTGTTCAATACCCTCCTTCTCACGCTTGCAATAACGGTTGCAGTATGAAGTACCGTAAAATTCGGTGATAGGTAGTAACCGTCAGGTAAAATATACACATATCTACGTGTGATGGTCTGGGACGAAATATGCGTGCAATATTTAATCCAGTATAATAGGCAACGGCTATCAGCGGTGGAAAATGTATAATTTCTCGTTTACATTTTATCAGTGATCTTGAATAAGAGGTATGGATAGTAGAATAATAAAAAGAGCTTCCTCGCCTTTGAAGGTTACTCTTCATTCAAAAGGTTACTCTTCATTCAAAAGGTTACTCTTCATTCAAAAGTGCCGGTAATACAACAGGAAAACACTCCCCTAGAATTCTGAAAAATACACCTCAGATAGATATAGATAATAAAGTAAAATATTTGTGGATAATAATGATGCGCTGCGTCTTTAAGACGGTTATAAAAACTATAAAACAATACTCTCATCTCTATATGTCTCTCTGCCTACAGGCAAAGCTCTAAATCAACGATGGATTCTACATGACTTCTCAAGATTTTTGAATGAAGTATTATAGTAAAAATAGCTTCATCAAACGTGTAGGGAACTACTTTGTACAAATTATCCAATAAGTTATGGAAATCAAGACGAAAAACGTCTAGTGGACAAATCAATACAGCTAAATTATTTTAAATATTCTTTAAATTACTGTTAGAGCCCGTGTATTACAAGCACGCGTTTATTATACATTACCGCGAACTTCGGGATGCGTGTAAGATAACCCTATAGTGTAAAAGACACTGATTATTGCAACTTTCAGATATAATTTAATGTTATTTAATGGTAAGCAAAGATTTTTCGAAGTTTAATGGTTAATATCGAGTAAAGATAAGTTTTCAAAAAATATTTTACACAAAATCTTCCGTCTTTGATTAATGGATTTGAGATCTAGAAATCTTTCTGTACAGATAAGCGAAGCTAAAATGCTTTTGTTTTCATAAATACATTATCGAAACATAAAACATCTAGTATTTCAAGATAAAGTTGTAAGTGTTTCCCTAGAAGAGCATTAGCATGAAGAACGATACCTGATATTCAATGAATTTAGGTAAATAGGACGCCACAAACATGCATTCATCACATTATATCTACCAACTTGTTGTTTTTCTTTTTTGTTTTTGTTTTTCACACAGTGAATCATAACACATCTTCCGCATTCTTGTATAGTCATCATCGTTATTCATGGAGAATGAGATTTATCAGCCCAGGTAACACCCGTAATTGATAAGAAAATATTAAATTCATTCTTTCAGTCACCCAATTTACACTATACCTTCTTTGTACTTAGTAGGAAAACCTTCATTCAATCCTTTATTCCTGAACTGACAGTTAAATCTCATCATATTACCTGTGAATTTACTAGATGTAAGCGTAAGTTCTACTACAGTTGTTTCTTTTCTCGAACGTCCTGCATTTGAATTCTCTTCCAGCTTTCTACTTGCTTTAAGGACAACTACTATCATTAAAATTATAATGCAAGCTCAATTCTGAACATTTGACACAATCCGTAATGTCATTTTTTATTTATTATTTTCTCCTAATATCGATTCCTAAACATCTTAGTTAGAGATTTTGATGTAACAAGTTGCCCTTCAGAGAAATCAATCAAATCTATTTTCTTGCACTTTCTCTTGGCTTTCAACATGCAAAAATGAAGCATCCTTGACTAAGATTCTTACTTAAATACCTGTGATTATAACGAATGAATCTATGATGACACAGTAGTAAACACTCTTAAAACATAATGCTGAATAATATATTTTTGCTCATTGTTTTGTTATTATTTACTGTATTTTATATTTTTAAATATGTGGTTAAGTAACAGTTTAGCTACAATTCTTTCATAATGCCGTTTGATCGTTTCTAAAATTATGTCTTTTTAAAATTCGATTGCAAGCATTATTATAAATAAGTAATAAAAATAATTTTTTTCTCAATATACCAAAGATAATGGAAATAAACATCGAAACACAGTTAATACTCATTTAAATAAAGTAATAAATCGAATATAATCATGATTTATACAAAAGTTCTTATTTTCTATTAGAGGGCAGCATTACGGGTAAAAAGTTTATTTAGCATCTTACGTCTTAAACTTTCAACAATATAAAACGGGAAGTTGCCGCCTTCTTTGCATTTCCATACACAATCTCGTGTTAGAATGTTTTCCAAGGCTTAATTCTATTTTGATAAAAAAAAAACAGTATTTAAGCTACGCGAAATGGATTTAACACGAACTATGATGAATTGTTTCTGATGACATAGGAAGAAATGAAATAAACAGCTACGCTTATACAAATGTGAGGAATATATAATTTAATTTTGTTGGAAAATGCGTTAGATCGTCAGATCAAATTATTGGAGACATTATATCCCCAAGGAATTGCGAAAAGAATTTGAAATTGTTTAGAGAGAATAAATTATATTGCATTAGAAAAATGCTGGAAACTGGCAGGCTTTCTTCTTCTTCTTCTTCTTCTTCTTCTTCTTATTATTATTATTATTATTATTATTAAATGTCTATAATAGAGAATGCTTTTTTAATTCTTTGTTCGGAGCTATTTTGAATAAGCCGTAATTGCTAAAACGAAATCGAGGAGAATCGATTGATCCTTGTAAAGCATTTAGAAGGCTTCATGGTTTCTTCATATATTATAAACAAATGATCAAATAATATTCAGCGAAATATACTCATATTACCGGGATCCTCATAAAGATAATGATTATTTGTACGAACGGAAAACCCAAAATGAATAAACCGTGAGGCAATATTATAAAACTTTTCAACACATTTTTCTAACACATGTCCTTCATCAGTGTTATTTTTTTTATCAGTTATCTATTGATATATTCTTCGGCTTTTTATACTTGAAGTGTGTGCTGTGTTGTTTCTTTATTATTGCATGTGCCTTTTTGATAAATTACGTCATGAATTATCTTTAACGGATCGTTTTCATTGAAATATTCTTCAATATTCTCACATTTCCTGAAATCAAGTAATAAAGTGTATTTACCGATTTATAAGGTTAATGTTTGATGTTTGCACAAATAATTTCAAAGAATAATTTCTTTTCTCTTTTTATTCTATCTCAAGTTCTAAATTTCGATACTGTCATCAGACTAGTTGACCATTTTTTTTTTACCAGACCGCTACGGATACACATTCAGTGATGTCTGAAAAGTTAAGATGGACTACTTTATTTAAAAATGTGTCTACGTTCAACTTGGTATCTTATACAAATTTTTCTAACCTAAATAAGTACGATTAACTTCTTAATTCATTGTTCTATATAACCTTGAAACATATTAGTTTAACGTCAGATCACATTGAAACAACTGTTATCGTCCGATCACCGAATTTAAAGAACGCCGGTTCTCATTAATAAATGATTAATGGATGGCCACTTGGAAATACCCGGTGTTGTAATCTTGGTGAAATTGATACCAGATCTGAATGCGAAAGAGAGGAGCTAAGTTGGGATTACAGTTAGTTTCGTTACATGGATAAAAAGGGACATGATATCGCAAGTTTATTACATACACTCATTCACGCCTGGTATCGCTCGGCAAAGTAATGACCCATTCATCTTCATAAATTTGCGTAAGTCCCACCTTCAACAAAGGATCTTCACAGAGTAAGAAGAAAAAAATTAGATATATTAGGATATTAAAAATTGCTTAGTTTGTTAATGGTTTGTGTTACTAGCATAACACATCCGCTTTTTTTTAGCACATAACGATTTATAACATAAAGATATATAGCGTATACAGATTTTCCTACGATCGTAGCATTTCATAAATCTTTTCGATTATTTCAATGGTGTTTCATACGTTTTAAGCTTTCAGTATTTTTTATTTAACATTTTAAAATATTTCTTAATAAATATTTATCATTTAACTCGTTAAGGACAACATAATATATAAAATAAATTTATTAAGTACAAGATATGCTGGGGTAGGAATCCTATATTAAGTATAAGATATCCCGTGGTAATAAATTGTCAAACAAAACTTTTAGTATTAGCTGGTAAACAAATAATGTCCGATTTTAGAATAAAACATTTATTTGGATTCTAATATTTTATTATATTAGTTGCACAAAATATATTACACGTTGATTTTTTTTTTAATCTCTTTCAGAATATATATTTTAAAACATTATAAATAATTCCTTTTAAACAAGAAGAAAGAAGATATGCTTTTATTTCAGTTTATTTTAACATGAGTTCAAGCTTAGTCAAAATCCTTCTGAAGCAGCTGCTATCGTTAATGGAGCATTGGCAAAGGAACAACTTGTGAGCATGCAATACGACACTGGATTCTGACGCTCCGCGGAGGTATTTGAATATTGAAGATAAATGTGATAGAGAGTCGTACATTTCCAATTGAATATCAATTTCGAAAACACTAGTTGAAGAAAACTCATGTCAAAAAATATCGGACTACCTTACAGCAAACTGGCAATGTGGTGAAACTCGATAAATAGGAACAATATGAATTCAGTTAAAGTAAGTTGATTCGACCCCTTGAAGGCTATACGATGCTGCCTCTGTGTAATAAAAATATTCTATTTCTTGATCGTATAGTGATATTAAATGAGCAATTAATTCTTTATGACAATCGTAAACAAACGTTTCAGTGGCTTGATCATGAGGAAAAACGCAAGCACTTTCCAAAACCAAAATGGCATCAACAGAAGGTTTTGCTGACCGACTGAACGTCCAATATTGGCATTTTCCATGACAGCTTTCTGAATTGCAACCAAATCAACTATGCCAGTGTTTCTTGCCAACAACTCATTCGGTCAAGCAAAATACGACCCTCACAGGTTAATCGATCTTATTCAAATCTGGTTAAGGATAATTCATTAAGAAACAATACCACAAAAAGCATTCAAATCTTTCTTGGGATTCAAATTATTAGAGATTTAGCATAAATATACGTGTAGCTCGAAGGCAAAATAGTATAGATATTCAGGGTTCCTTTTTAACTGATTTAAACGCTTTTTAAATACATTAATCCAGGAATAAATTCGATTTTAAAATCGGAGATTATTTTCCGCACAATCTAATAACATTAAGATAGGATTACGTAAAATTGGCATAGCGAAGGTGTAGAGAATTTTGAAGTCGATAACAATATGCTTAGCTTGGTATGAGAGAACTACAAGAATAATTTATATCCGGTAAAACTCCCATAACAAAAGACAGATTAACATAAATTCTCTGATACTTACAGAATCTTTCTGGTTTCTGTTGCCAATTCTTGCTATGGAATTTCCGGAGCGATCTCTTCGTAAGAAAAAAAAAGATGTTGTGTTTTCTGATGAGTTAGGTTCAAACATCTTATAAATTCCGGTTGAGTTAGAAAAACGATTTGTCATTAAAATTAAGAGGAAAAACTTTCTTTGAGTGAAATTCCTAAACATGACTACATACTTTATAGAAAAAAATTATCTCAAGTGAAAGACAATTATTCATATGTGATTTCTATTCTATTGAGCGTATGTCTATAAGTTTCGGTTCAAATTGAAACATGAGCGCAAGAAATAAAACGTCAATATAATCGTTTCTTTCAGAAATCAACTTCCAATAGATATATTAAATAGAGCGGTGTTTTCAAAGCGTTTTATTTATGTAAATGTGTACGGTAATAGGTGTATTTAATTCGACTCGCCACGGGTATTGGGCGTATTTCGAATTATTTTGCGCAAGAACTTTACTTTCCTCTGATGTTTCAATTCTTCTGCGACTATGGAGGAGTTCATGATAATTATTCAATTCTTTGTGCGTCATTCTTATTGAATAAAGTAAGATTTTTATAAACTTATTTTTGCTGCATTATGGCAAAACGCATGAGTCCAGAAATGCGACATTCAACAAATGTCATACACTGTTAACTATTGTAAATATTTTGTAATGTTGTCAAAAATTGTAGCATTTATCGTGACTATGTAAAAGTAGATTTGACAAAGAAAACTGGAACCAGAATGTCGAAAAACAGGACAAGGGAAAATGAGCAAATGAAACAAGCAGACATAGAATTAAATCAAAGAAGACATATGAATAAAAGAAATTAAAAATAATGAAGGAGGAAGGAAAGAAAACACTGATCTATTCGGGGAGTGAAGGAAAGTAATTATTTTAAACATAAAATTGTAAGAAGAAATGAAAATAAATAATATGGGGAAAGGAACAAAGAATAATAATACGATGAAAAAAGGAATAACAATAAAGTGAAAGAAAGCGATGGAAAGAAACAACAGAAAAATGAAAAGATATCAAAATAAAGGAAAAAAATGACAAAGCAATATTGAGAAAGTAGAGAATAAAATCAAAAGAATGTATATTTTCAATTTTCACAATGCAATTGTATATATATATATATATATATATATATATATATATATATATATATGAACAACTCAAATTAAAGAACTCAATATTTTTATTACTCATCCTAAAAGTGTTATGTTTAATAAAGCTATTACCAAAATGGTTTTATTTATTATACTAAATACACAACTTCCTCAGTCACTTTGACCTTAGTTTAACCAGATATCTTTCGAAAAATAGATTTGAAGGTGTTTCCTTTTTTTACTGAGCCTGAGTAAAACATTTTCCAAAACTTACATTATACATGCACTTGAACTCACATTGTTGAATTACTTCTTACTATAGACTGCCTGTTTACCTATGATGTCAATCTGCTTTGCCCAGTAGTGAAACCTGTTATTCTTATTTTTTTTAAGTAAAACCTAAATTTTGCAACTTCCTTGTGGATCAAAACTTTTTTTCTCAACAAAATGCCTAAAATACGTGAAGTTAAACTTGCTGAAAGACAAGGGATCACGCCTTAAAAAATATTCAAGAGAAATTAAAAAAAAAAAAAATCCCAGAACTATTGTGAATAATACTGTTAAGAGACATCAGGAAATGTAACAAAACAAGACCAAAAGTAGGGCTGGTAAATAAAAAGCAGCATCAAGAGCAGAGGATAATTTTATCTGAGTCACCAGCTTGCGTGACGGAAGGCTGACTGCTCCAAATATCTCTGATCAATTGAACCAATATCGTGAAAAAAATCTGTGAACATCCGCAGTGACCTTTATGGCAGAATAGCTGTCAAGGAACCACTGTTGAGGTATAAAAACAATGCCAAAATACACCAATGGTCAAAGGTGCGCAAAGACTGGACGATGGAGCAGTGGAATAAAGTCCTTTGGACTGACGAATCAAATTTCAAAATCATTGGGTATCAGTGTTGATTCCAATTTCAGAGCATTATTTCTGCTTTAGAAAGGTTTGATTTGGATGTCATTTGTTGGAATACTCGGTAAAGGATTTTGATGCTATGTAGACATAATAATTTCTCCAAATATTAATATCTATATCTTTGATATAACCTCACTTCCTCAAGTATATATTTATCTCGAGAGGAAAACCAGAATCGCTCTCTAATAGAACATTATTCTTTTAGGATGTGGTATGGAATATTTAATGAGCAGTGTCAGTCTCTACGTATATATGCTTCTAAATAGGTTGGACATTCAATAATGTAAAATGCACGATAATCCCCATTTTCGACATGTTTTATTTTAATAATTTCACGCACTCTTCATAAAACTGATAAACTTTGAATTCAATGAAAAGTTTCGCAGTTTTATGAAGAGTGCGTGAAATTATTAAAAAACCTGCTAAAAATGGGGTTTATCGTGCATTTTACATTATTGAATGGACAACTTATTTAGAAGCATAGATATATAGAAACTGGCACAGGTTCATGTAAGCTATTTTCATAAGTTCAAGCTCAATATCAAGTAATGCTTAGTTGTATGATAGTTTTCTTAATTCCCGTCTCAATAAGTCCATTTCTGTTTTATAATTGATGACGGGATTTGTAATGATTGGATTTATATTGGTATATTTTCTATTTCTGCGTACAGTTTTAATACAGTGTGGTCAAGATTCAAATGTGACTGAAAGTGTTTTTGAGACTAGGATATTTCTTTTGCGGAGGTTTTGATTGTGTGATGTAATTGTGAATTCTAGCACATTTTATGATATTTTCTATATTGCTTGGTATCATTATTTCTTTTTAATTTTCCTCAGATATTGCCTTCCCGAAGTTTTAACTAGTTTTCCTATTTTCTTCTCTTTTTGATAATTTATGTTGTATTTTCCCTTCCACCTTTCTCCTTGCTCTGTTAATTTTTGCCATGTCTGTCTTTGTTTAAATCAGGATTCTCGACCCATTTTTTTTAAAGTCAGGATTCTCGTCCCACTTTCTCCTAATTATTCTGGGAATGAACTCACGCGTTTCAGCTAATGAAGATATTATTTCATATAATTTGATTCTGCCGTGTTGCTTTGATTTTGCTTATTACACCTTTTTATAGTTTATGTGGGCGGAAGAAAGCTATATTATTTGTGTAACACGTTGTCCGTGATCAGATTGGAAATAGGAGATGCCGAATCAAAGAGATTGTGATAATGATGTTAATAATATATTTGTTTCATTATCAGTGCTACGACATGTGATGCAGTGTTCATGGGAATGATCAAAACATGTGTTAAGAGGGCAATATACTTTCGAACAACAAAAGTTCAACAATAGACCGCGATTATGTTTAATGTTTTGATTCAAATGGTGATGCCGTCTTACAATGACTAGAAATGTGCAAATATACTTGATGTAACATTAAAAAAAAACATTGATGAAAAGATTTCTGGGGGTTTATTTTGTTGTTTTTTTATTTTCTAATATAAAAAGTTTACTTAATTTTTTTTTCCACTGGGGCATAAGCTGATATCACTCAGATCTTACAGCTAGGAACAACAATGTGACTTGTGTACGATATGTCACAATAACCGGTGGCTGGTGTATTGAAATTACAAATTTTATTCTCATACCTCTATGCGTCCAAGTTGTCATTTCTTCATCCAGTTCAAATAAATTGTATCTTAAATGTGTAAAAAGCCAATAAAATATTGACGCATCTTTTACTTACAGGCAATATCAAGGTTTGCTTTCATGCCTTCTGGCACTTGGAATCATCCGCTCCTATCAGAACGTTGATTTGTCCTATTTCCCACTTCAAGAATATTTTACGTTTTGTTTTGTTGTTGTTATTTTAGTAACTGATATATTAGATGGTTGACTACATTTTTAAATGGCTCTAAACATATCATCCTAACCAGGTGCATCTCACGTCGCTTGCTACACGGCGTGATGAACCATGATTTATTCAGGTCGATGTTTTGTTATTCTCATGAGATTAAAAAGTGAGTTGTATACAAGAGTTTCAGTTTAAACTCTGTGAACTGAACCAACAAGTTATCTCACGTGGTAGGAGATATTTCTCTTGTCAATTAAGTTTTGAAGAACATTGATTTTCTCTACCCGCAAGACGATGCTGATGCTCTGTTGCTACGTACGTCATCTTCAACTCCTTATCCACGTTTTTTAAATACTTTATGCATTTGTAAATCTCTTATGTTATCGGATATCTATTTCAGTAAATGTTTCTCAAAAGAACAGTAATTTCTTCAGTCTTGCAACCAATTTTTATTGAAAAGATGATATTAATTCTTGTTTTAAACCTGATTTGATTCATCTCGCTCTAAGATATAATTTCATTTGTTAATTATTTTAAATATTAACGCATCATACAGAGCCTTGTGTACATTAATTGAAACAAAATGAATAATTCTGTTATTATTTACTTATTTTTCGTATCTTTCCAATGAAGCATGATCCAGTACTCATGTTAGTAGTCCGTATTTCCATTTCTATGACTCGTTCCTTGCAGATTGACCACATAATCTCAATTGGATTTAAATCAGGAGATTATTCAACCCAGTCAATATTACTTTGATTTGCTCACTGTGACGTCACCCCGTTCTCTCCGCGCCCGTACCCGTCGCCGTGTTATCCTGTGACGACCAATGTGACTTGGTATTGTTCGCGGCACCAAATGTGACGTTCTAACCCTTGGCCGATTCGGATGGGAATCTGGTTAGATTCGGTATCAGCTTTGTCGTTCCCAGCTCGCCTCCAACGTCTGGTTACCTGAGTATATGCATTGATTTCTAGTCTAACCTACCCACGTTGTTATTTGATATTATGTAAACGAAATCAATAAGTCGCCGGGCCGCAATGCAAGCCGAGTCCGGGCAAAGGTAACACTGCACAAGTATATGTAAAAGAAAATAAAGTAACAACTCGAAAAGTTCAAATGTGTTAAAAAAAAAATAACAAATATTTTTATATCTGGTTGCTGAATACAGGACGGCGTCTTTCTCCCAACCCGTTTCTATGGATTCGTGATACGTTTTGTTTGTTAGGCGATTCTTAATATCTTATGTTGTTTTTCGGTAACTGTTTTTTTTTGTATCTTCATGCAACATTCGTAAACCTTGTGTTGGTGGTGTGAGTCTAAGTCGTTCTTCAAAAATAAATTGTTCTTGGTTAGAAGTCGAAGTCGGGATGCGTAGATCTTCAGTCAGCTTCCTGCGAGGCTGGTCTCAGAGCTCACAGCTCAACTCTGTCTGCGTCTCTCTCTCCAACTCCAACTGCAACTACCTAACTCAAATACGTCTACTCGCTGCGACTCTGTTTATATGGACGCCGGCCAAAACCGGATGTGGGCTTGTCGTGGTTTGGGGTTCCTTGATAATTCTAAATCCACAATAAGGATTTTCTTTGTTTTCAGACAGGAAAATTTATCATTTTCCGTTTTTGGAAGTCCATTACATTTTGTTTAAAGGGGTTCTTAAGGGTATCGTCCACCCAAATTCTTCCTTTCTCATATTGGTATCTTACACCAATCCCCTCAGAGGGCGTCAACAGGTTTCCCCTCTTTCTCATAGTGGTATCTCACACCAATCCACTCTGAGGTGTCAACAGGCCTCCCCTCCTTCTCATATGTTTACCTTCGCCTACCGCTCACGCCACCATTCAGCCAATGAACGCTCAGCAGCGTGGGTGTGGCTAGACTGGCCTCAGTTCAAAAGTATCACCCCCCAAAAAAAAAATTACCTTCCCTTTTCTTTTTCTTTTCTTCTTTTTTTTCACCAGACCTCTACGACTCGTAGTGTGATCCTTAATCTCTATCTTAACCGAATGTCACCTGGACTTTATAAACGAGATTTTTGCCAGCGTCAAGTGGGTGGTTAACTGGACATATTCACATTCTGTCGCTAATTATCTCTCCCGGTAACAAACTCTTATCATGGCCAGGTCTAACATAAAACAGATGTTTCTCCCGAAACCAAATGATATCTCCGAAGGATAGTTATGGTTTATTCTTTTCCCTTTCTTCTTAGATGGCCCAGCTGATGTTTTTCTCGGTCAGTACGTGACCTGATTAACATTATCTCCCGGCTTCTGTTTCGTAGGCCACTTGACCAATTTGAAATTTTCATTATTGCCATGGGCAGATGGCTATCTTTTATTCGCCGCCCCGTAGCATAAATTAATTTGACAGATCCGAGATCTTACGAATTCCCTCTCTTCTGCGAAAAAAATACTTTGCTTCGCAAATGAAAATAAAATCTTTACCACTTTTCTTTGTTAAAAAAAAATAACATCGCTCAGTATGTCTTTTCGTGGTAGCTTCTTCTCGCCTTAATTATTTCAGGTTCTTCTCGCCTTAATTATTTCTCGCTATTAATTTTCACGCGACCGCTAAATAGTGTCACCTCACTAGCAAGGCCTGCCAGTGGGTTCGGGCAGCGCTACAATTTTCGTACGCTTCCTTGGAGTAACGTCCATCACAAACATATTGAATGCAATGCGTAACACAACACATGTAGATATCTTGCTTCATCGTAACAGCAATTTTTGATTATAGGACATGATAGTCTGCTGAAGCCCATCCTCGTTTAGGCTGGCTGCAACAGCAGGTAACGGAAACTAATACTTCTTACTGTTAAGCGATAGCTGGATTAAAATGGATCTAGCAAGGACAACACTAATGAGAAAGAAACATACGTGAATAGACTTTGAACTCGGCATGTGGATTTCATTTTACACGATGATAACTGCTATACTATTTGTACATAATCTATCCTCTAATTTTATACCAAATATATATATATATATATATATATATATATATATATATATATATATATATATATATAAAATGCGTGTTTGTTGGCTTTGGAACTATACACACACATTTTATGCAAGCATATATCTGAATAAATATATGCGTTTGTATTAGCGTGCGCAGAATATTACAGAGTTCCAGCCACAACCCAAAATCTATTTACAAAATAGATGGCATTATTTTTCAGGGCTTCTTCATCAGGCCAATAACTTTTCGGAACACACAGGAACAGAGAGAGAGAGAGAGTAAGAGAAAGTAACAGAGAGGAGTAGAGAAATAGAGTAAGTGGGAGAGAGAGAAGATGTGAGGGTACGCTAAGTATATGGGAAAACTATTCTCGAGCCATAAATCGAATGAGGGCCTAGCATAAATTTAAGCTGCATCTGCCAAATTTTAACATTCTTATTTCTCTTTCAGACATATCGAGAACATTAAAATGGCGGCTTCTATTACCTGGAATAGGTAAAGGAAAAGGAAGGTGCATGACCTGCTCGTGGATCTTGCTGTCAATGACAGCATCCAGCTGATAGCTATCTCCTCGAAAATAGCTAGGGCAAGAAGAAGAGCGACGTCTCTGCGCAGAACCTACGAAAGCAACCACAGTTTTGAATTTTATATTCAAGTGATTGTCTTCGGTACCGGCATCAACGAGGCAATGTAATAGTACCCTACTTCTTGCAGGAGCTTTAGTATCAACTTGTCCCGAAAGCCCTCCAGTAAGAAGTACAAAGGCATTTTACGGCTCCTCGTTCTCTTAAACATTGCAGTTGATATGATTTTAATCTGTATCATTTTGGTGTAGTCATGGATCGTTGAGAGGTAATACTCGTTCCCACAAGTCTCTGCTACCCATCACTGCCGACATGATACAGGACTTAGAGACCGACATTTTACACGAGGATACCGCCTCAGGTGGACTGTCAAGGAGGAAAAAAACAATCAAACACCCCCGGATCTTCCAGCTTCGATTTGATTGCAAACTAGCAATCTCATATATATAATCACTTCAGAGGCTGCATCCTCATGTGGACATTTTTATTAAATATCTTTTGTTTCTAATTTTTCTAAGGTGCAGATATGTGTAAGGTTTATAGTGTACATCGACGTAGTGTAATTGTTACGAATCTTTTCTCGATAGACTAATTACGACTGCATATTGCGTTCGATCCTTACTGGATGCTCGATCTAAGCTACGCCTATAAAACGACATATGTGCAAATTTAATGTAAAATTTATATTCGGTCAAATATATTTTCATACGATAATTTGTACCCAGTTACCTATTACCACAATATTGAAACTGATAAATAGAAAGAGTGTGTTTGTGCGTGAGAAAGAGAGAGAGTTGAGGTGCGTTTGAAGTAAATATAATCTATTAAGGAAATATATTTCTTTCGTTACAGCTTTCATGCTTATAATTATTGTAGAAATTGATATCTTATTCTAACGGCATTTACACTGATTTCACTTCAAATAGGGCACGCAATGATTTTTTTATCTTTCACATTAAATTTGAAAGTGAGATCACTTTGAAGGAAAGAAATAATTTTTAAAAATGACAGATTTGAATGTCAAAACATCAACAGAATTTTTATAACGTGATTTTTTTTTATATTTCAATGTAGAGTTTACTTATGTAACCCCAGTTTATGAATGCACAGGTTGCGTGTCATTTATTGCCCGAAGGTGGAATCAGCAAGCTGAGTTCAATTTCCAGCCTAATATAATGCGTTCACTTTCGCAGATATGCTGTTGGAAAGGGCACGAAGTTTAGAATGGAAACAGTGTCGAAAGCCAGTCTTACAAAAATTGTACCTACCCATCTCAGAAATTGGAGAAAGCAATCGGAAACCATTCCAATATATTTTCGAGAGTAAATATTAATTCAGAGATAATACAGAAAAATAAACTGATTTAGGAATATATAATTGCTTCCACCCTGAATGTATATCGGATTTAAAGTAAAGCTCACAACAGAATGGATCTTTCGTTTTTTCTAAAATAAATAGTATATATGATTAAATGTTGACAATTTTTTATATATATTTGGTTGACCTATTTTGCATAGGGTTCTATCAAATTTTCTTTTAAATTACACTCATTTGACATCTTAGCTTCTTGATGGATATCCATTTGTCATTTTATTACGTTAAATTTTATTTTTAATGGATATCCATTATTGAGTTGGACGCTAGGTTTATTTATTTATTTTAAAGTGTATATTTGTTTTAATCTACAGATCTAAATATTCGATAAATCATATTACTGAAGTTATACGCTCTCGGTAGAAGTTAATGGATGAACTGTTTAAAAATAAATAATCGAAACGACTACTAAAATATGGATATCCACAACAAATAACGTTTAATGTGACAAAACATGTCATATTAATACATGAAAAAAAAATCTATTAATTCTTTAGATATATATTTGTAAGAAATACTTCATAAAAACGTATTCTCGACAAAAATCAGTACAATGAATGCCGCAACAGTTTGATATCATTTTGTGACAATAAATGCCAGAGTAAATGTACTCGAGTGCCATTTTTTGTGAGGTGAAAATGCCAAAATTCAAGTACGGAAAATTAGTGTGAGTGTTAATTTAGTGGAAAATGTTATACGATGTGGCACCAAAATGTGAAGGCGTGTCGGAAAGGCGAAAACGTCTTTCAAAACAGAACCAATTCTAACGAAACAGGAAAATATAATTCCAAAGACGAGAATATTAAAGTCATGTGCAATATCTGTTCTTTGTTATGAAGGTGCTTCGGACATTTTACTACCAGATGAAGAGAAAGATTAAGGTTACAGATGGTGCGTGTTGAGAATACTATGGATTGAACATAAGATTAACAACGAAGTTTTAATTGAAATGGGAAAAAAAACGGACACTTACATTTATTACCAGAAAGAGAGAATTGAAATATCCATTACACACGAGTGCATCTGTGACATCAAGAAAAATATTTAGATGCAATGAAACAAAGGTTTTGAAATAAGCAATTGAAATCCAATAAAGCATAGATTTCACAACTATAAGAGAGATCAATATGCAGTATAATTAATCCGTTAATTTTATATTTTCAGACGGTCAGTCTATGATTCATTGGTTACTATTGATGTTATATAGATCGTCTTTCTTTTTCTCAGTACATCTACATGTTAAAAATCTTAATATAAAAGTGACTGGATATGCAACACCAATCGAAAGAAAACGAAGATGATCATCAAAACTTAAAAAAAGATGATGACATCAAAGCCTATCACAAGACAAAATTGAAGGATGGCGACTATATTAGTAGAAAAAAGCATCTGAGTTCCTCACAAGAAAGCCTTAAACAAGGCTCCTGTACAAGAAACGTTGTATTATCGGAACAGATTTATTGGTCTGTTCATTTTCTTTCGAAACTAATCTGATGTTAACAATGGGATTTTATTTATATATTTTATTAAAATGGCTAAGAAATAACCACTCATGAATTTACTTATAGAAAACGATTTAACTTATATGTCACTATACATTCTGACACCATATATATAAATACATAACGGTAAGAGTAGATGAAGAGGAGAGATGTCTTGCAAAATTAGATAATGATAAGGCCAGTGTGACAGCGGGAAACAAGGTTTAACCTTCCTAACAAGCTTGGGTAAATGGATGGAAGAACAGGGATTGGAAGTAATAATAAAAATACAAGCATTACTAAGAGCTACAAGGGATATCACGTTGTGGAATGTATGGCTATTAAATGGAAGAATGCATAACAAATCAAGCCTACTTTCTGGTGCTGTGAAGTCACTTGAAAGGAACATTTCCGCTCCTTCATATGCGTTCTGTTAAATCTCGAATTATATCTCAACAGAATATGCCTTCATGAGCGTATTCAAGGATTTAATGAAGAGAATAGTCAGAGGCTTATATCACTAGTCAGTGTTTCATTCCATAACGAGCTAAAATGATGATCAATGCATGTTTTAATACAGAGACTATCACATATCTTCCCGAAGAGAGACTCACATGCTACCTTTGTTCAATTCGAAACATTTAACTGGTTTCTACTGTTCAAAGAGACTCAGTGATGTCATACGCGAAGAGAAGCAATTATTGTAGTTAACGTATTACTGTCGCTTAGATTATAGCAAATGTTGTCAAATGCACATTGCATCAGACACGGGTAAACTTCTGGATGATTATATATTAAAAAAAAAACACTCAACATCAAAAGATGTTAAGCTGGTATTTGACAGCAAGACAAGGTTCTCAGCACATAGAACAAAATCGTTCATAGTAGAGTCAAACACGAACCCAAGTATTTGTCTATGCGCCAACAGAATATCCTCGCATGTACCACCATAAAAATTAGTAACTCAGTTTATTCCATATAATCGCTATTGGCTTCAATCACGGCCTCCAGACGACTTCGGAATCTTATGCAACTCTTCTGCATGATCTCCTTGTATAAGTTGGTAAATGCTGCCATAATTCTTACCTTCACTTTATCTTTGGTGTTACAATAAGTTTTGTTTGTCTTTAGCTTAACTTTGCCCCATTCATAATAATCAAGCGAGTTGCAGTCTAGGGAATTTGGTGGCCAGATGTAAGGGATGACTTTGTCACAGAAATTGTTTGACAGCCATAACTGGGTTCTCTGGCTTGTGTGTCATGGTGCTAGATACAGTAACTTCCAGAAATCATCCTCTTGATTCAGGTCAGCAATAACTCCTCGAGACACTTGTTTTAGGCCTCCGTGTTGAGTCTGAGGCCCTCACAAAAATATTTGGTACTCCTTTTCCCATCAGAACAATCACAGTGTGTTTTAAGAACTGCCATAATCACCATTAGACTCATCCCACTCTTTCCGAATACTATGCCCTGTCCTCAGATTGAAAGCCAAACAATTAAATGTTCATATTGGAGATTTCGGCGCGAATGCCAAGCAGTACAGCATGGTGCTTCTACATTTTTGGGGGATGGAATTGGGTTATGGCGCTCTTTTTCTCTTTAATGCGCGTTTGGCAAATCAAAATAGAATCAACGCGCATGCGCTAAAAAATATAAAATGGCGACGATTTATCCACTGTGCCCTGTAAGTTATTGTCGAGATAATGCTAGGAGAACGATATCGCTCACAGAGAATACACTCATCTCACAAAACAAAAAACGGGCAGCAAGTGACATGTCCAATTTTATAAACCCATTTAATTGTTTTTTAAAGCTAACGCTTAACAATGCTACATACGTACAAAACATTGTTTATCCGACCCTCCGGTAGGAACTTTATGCGCATATCCATCACGTTATGTTGCACCAACCTTATGTACGTGCTACTCAAGGAAAAATGCAGTAAAACTTTAAAAGAAATACAAATGTATAGATATACAATAGGATACATTAATATTGATAAATATATGTTATAGATTGATTAAATGATAATACAACACCACTTACTGGGGATATGCTGCCTACAGAGTCAGAAATTAGTGTCCCAAATAATCAGAGCGAAATATTCAGCAAGCACTGAGTAGGCGTTCAAAATTCTATTTGATGTGGGAGGTTAACGTGTCCATTCACAATTTCCTGTCCTTTGTAGCTCGTAATAAATGTTGGATTTATTGTTATTTCTCTTAAACCCTCTTCCGATATACATTTACTCAAGCTCACAATTGTATGCTTTTGAAACTTGAGAAAACAGAACGATGCTGAGTCATACCATGGAGTGAAAATGTACGAAACGATTAGGTTTTCATGAAAATAGAAACACAATTCATACATCTGATAAGAATACGAATAACTCAGTCGAAATTTTTTGTTCAGTTAATGAGGAAAGAAGGCTTGGAGAATTTGAGACTCATAATACAAATTGAAGAAAAGCTGGATAGATAAATTGAAAGAATAATGTCGTTAACAAACTCATGCAAATGGTTTGCAGAATGGGGTTGGGAGGGATATTTACTACATAACATACCAAGAACTACAAATACGAGGAAGTTGTGAAGAACCATTATCTCCTGCACACTGAAAGGATATATATATATATATATATATATATATATGTATATATATATATATATATAGTTAAAACTAGAGAGCCAGACAATCTACCACGGTCTGACCTTACCGGATCTTCAGGTTGCTCTACTTATTGTATTGAGCACTTTATTTAGTTATTTTGCGTACTCGTATCGGTTTTTCTTTTTCTTTAGACTTATGCCAGACGATTATTTTCTTTCTTTTTATACACTTTTTTCTATTTGATATTGGATTGATTATTTGCAAATCAAGACAGCAAAGGTTTTCCGAACGAGTATAGTTTCTTATACTTATAAGATTACTACTACTACTACTACTACTAATAATAATAATAATAAATATATATATATATATATATATATATATATATATATATATATATATATATATATATATATACGAATGTTTTTAGCCGTTAGTCACATTTAAAAGTTCTTTTAAAGTGTAGCTGTAATTCTGATAAACTACAACCGTGCTCAAATCTACCACACCTTGTAAAATTTCCTCGGGCAGATAAACACAGAAAAAATAGATTATGTAATATTTGATGGAAAACTGATTCACTATACGGATTAAACAGGAATAATACAAAGAATGTAATTATTGTCATACAATATTTTTTTATAATACTACGGATGTAAGAGAGAGAATGTAGGATACTTTACCCCCCAAAAAACAAAAGTATTTTCTATAATGGAATTACTCGGAACAAATATTACCTCAGCAAAAATTATATGTACTTTTAATTCTATTCACACATACACTGCGCATGTGCACAGCGTGTGGTGGCATTTGTGATTTTTGTAGAAAGTGAAAAGGAGGACGATATGTTTGGAAACGTATTTGAAATTTCAATTTTTAAAGAATTCCAGAGAGAAGCGGAAACCATTTTTCTCACCGTGTCGTAAGTCATCCAGAGATGCGTGTTTTCGAACAATAACTCGGTTGGGCATTTCCACACCTTCCAAAAGAAAGGTGAGTCATTTTTGTGTTTTCTTCGACTGATTGCATGTCTGCAACGAGTTCCTTGTAAATAGATTTTTTTTTATGTGCAATGCTGGAGACAAATTAGAATTTACCCTTTTTTCCATATAAACGTACAGCATCCATGTTATAAGAGAATTTACTTATTTATCAATGTTTTTGCTTATTTACCTATAGAACTAAATTATTTTTCCGGACCGGAACATCTCCTGAAATGCAATATTTTAAAGAAACGTAGAAATGTCGGAAATAAGACTGTTGGCAGAGAAGTATAATGATATTTTAATGGAAATTTAGTAGGATGTATCACAAAGCAATAAGTACAGAGGATCCAACGAGGATCTAACTCACTACTCAGTCGTATTGATGTAGCGAGAGAAGCTTACGAACCCTTAAAACACGTTGACGTGTGCCAAATTATAATAATAATGCACTGAATGTTTGTTCTTATACACATGTTAAATTGGACATGTTGTTGTATCGGTATCTCTACTGTAGTAATTATTATGTTAGTTCGATATATAGAAAGAATATTACATTTGTTTAGAAAATATTTAAAACATCATATATTTAGTCAAATGTGGAAATATATTGGAAAATATATTTTTAGATATGGCTTTTCTATATCAATACTTTTACAGGTTTCATTTAGTTATATCGTTGTTTGTAGTTTACCTTGTAGATTCCAGATACAGGTTGGTTACTCTACATGATAGAGGGGTAAATTGTCGCAATTTTATATTTTTAATTTCGCTCTAGTGTTTTGTTTGTTTTTGAGCGGGTCAACTGCACAGTATAGTCAGATGTGTTCGGCATCATCTTTGATACAAAGAGCACCATGACGAAATTCTCTCCGCCAGAAATTTGGAAACACCATGCTGTACTCCATGGAATAAGTGCAGGAAGCTACAATACGAATATTTCAGAATTTTTGGATGTCAATATGAGGAGAGTGCAGAGGATTCGGAAAGTGTTGGATGAGTCTGATTTTGATTACGTAGGTGTTTGGTGGGATTACTAGTGATAGCGACGTTATGCCTCCACTCATCTTCCCACGGGGTCTCAGACTCAACACGGAGGCCGACATCAAGTGACTTGAGGAGATTGTGCTACCCCGGGACAAGAGGGTGACTGCTGGAAGTCCCTGTGTCTCGAAACAGAATTCTGCCACATAAGCAGGAGAACACAAACATCGCTGTCAGATAATAACTTCGGCCATATCACCCCTTACATCTGGCGACATATCTACTCAGACTGCAACCCACTTGATTATTTTGTGTGGCACGCCGTTGAGACCAATAATGCCATCACAGGCTGTGCACAATCGTTCTACCAACAAAGATGATCTGAAGGCAAGGATTATGGCAGCATTCACCAACTTAAACAAGCAAACCGCCGAAAAGAGATGCAGGAGTTTTAGAAATCAACTGGAGGCCGTGGTAGAAGTTAATGGTTGTTTTATTAATTAATTATACTCTGTATTATTTCATGATATTTTTGTGTAATTTTGGTAAATATATCTGTTAAAATAAGATGTCAGTACCTTTTTTGCAGTTTTGCGCAATTTAGACGACAATTTATCTATCTCACCGTGCTTCTGTAGTTCTGTCGCAAGTGTGTGTATACAGACAGGGGTGGAAGTACTCACCCCAGACGATATCGATTTAGAATTCAGATATCTTCTCTTAGCCAAACAAATCTATGTGCTCTGTCTACCCTGCTCTGGACTCTGAACTCAATAGTGAAGATATGAATGATGATCTTTCAAAGGTAATTTTGCAGAAACAAAATGAAAACTTCGTGAACTAGAATCTGAACTCAACCTGTCTATCCGAATTCCATTTTCGATGTGAGAAACAAAATTCTGAGAAATAAACTGCTTTACTGTGATACACACATAAAACCTGATCCCAATTACCTAATCTATGAAACTCATTTCATAAACATAGTTTACCTGGTTTTTCCGTAACAAACTTAACGTACCATGTCCGTTTAAAATATGTTTGTTCATAGCGGATCTAATTTGTATTAAAGAAAAGAAATATATTACTGTTCCATCAAATCTTTATATTATCTTTGAAAGAATTGTCCCTCATCGACTGCCACATCAACGTCCATACATTGCATAGCATAGCAGAACACATTTCTTATTTTCTAACCAGATTTTCCCTCCTTTAATAACTTTTTCTACTTTGAAAATTTTTTTTATTCCTACTGTACGCCTTCATTTTAGCGTGCCGCAATGTCTTTTTCTTTCTACTCTTTTGGCATTTGCGTGAGTTTAACAACCAAGATATGTAAATTGTTTCACATTTTCCGGACAACCACGCATTGTACCTTCTTAAAGATATAATTGTTCCTTTCTTTCTTACTGACATCGACGATTATGTTAATTGTTCTTTTAGTTTTTCTTTACTGAAAGCTTCGTCTGCTAAGATGAGCATGTTCACATTGTGTCCTCTGAGGGTAAGTTATTCTTTTTCGTCTCGACGATTTAGTATCATCAGGTTGTAGTGATTAAAGAAATACGGTGAGTAAACTTATCCTCATCTTAGTCTTCTTTCTCTGTGTGTGCGATCGCTATGACATGCAAGATATTTGTTCCCAATACAGGTTATTGAATATCTGAATATCATTTAGGGACAATTCGCGAATAAGTTAGTCGAATGTTTTTTTTGTAATGTCCAAAAGGTAAGTGTTGACAATTGTAAATATTGCTCAAACGGAAAGTTTTCGGATAAAGAAAATTTATTTGTAGAAGTGTTTTGAAGAATATATTTTCGAAGAATATATTTGTATAGAAGATATTTTTGAAGAATATATTTTTGAAAGAATATATATTTGAAGAATATATGATTAATGAATATTTGTTTGAAGAACATATTTTGGAAGAATATATTTAAAAAAAAATATATTTTCGATGTATATATTTTGGAAGAATATATTTTTGAAGAATATATTTTGGAAGAATAGATTTTGGAACAATATATGCTTGAACAATATATTTTGGAAGAATACATTTTTGAAGAATATATTTTCGAAGAATATATTTTTAAGCAATATATTTTTAAACAATATATTTTTAAACAATATATTTTTAAACAATATATTTTTAAACAATATAATTTTGAAGAAGATATTTTTGAAGAATATATTGTGGAAGAATATATTTTTGAAGAACATATTTTAGAAGAATATATTTTTAAAGTATATATTTTTAAACAATGTTTTTAAACAATATAATTTTGAAGAAGATATTTTCAAAGAATATATTTTCTAAGAATATATATTTAAAAATACATTTTTAAAGATTATATTTTTAAAGAATATATTTTTGAACGATATATTCCTGAAGAATATATTTTTGAAGAATGTTCTTTCGTCCAGCATTTCCTGTATTATCACGCTACGATCTTGAAGAATATGTATTTGTATTGCTTGTTTTGCCATGTAGCATATCAATGGTTGATGAGATTTTGGATGCCGTTTTGATGACCTGGCGACAGCGATGACTAACAGAGTTGACTGGATGGAACGAGACAGGAGAAATCAAGAAAAATACTCGTTCTGTTGACCTGACGATGATCTAATATTAATCAATTATATAGACTAATATATATATATATATATATATATATATATATATATATATATATATATATCATATTCTCTCATCCAGAATGACACAATAGAAATATTTTATAGCTTCATAAGAGTAAATATACTACTTCCATTTTACATTCACCAGAATTCTAAGTAATTACATAACATCAGTGTTACTATTTGTAGTGTAATGGTTAATGTCTGTCATGAATACTTTTCCAGATCTTTACAATCACTTAAGTGTAAAAAGACTTGATAAAGATATGTAGACATCTCTTCTAGACACAGCTATGACTGAAACAGTAGAGCAGGACGGATTCTCTGACCATGTTTGACAATTAGTTTAGGAGAGGGACAGCTCTGAATTGGTAAGCCTAAGTTAAACGGGCCGTACGATATACATACGTTAAAAGAACTTTACTCATCAAAAACGACTAAGACTTGAGCAAGAATCCGTGTAATCGATCATGCAACTGTTGAATTATTTATTTTGAATTGCTATTTAAACATCCTAAAAAACAGCAGGTTTCAATTATTTGAGTTGAAATAACTTTATTAATTCATCTGCAGAACATGAACTTAATTTAAACATTTCGAAAGTGTGGGATAGAAATATGTAAATCCCAACTCGGTAAACGTTCTAAAAACCACGAAAAAAAACAAAACAGGATTCGTAACACTCTTTTTAGCATCCAGTTTAAAATTTTGAAAACAGAATGTTTCCCTTCGTCTATTACCTTCCATAATCTTAACTTATTAAGTATATATTCTGGTCTAAAATTCAGTTTTCTCCTTTATATTCAACGTTCACGGAGACTACTCTCATGTCAGACGCTAATTTGCATCTTTGTTATATCTTTGAAGTTATATTGAAATTTTAGCTGTTATTTTTAATTTTCGTCTTTCAAACTATTTCACACTCTAACAACTGATTTACCTCTCTTAGAGATTTTAAAGCAAGCATCATATACATGTCTATATTTTGATTTGAAAAATCCTGCATACGATACATACCGAAAAGCTCTCCAACTAAATGGAAACATATTGTTGCCTTTATTAGGGAGAATAAAATTCAGCTTTTACTCTGCTTAATTTTCGAAATAAATCGCAATTTCACTGCTATTTTTCTTCATTTTGATGAGTTTATTTTCAAATCAAAAGCAAGATTCAGAATTATGTGGCTAATCAGAAATATGTAGGTGGAGTAAAATGCTGACTATATTTTACAAGCCGAAATCCTTTGAGACGCTTAATGCAACACCCATATCCTGTCTTGCCAAAATATTTGTTAAGACACTAATACATGCTCTTATACTATATAAAGAAAAAAAAGATTAGAGTTCTACCGGTTTTCAATTGTCGAGCAAGAAAAATATGTTACCGACTCAGTAATACATTAAAAGGTCAAATACTCCAATTAAACCAGTTCTACAACAATGGCTGTACAATAGTCAGTTGGCCAGTAGCCAGTCTTCATACCATTGTGTCGCAACTATTTAAGCTAAGTGAATTCTTCAAGTGATATGTGTGTTGGACTTATTCCAACAGGCGGTCAACACTTTGAGTAAATAATTACGTTTGCCTCTCAACGAGAAATAACATATCAATGGTATTTCTAACATCTTTGTTCACCTTGAACTAGTGTTTGCCCTCTTTTACTTAAACTGAAAAGTATAAATCACTGATGTCTTATTAATCTGGAATAAGAGATATATATTAAACTGTCAAAAATTTAAAAAAATACATTATCAAATCAAAAAATAACTTAACGAAACTTGTAAGGAAGTAAAAATATTTAAGTATTAGACAAGCAATATACACGTGAAATTCATTTTTAACAAGCAAGGTTGGATCTTTATCAAATGGTATTCGAAGAAGACATTAATATTAAGCTGAATAATTTCAGTTCCTTAAGAACCAGTATTTCCATTATTTAGTTCTTCACGAAATCAAAATTGGAAGAAGTGTAGCTAAACTAAGTAGTGTCATTCTATCTACTTGACTTAAAATTCGAAATGATTTTTCTTATCTAAACTAGCCAGTGAAGCCGTCTAAAATTGACAAGCCTCTCGCATAACCTATCAAAAAATATTCCCTAATGTTAAGTGATTGTTGGATGCTGAGATAAATTCAGGAAGTGGGAGATGATGGCTCTCTACAACACCCTATCTTTTCTACCTTTAAACAATATTTGTTTTTTATTAAAAAAAATCACCCCTGGTTCTCCCATTCATTTTCCAAAGAATATTTACACTTCCGCTGCTAATTACGGAGATGTTCGTTTTTCTTATATTGCTCCAGTTGGCTAAGTACAGAAACCTACGTTTTTTGCATCCCGCTGGTATGAGTGTCCCGTTGCGCCATCTATCGTAAAATCACAAAGGACAATGCTTCAAAAGATATCAAGTGAATACCCATTACTGATCTGGTAAGTCATTCCCAGGTATATCCATGAAAATGGAAGGCTGTAAAACACACTGGTGCCAGTTTTCTGTGTAATAAAATATGGATGTTGAAATTTGGCATTTTCTTTAAAAATGGCTGACCCGATGGGGGCAGGACTGGGCAAATGAGTAGCTGTGAAAGTGTTAAGTATTGTACGTAAAGCTTACATCTGCACTTATTGCCCTCATTATTATCAAAAAAATTATCTAAATCTCCTCATTCTGAGTCCAAGAAATCTGAAGTGTCCGCTTCTGATTCCAAACACTATTTCACTTTTCCTTCCCATTTTACAAATAGTTGTGTGTATGTTTGTGTATGCGTGTTTGTGTGGGTATGTGTGTGAACCCTTTATTCTCGAAAACGAAATCCTTCATTTAAATAACGATACTATTGCTATAACATGGCACATATTCAAGGAGACGAGAGTTACAGATAGAATTACTGTTTCCATGAAATCATTGAAGATAAGGTTTAATGATTTGTTTATTTAAAAGGTGAATTATATTGTATAAGGATATTAAAATAATCTGCCTGATACAGTTATATAGTCTGTATTTTTTTTTAAATTTTATTTTTTATCACTGTTATTTTAATTATCCTACATTTTATAAGTAATATATTTTGAAGGATAGGAGATATGTTGCACGAACCAGAATGTAAATTTGATATAAAGGATACTGAAATAAGTGCAATTCAATGTATATTTGTCTGAATAAGTTATTTTCTAATTTAAACAAAACTGCTTTCTTTAATTCGAATTATAGTCAGACATCACGATTAACAACTATTGCATTTAGTGTTATGATCATATTTTATTTCGATTTCAAATATACGTATTTGCAGGGCCATATTTATAGTCTCTTTCTTGCTACAGTTTTAATGTTATTATTTTTCTGCTAATTAAATATGTTATTGCTTTGAAGAAGTTGAGACAAATTTTATATCAAACGAAAATTAATTCTTTTTAATTGTAGTCGTTAATGTGTTGGTAGGTAGTGTTGTCTGCCTAATTTTATCAAAGGTGATTTCTGTAATTATCTTTTTTTGGTTTAGTTGATTTTGTATAGGAAACGATTAAGATGCTGCAGAAGTTGATAGTGTTTTCAGTGTATTTTCTCATCATCTAAACATTGAGGGCTACAAATTCTAAGTGCTCTGAAGTAGAAGACTATAATTATTCTGGAAATTATTTCGTTGATGGCGTATAATTAGAACTTTATGCGAACTTTTCTTTTTATCAGTGGTTAGAAGATGTTCGCTAGACGTTCAGCTTCAGATGATTATCATTGCGGATTGCAATGATATCAATAAAAGTAATTATTGCTTGGTTTATTTAATAAGTAAATTCAATTGTGCGTTCATAAATCTTGTAAGTGTAATTTCTTAAAAAGAAATGATTCAGTACTTTTTTTTTCATTTTTCCCTTCACTTTCCCATTAGTTTGAAACACACACAAACATATGAAGAGGCTTTGGATGTAATAATATTAAGAACAAACATGACAGATGGCCCTTATTTTGTCATATGTATGTGTTTTATTTGAAAAAAAAATGATTAAATTCAAAAAACGAACAGATTATAAAAGCAAGAAATTATGATAAAATGTACACTTATATATATATATATATATATATATATATATATATATACCCTAATAAACTATATATATATATATATATATATACCCTATGAAACTATATATATATATATATATATACTATATATATATACTATATATATATATATATATATATATATATATATATATGTGAAAAGTGAATATAAATATAAATAAATATATATATATGTATAATTATTTATATATTATATGCGCAGTACTTATTAAACGCTCAATATCAGAGATAGACCTAACATATTTGGTTCTATCAACCATATATATATATATATATATATATATATATATATATATATATATATATATATATATATAAGAATAGAATCAGGAAAAGCTCAATGTTCAGGCCAGAGCAAGAATATAATATAAAAGTCTAAAACACTAATATATTCCATAGTTATAATTTATTACATTGGAATCGTAGTTTTCCGAATTCTTTGTGAATAGGCAGATTAGATGAATTGGATCGTGATTACAATTACAATCGAGTTAAAAAAAAAGGCACAAACTCATATATAAATATATCTCTATATCACTGTTATGATTACAGTATTTATACAGTTATCCTCATTACCATATTCACAAACGTTTCGGTCGTTGTACGCCTTCTTGGATAGGTGATTATAATTTAGAACTCTTTATTTCCTCCATCGGGGTAGATTGTTCTAATTCCACGTGCCATGCCTCTTCCGGATGTCTTATTTATTACCCTTAAACTCAACTCTTTGAGTTTTTCGGTTCACCACTTCTGTAGCCTGGTAATGAATTCACAACTCTTTGGTTCAAGTCCATGGATATAACCAAAATATTTATCCACTAGGCCATGTGTCCGTGAGGACATATGTGTGTGTGTGAATTTCTGGGCCTTATAAAACAAATGTCTCAGCAACCTTTTTTTTTTTTAACAATGCTCATATTCCAATTTTTCCGTCATAATTATCGGATATTTTTTGCCAGACCTTTTATATTGAGATTTGTTTTGTTAGTCGCATTATGGGAAAAGGGAGATCACCGCCCATGTTGGATGAGGTTGAAATAATAAACAATGGACATTACGGATAAAGACGAAAAATTAAGAAATCAGCACATAGGGTTGGTCTCAAAATTCTCCTGAGCCGGCCAAGCATAGAAATGAATACAATAGGGGAACCGGTAATAAGGATTGCTAGAGAAAAGCAATCCATAACAACACAAAATTGCAATGTAAGCTCTGGATAAAAAAAATATTCAATAATAATAACTGAAAAAAATTGCCCTGGTTAAACGGTTGCTGAAACATTAGGTATATAAGTGGACGAATTAAAGGCTCCGGTTCTAAATTCCAGTCACCTGAAGAGTGCCGGAGCTTACAACGGTCGAAAATCGTGCACATGGCAATGAAGATGAGGATAAGAGTCCGAATAATGTAAGTATACATACATAATTTGCAATATATTCTATAAATATCTATAAATAAATCTAAATCTATATCCACACACATACACACAGAAACAAACACACATACTTGGATATTCAGAAAGACTTGGATAAGTCAAATAGTGATTAAGAAGATACGACAGCTCGAAAATTCCATTGTGACCATTCTGAAAGAAATTGGTGGTGAGAGACACATGATCAATACGGCGGCCTACATCAAGTTCTACTTCAAGTGCTGTCTAGTCAAGCGGGTGGCTGCTGGACTCTGAATCATAATCACACAACAGAAGAACACTATCATGGCTGTCAGATAATTTTTGCGAAAACATCACCCATTACGTCTGGCCATATCTTTCCAGACTGCAACCGCTTGATTACTATGTGTCGCAGTTAAACAAGAGACCAACAAATCTTCATGCACCACAAAATATGAACTGAAGGCAAGGTTCATGGCAGAAACAACTTATACAAGGAGACCGCCCAGAAGAGATGCAGGAGATTCCGAAATTGTCTGGAGGCCGATGTAGAAGCTAATGATGTTATTATTGAATACATTTACTCGATCGTATTTCAATATATTCTTGTGTAATTTTGGTAAATATATCTTTTAAAATGAGATGTCAGTGTTATGTTTATTTTTGCGTCATTTAGACGAGATTTATTCCTCGCACACTTTATATAGCTGGGAAAGAGATGAATGTGTGTGTGTGCGTGTGTGTGTGTGTGTGTGTGTACATTTTAATATACATATATATATATAATATTTTCACCCTAAGCAATACGATAATGACATTAAGACGCAAGGTGTTACTGTAATTGAAAATTAATGAAGAGATTTACTGAGCCCAATAACAGAAAAGACGATGATATATAATGATAACGCATATAAATATTTGAACATATTTGGTAAGAGGGGGGGAGCAACAAGCTGGAAGCTCCACAGCCAGGAAGTTCAAGAAAAGAAATTTTTAGAATGGAACGGTTACATGTGTTTCAAGAGTAAAACGTTGGTACCGATTTGCTAAACTAATAATGCACATAACTTCACGCAGTCAAAGAGCTAATGGCGGAGGTAGGTCACAATAATAACTGCCCTGAAAATATTGATGAACATCACGTTAATTAGATCGTGGCTGAAAACTGATATATAGATGTCAGGTTTGGACTGATAACAGGTACCGACCATTCTTAGAGATATATAAACCAGATTACTGGAGCAGACATGATGGAAATATACCACACAGGAATGAATGGTAGATATAAAAGTGAAAGTTAGATGCTGAGGACGAAAGCACGGTACAGTGAACCAATTATCTGAGCCACATACCAGCAACTGATTCAATATAATCAATCCACAATGGCAGTGGAAAAAGTGAGACCAAGAAGGCAGAATGTGTTTCTCTCGTGAAATTAGCATTAGGCATGCAGGTGTAAAGCAATAATGGTTTTCTCTCTCTGTGAACTTGTCTGTCTCTTACTCTCTACCTCTGTATATATATATATATATATATATATACACATTATAATTTTCTTTCAGATATTTGACATGAGCTCCAGCAATTTTGAAGAGATATAACATATTTTCGGACAAACCTTTATATATATATATATATATATATATATATATATATATATATATATATATTGGAATAATTTTTGATACCACAAAACAAATTAATGATTTAAAAAAAAATGAATTTCTTTTTTATGAATTTTCGGCCAAGCTTCATCAGGGTCTGTCGTTGGCAAAATTTTTGAAAATGAAAAAAGAACGCCAAAAAGGTATGGTTGGAATATAAATTTTTGCGAAGATATATATACGTAAAATTAAAATAAATTACGATTAAAATAAATGCGTAAATAATAAATTAATAATAATGAACCAACCTGAGCAGTAAAATAGAAAAATAATCATATATCAAAAAATAAATTTAAATTCTCCTTTTTGTTTATGGTTTAAATAATTAGAGACAGATGGCTTAAAAAATAGACAGATGATATTTGGACCTGCCTACGCATATAATTGAAATAGTATGAAACGTTTGAGCATGATCATTTTTTTTTTTGAGCTGATTGAAACCATGCGATTATTTTTAATTTTGTGTCTGGGTACATGTTGTCCGATTTTGTTTCCAAACAAAGACATGTTCGCCCTATATTTTGACATTTAAATTTATATATAATCGAGCTTTTTTTATTATGATAGGGCAAACGATCCTTTACCAAAGACAACACGTACCTTGGCCGAAAAGAAGGGTAGCAGAAACAACATCCACTTTATCAGTCAAAGTTTACATTTTCTGCCTAGCCAAGGTAATTTCAAAAAAAAAACCTGCCAAATTTTGGGGGCATATTGAAATTCTCTATTTTCCGCTTTATTGTGCGGTCAACAATGTTGGCTGGAAAACCATTGTTGATGAGAATGTCTAGTTTTGTTCAACTCTTGTTGAAGTAAAAAAGGAACAAAAATTTTATAACTAAGGTCTTAACCAGATTTATTTTTTCTGGTATGGGGGACAAATGAGTTCCAATTAGTGTAAAGACCTGAAAAGGTTTCTTTGAAACACACTAGTGATGAAAATATTATTCTTTCGTTCCCACATGAACATCTAAAAAGGATATAGAATTATTCATTTCTTCTTCCATATATATATATTGCAGGAATTTAACTACAAATATGGCTTCCTCTATGTTATAAATAGAAATTATCATCAACATAACGTTGATAGAATTTTTTTGATATTTCTCAAATAAAATGCTCTCATGATATCCAACAAAGATGTTGGCTAAAAAGGGATTTAAAGGACTACTCAAAAAACGCCGTCTTTTTGGGGAGTACATAATATTTTTTTATTCCTTCTGTTTTTTTAGGAACTCTAAGAATAAGGGCTCAGGAATAGAGGGAGGACCCAGGAAACTTCTATAGAGCATATCAATTTTGTTTCTTTGAGGGGATATTGGTTTTAATAAAAAGACACCATAATCTTGTGATCAGAAGAAATAGAACAATTTCTAATGATACAATAGGTTGAGAAACGAGGTTTTAATTAACTTGATAACCACTTGGCCAACTCATGCTGTGCTGAACCCATCAGAGATAAAATGGGACGTAACGGCACATTATTTTTGTGAATTTTTTGGACAAACCTGAAGGTCTAATCCTGTTGTAGGTTCTTTACATATAAAATATTTTTATGTACCTCTAATAACCGTTTCTGCAGTTTTATTTAATCAGTACGGTCATGTGTTGAGTAAGGACCAATCAAGCGAAACTTTGAAGTATATTTGACATTCATTTTTTTATTGATATAGTCACTCTTGTTCATAATGACTACACCGACATCTTTGTCTGGTTTGGTAATGTAGATATCAGACAGACCCTGATATTTACCTAGGTCCAAAAAAAAAAAAAAAAAAAAATGGTCATACAAAAGAAATTCATTTTCTTTAAATCAATATATATATATATATATATATATATATATATATATATATATTTACTACAGTTCAAAATTTTCAGACTACCTCTGCTATTTTTTTAAATTGGCACAAAAGTTGTACTGTAGTTTGAATATAAATAGTTATATATAGTTAAAAAGTGACATCTCTTTTTTATTAGAAATTTTTTCGACAAAATGAATAAAAGCCTTTCATCTTTAAATTTTCCTCTGGTCAAAACATTATTTTTAGTCTTGATTACTGCAGTACAAATTTTTGTCTTTCGTTTTAAGATTTTCTCCAATTATAATTTTGATCGGTTGAAACTGCTCATTTTGTTTGGTTTGGTTTGTTTTGGTTTGGTTAGTTTTGGTTTGGTTTGATAAGTTTTACACCATATCAACCTCAATGGGTTATTTAATGCCGGCAACACTTTTATTGCTGGTAAAAATATTTTCAGAGATATATAGCTGCTACTATGTATTTTTTCCAAAATATATTGTTAGCAATATTTTTTTCCAAAAACTATTGCTGACAATATTTGTTTCCAAACATACATTACTGGTAATAATTTTTTTTCTTCGGAAATATACTGCTAGTAATATTTTTCCTTCAAAAATGTACCGCTGATAATATTTATTCCTTAAAAAAATGTCTTCAAAACTTTATTACTGGTAATAATTTTTCAAAAGATGTACTGCTGGTAACATAATTTTTAAAAATATATTGCCGGTAATATTTGTATTGCTGATAATGTTTTCCCCTGAAATCTACTGCTGGTAATATTTTTTTGTCAACAATGTACTTCTGGTAATGATGTATTTCTGGTATAATTTTTTCTTCCAGAATTCATTGTTAGCAATACATTTTAACTAAGAAAGTATTACTGGTATGAAAACATATTTTTAAACTTTCATAGTGTTTTGACCCTAGTTTTGTGGGGGTCAAATATTTGCCCATAGAAGATGCTACCACCCCGGTCATGGTGAACTTGGGAACACCTGGAATTGGTTCTACACTGCTCAAAACCTCCCCAACAGAGGCCTTGCTTTCAGACATAATTTATCGTCTTACCCAGGACGCGATCAATTTGGAATGTATGTTAGAATATTCCAGAACATACTGGATATCAAACGATTCCTTACGGATGAAAGATGTATAGAGACACCACACAAAAAAGAAAATGGCGAACGTTAGTGATTTGTCTTCAACCGAGATATATTTAACTTCTATGGAGGCGAAACTCTCGTAAGGGAGATGGAGTCCCTACTATGATTTTTTCGGTGGGTGTAACCTTAAGTAAAGACATGCAGCTGACACCCTAACCTCATAGCCGACACGGGAAGTAAACTACAAGTGCTTTTGGATACAAAATCAAAGCAGAAAGGACTAACTCACAACAGCAATAAGATAAAATGGATGGTCATCTGAAAGAGAAAAAGCACAAGAGATGTCACAATCAATCAATTACAGAAGTTTAGATGCATGAGAAGATTTTAACGGAGGATGGAGCATGCGATACCGAAATCCGAGCAGGTATTAGACTCGTGAAAGATGCATTCTCAAAGTTGTATAATATCGAGTAGGCACTCCCATATTTTAAAGTAAACAACCGGAACAAAACGATTTTCTTCAAAAACTGATTCAAGATATGAGATTCTCAATGCAAGAAGATGATGATTCCGCGGCCAAGTAGTTTCAGACAAAAGCAACAATATCCGATGAACTGTCTTTTTCAGGAAAAAAAAAATTTCCGGCAACTGAGACATTGTCCTATACGGGAAAAAAATCTCTTCACCGATGAGAAAATTGTCCTTCTCTGGACAACGTTCTTCTCTCCCTCTATGTCAGGGTCGGCAACCGTTTGCTTATTATGCGCAGACTTAGGGGTTTAAAATCATTCAGTATAGTTCGGATTGAGGAATTGGAGAGCCGAGTTCGATCTCCCGTCGAATCTATTACATTCTCTCACGTGCTAATACCTGTGGAAAAGGTATTAATCCTCTTCTTCTGCCCCCAGCTATGGCTAAATAGCAGGACAGACCGGGTACTATAGCCTTGGATGGTAACTGGTCTACCGCAGAAAGAAATGGCAACTGGGAAAAAAATTTGCCTCGCCAGTCATGTATCGAAAGATATATGATCGCCTAAACGTGTATCATGTATGGCACATAAGTGACTGACTGACTGACAGTGTCTATTATTTCAGCCTCATCCAATGGGGGCGATCTCACTTTTCGTTCCGTATTAATAACAAAACAATATTACATACGATGTTTTATACAAGTCATGGTCAATACACCTGTTCCACAATATATTTTATATAGTAATGTATAAAAAATTTAAACATATAAATATCTTCTTTGCGTTGTAGTAATTATTGGTTTGGATTTCGAGATGTCATTTGCGGCTGCATGCTATTGGAAATTGCTTTGCGTGACACGTGCGGCACACATGCCGTAGGTTGCGGACCTCTGATCTACATGAACATGCGCACATATACTGGGTTGGTGCATAATTATCAGGCGTTTTTTTCTCTTATGATAAAAAAAACAAACATAACAATGCAATAATAACATTTTTAAGTGATTATTCAAGAGCGTATGATTGCCGACACGCAATTTTATAACCTGAAAATGATATATTATTTTTACTTAAAAAAGTAAGCAAAACAGCAATTTTTATTACAAAATAACTCGCCAAGAAAAACGCCCGATAATTATGCACCAACCCAATAGTTTCCTTGGTGCATTTTAATCTTATTTTTGCTGATGGATTTTCTTCAACAAAAATAAGCGTGCCGCTATGCTTTTTTACTCAAGTCTTCGTTTTGCTTGTTGTTGTCTTACATCATTAAACTTAGCTGCCGTGGGCCTATATACAACCCGAAAAATGCTAAATTTAGTATTGAGAGACATGAACAAAATCGTTAACAATAAATAAATGATGTTAGATTTCTGTGCGATATCCGTATTTTTCATATCGTAGTGATAGATGGAGAATCTATTCACAGATGACGAGTAAATGGGGGCCAACACAAATGAAGTTCATAAATGGAAGGAGCGAGTTAAGAAAGAGGAAGACTTAAAGAAAATTAAAACAAGGGAATATATAATGAGGACAGATTAGAAAAACTTAGCACTCACTGGACATATTGAAGGCCAGCGAAAGCTATGAATAGAGCGAAACATTTTACCTGTGAACGGGTAGCGGGACGGATGACAGGAGCCTTAGCAAAATCAAAATAAACCTATTAACATTAGAGAGAAAATTTTCGAGGGAGATGATCATCCATAGGAGACGCCCAACATAGAAGAACTGGAAATTTTTGTTAGAAATAAAGAACATTTTAATAAACTACATAATATCAATTCTTATATATGCCTGGGAATAATGGACAGCTTTTTTTTCAGAGATGAAAAGTAAAAACTTAGTAACAGAGATGGGATTCTAGCGAAGAATATGAGGATACTATGAATGGAATATGTGAACCACGAAAAAATATTAAGGGACATGAAAATAAAAATATTTGTACTTCAAATTAGATGGTGACAGATGTAATTCGTTGGAGACAAAATGAGGAAGTGTGAGAATAAAATTGGATATTCTTCAGGAATAAAGAAATCCAAACACATTCAAAATGGAGAGTCAAGGGGTTGAAGACATAAAATTAAATCAAATTACACCGAAAAAGAAAGCAAGTGCTTTCCATATCTTACCAAGGGATTTATCTATACGTGTAATCGCAGGTATTTTATTATTAATTTTTTTCTAAAAACATTCTCATTGGAAAATATCAGGATGCCATTTCTGACTTTAGGATTCAGGTTGAAACCCGGAAACAAGAAATAAAACAAATACAATAATAATAATGACAATGTTTTGAAAAACGAAAAATAGAAATATCAGAAGATGGAAACAGAAGAGAATGTAGCGCTTAAAAGCTAAAATATTCTTATCGTGAGTTTTGCTTTAGGTCTGATAAAGAAACTCAAGGAGAACTCAACAAAATCCCTGCTGCAGCATCTATACAAGAAAAAAATAATTTGAAGAAGCTCAACACATACCCTGCGAAGATGATAATTTATTTATGGTTATTTATATCGTTTTCATTTGTTTAATAAAATTGAAACAACAATGATTTTCTTTTGCTTGACAAAGGTTATTGCTTATGACCCGCCATGTTATTATAAACCAACTGTAGGTGAAAAAGTAGTTTTATAATAATAATAATAATAATAATAATAATAATAATAATAACACTTGATCAAAGATCGGAAAAAAAAAACAGAATGCGTTTTCTTATTGACATGGCAGTCCCTACAGATTGTAATTAATCTTTGTAGTTCTTCAAAAAACATTCAAATTACAAGAACCTTGAAATAGAAATTTCAAAGACGTGGTACAGGAGTACATCAATAATTCCATTTGTAGTTGGAGCCCATTGAAATGTTTCATGATAGACCATGTCTTAAAGAGATACATGATTTATATTCATAAGTGCAGTTCACATATTATGAAGAACATTATATATGTAAAATGTGTGTGATCTTATATTTTTTTCTTTTTTACAAAAGATGATTAGTGGGAAAGCCTTTTCTGGTGATAGGTCTCTTGTTGGGAAACGGAAGGAAATGTGTATACAACTGAAACCCAAATAAATAATAATAATAATAATAATAATAATAATAATAATAAATACTTCGAAACTACAGAAGATTGGATGATGATCTGTGTTAAGAACATAAATGAATTAAGAAACTTTATCCAATAATAAAGGAAGCCGCCAAATTCAAAATGTAGTTTCAAGGAGGTTAAGAAATTGGAGCTGCAAAATACTCAGAAAAGAAAGCAAAGGCAAATGCAACCGACCAGATACAAAAACGATGGCAAGATAAACGGCTTCACCGTCAATACATTTTCCGTAGCAAACTAGTTGACGTAGACAAAAAGAAAAAATACCAATATACATTGACCTTGTGATCGAAATCTTATAAATGTGGCACATGAGGACATCAACAATTACAGTTATACATGGAACCCGCGGATTGATTGGAAAATATTCCAATAAACACATTGAAGGGATTTCTGGAGCCTACGCCTTAAAGAAATAAAACAAACATGTCTCAAGTGCAGCCCACGCCTTAAGAAGGGTTTCATTCTATGTAAATTATGTGTGACATTTTTAAACTGCTCAGTGGTAAATATCATGATGCCATTTCTCATCTTAGGCCTCAGAAAGAAATGAGTACACACTAGAAATCAAAGGAATAATAATAATAATAATAATAATAATAATAATAATAATAATGTTTTTATTGCTTCTGATTTCAATTATTGGATGTGTTAAAAATACGTATGTTTTATTAGTGGATTAAGTAATTATCCCTTTTCAACGCCTTAGATTTATTTGTCAGCTGGCAGGCTGTAATGAATTGTACCTGTCCACTGAATACATTTTCATAAAATGTATAGAATTCTGAGACTCATTGACAGGTGTCGATTTTGTTGTTTTTCTTTAAAGGTTTGAAGTCTTGTCAACTTGGATGTTGCAATTGAATATCTGAGAACACCTACAATCAGATCTGCAATGAGACGGACTGGCTTAACTGACCTAAAAGTATTTCTAACCTAACCACGAATGAAAGTTTTAGCAAATTTATAATCAAAACATTGCTACTTCTAGCGCTTATTTGACAGTGATATATGTGCCTGGTGTTGACATTTGTTCACCATGGTATCATGACGGGGATATTTGTACTCTAGTATTAATACTTTTACGGTCCGCTCTCTCATTCAACAACAAGACAAAGGAAAAGAAAGATAAGACAACAACAACAAGCAACAACAACTATAATAATAATAATAATAATAATAATAATAATAATACTGCTGTGATGACTTTCAGTTATAAAATCGAGGTGCTTAGTCAGGCGCTAATATAACGATAATAAACCATAGCAGTGAAAATTAAAGAATATATCAAACGGCAAATGAAGTTGTCCTTCTGATGGCTCTCATGCGCTGAACTATATTCAGGATTTTTTTCCTCACATTATTCGACATCATTGGAAACACTGTTTGAATATGCTAAGGAAAGTGTTGCTTCTCTGAAATAATGATATGATACAAATACGATTAAAATCCCACGGCTGAAGCATTTATGCGTATATCAAATAATAATAATAGCAATAATAATAATAATAATAGATTAGATAAATGTGCAAACGTAACATTCAAGAAAGGGAGAATTACAAAAACACCCACAACAGATTTAGACTTTGTCACAATCTTGAACAAGATCAAGCCTATAAGTACCTAAGAATAAGCGAAGGAGATGGTATACAACATATACAAATGAAGGAGAAGTTAAGAAAGGAATAATACAAGCGTGTGTGTCGAGCGTAATAAAAAAAAACAGAATATCAGCCTTAAACACCTTGGCTGTCCCTGTGGGGCAATACAGCTTTAACTTCTTTAAATGGACAATAGCTGATATTAAGCAAATGGACGCCAAAACGAGAAAGCTTTTCACATGCTACTGAATGCATCACCCCAAAACTGGTGTTAACCGTCTCTATGTGCTCAGATTTGGATGAGGCAGGGGATTAGTTCAACTAGAACTGTCATACAATCCGACAACAATTGGCCTTTATAGATACTTGGAAACTACGGAAGACTTGATGATTATATGCGTCAAAGTCCATGAAATTAGTAGGCCTCTTTATTCCTTCATAACGGGAGCCAATAAGTTCAAAATGGAATGTTAAAATGACACAGAATTACAAGTAAACGACCATACACCGATTGAAGCTGGAAAATACTTTAAAAAAAAAAAAAAGAAAGCAAATGCAAAAGGCCAGATACAGAAACGATAGCAAGATAAAACGCTTCATGGGCAATACTCTGCCCGTACCAAACAAGCTAATCTAGACGAACCTTGTACACATCAGTGGCTATATATTTTTGGTTAAAAGCTGAAACCGAAGGTTTTATCCTTACTACACAGAACCAATGCTTGTTAACTAGAAATTTTCAAGCCCACACACTGAAATATTGTGTTAGCCCAAAATGCAGATTTTATGATAAACATCTAGAAACAATTGAAAATCTTGTATCAGATGGCACGGTATTGGCACCCACTGAATATAAAACCCGGTATGGCAGAGGGGGCCAATAACTGCACTGGAAAATCTACAACTTCTATGGGAAGGAAACCGAAAGAAACTGTTAAGAACACCATTCAAACCTGGTTACGGAGATAGGACCTGTAAAATTTTATGGGAATATACAATACACATAGAGAGAACAATCAAACCTAACCACCCAGACATTGTTATTAGAGACCGCAAACAAAAATAGTATTTCTTATTGATATGGCAGTCCCTGTAGACTGCAATGTATCTATGAATATCTTCAAAAAGCTACCAAAACAGAAGGACCTTGAAATTGAAATCTCAAAAAATGCGGCAGATGGGAGCATCAATAATTCCTTTTGTAATTAGAGCACTCGGTTTGATTGGAAACAATTTGAGTAAAATCATTGGTGTGATTCATGGAAAGAAATAATAAACACTGTTCTCACAATTACAGCCCACACCATATTAAGGGCTTTATCTATGTAAAATATATGTGTGTGTTTTAATTGATCAGTAGAAAATGGCATGATGCCATTTCTTACCTTAGGTCTTTGGGCGGGATATGGAAAGAAATGTGTACACACCAGAAATCAAATGAAATAATAATAATAATAATAATAATAATAATAATAATAAGAAGAAGAAGAAGAAGAATTTGCGTTAAATAAATAATATTATTATGTAATCAAGATTAAATAATAGCCTACAATAGTGCGTATAGTATAACCGTCATCAGAAAATGCTATCGGCAAGTGGACTTGAAATGTCATCCGTTGCTTTCTACCTCGTCTCTCCACCACCCATCGATTAAATAGAATTTGGTTTGACAGCTGCCACTCTCGCACGTTTACCTCATGGCACCACACTTTTATCTTTCCCTTAAAAGAAATATATTTTTTCTAAATAAAAAAACACATGCTCACTCCGCTCCTAAGTGAACATATTTAGAAACAAATTGAATTTGAGTGATAAAATTACTACATCAAAAACCTCACACTCACATAAAAGAGAGAGGGTATTATTTAGTGTTTATATTTCTATGATCATACACTAAATTTCAAAACTCTCATAATAGGAAATTAAGTTAATTAACCCATAGCTAGGAGGAGAAGAGATGGATTCATATTCTTCCCATGTAAGGGATATATCTAACCAAACTGGATTTGGAACTCGGTTCACCGATTAGCAATTCCTAACCATTAACCATTACACCACACGTATATCCATTCATACAGCATCGGATATTCTCCATCTAATTACTGACCATGCTCGATGTTGCTTAACTTCGGTCATCATACGCAAACATGTGTTTGTATGTGGCGTGGTCGTATACATTTTTAGCTTAGTCTTCATGAAGAAAAGAGGTTAGTAAAATAGGTGAGCGTTGCCGTTGATTGGAGTTCGTCCGATTTTTGTTGTTTCCTTTCTTACATTTTAAAATTCATTTTTGTCCATCGTGGTTAAGTATGGATCAACAAAATGATATAAGGCTTTCGCCGACGTATGTATCATGGTGTGCGTTTAAAATGTACCTGTGCTCACCAAAATTGTGAGTTATCAAAAATCAATTGGCACCATGTACAGATGAGCATCCATCGAATTCTGTTATTTCTTAAACAAGACTCTTTCTCTTTAGCTGATGGTAGTAGAACACTTGATCTTGTCTGATCAATGAAGTTAAGCAACGTTGATCATGGTGCTTCTGGACTGACAGGTCGCAAGACCTAACTCGATTGGGGTGAGAAGAAATGATTTCTGTTTTGAAATAATGGCCCAAACGTGTTGTATTAAATAGATTGTGAGACAAGGAAAGGATGAATAATTTATTCTTGTCATATCGCATCTCAATTAAAAAGTTAAAACGTAGAAATTCCCACTTTTACTCATTTTTAATAATATAATACACTCGGCTCTCAGCCGTATGCTTTTTATAATACTGGAAGATCTACTGAATGTCCCACAGGGTCGACTACTGACCCCGATCGGAGGTCGAAATGAGTAACGGTATAATCCATTAAGCAAGACACAAGGATAATATTAAATATTGATAGATCGACATATAAAGAATAAAACGCCATCAAAAATAAATACATAATTCTGGAAAAATGAATTAATAAAAATTAGCAAACTCGATTTGATGAATGCCCATGATTACTTTCTCCAACAAAATGTTTTGAATTAATTGAAATATATATAAATATGTGTTTAAAACTTGATTTAGTAAGGGATTTTCAAATTATTACAAACGTGGAGATTCAATGGAGCGATTAAAAAAAATACACATGCACCCCGAACCAAACTGATAATCTGGTAAATTTTGAATATCTCGTTTTCCTGTGAGTTGAATTTGATAAACATATTGGCATTATTTGGTTTACTTTATTCTGTGTAACATCCTTTTTTATTTCAGATTCAGTAGTTTTAGGATGAACCATGTTAATAGCATCCCTCACTTTTCTAAGAATAATGGGACGTGGAAAATGCCACAACGATGAAGACTAATCTGTTATCATCAAGGAAAGTGATAATGGTACTTCTCTTCATGTCATTGCGGAGAAGTAAGATCGTCATGTGGACACGGTTAGACGATTCTTGGGAGACACTTCGCCAAGGAAGAAATGATCTGATTATGGAACATCCAAGACTGTGAGAGCTACGGATTTAAGGAATGTTAGGCGCAATTTCCCTGGTACAAAATGGAAAACCATTTCCACTGCTGATGAACTTCTTCATATACAGAAAACCACCAGAAATAACATGCCCGGGTCCGTGGCTTCCGTGAGAACTACTGTATTATTTTCTCCTTTAATGTCCCTTTACACAAATTTCAGGCTTCATTGGGCTCGTAATTACATGACGTTGGGCATCAATTGTTTTCACTGACGGGATGAGGACGAACCCCGATGCAACTGACGGTTGGGCAAATATTTCGGAGATTATCGTCATCAATGAATGCGAATACGTCATCAACGTAGAGGAATCATGTTGTGGGCTGTTATGATTGGGAAAATACTTATTGGCCTAGTTAGGGTACCTGAAGCGGTTCAAATGACCGCAGCCGCCTACTGCAATCTCCTGGAGCAGGTATTGGATTCCTGGCTAGAGGACATAACGCTGTCACTTCTAAGGACTCAAGTATTCATGCATGAAAAAGCTCCTACTCACTAGGCTTTTTCCGAAATACAAGGTGAAAGTTTAATGGCGTGGACGCCTGTTGCTCCGGATCTCAAACCTTTCGAAAATATTTGATCCATCATTAAAAATGATGTTGCTACCGATAAATGCCAATTTAGGTCGAAATATGGGCATGTGTCAAATCTGTAGTAGAGGCATTCTAAACTACTATTATGTAAAATACTGACAGAATCAATGACTAATAGGGTTTTTGAAGTTATCCGTCGAAATACCGCTCATGTGGCCAAATAATTCATTATGTCATTAAATCTTATAATTATTCTGCTTTTCTGCTGAATATATATTCAGGATATGACTAATATGTATCATTATCCTTCACTTTCTTCAAAAATATTTAGATGTGTTATTTTCATTGAAAAGCTGATAGCGTGGCTCAGCAAAATCTGTCGATTCTTAAATAAAAAATAAAGCACGTTACACAGAATAATGAAAACAGTAATCGTGGTGCCATATTGTGCAAGCCAACATATCAAAATAAATTCTCAAAAAACCGTGAAATCCTAATTTTCACTATAACGGTATGAACGTGGTTCAGGGTATATTTAGGTCTTCATTTTCGTGTCATATTTTGTGCGTTGTGTTTTTTACTTAGGATAAATAGGAAATAAATCAAATGTACTTTCAAATTCATAGTAAAAAAATTATTATTAAAAATCAATTTGCAAGTTTCAAAAATAGAAATATGAAAAATTGTTTACATTTTATTTTCTGGAAGACAATGAAAGGAATTAAATATTCTGACGAAAACCGTAAAGCCTATGACGAAAACCGGAAAATGGATAAAATAGCCATTCAGTTATTTACACTATTAATAAAAATGTCTTTCTAAATATTAAGGAAAATATTTTGGTTTTGATTTGTTTGACAGCATGTCAACCTCAGTAGTGTATTTAATGACGACAAGATTTTTATTGCTGGTAATTTTTTTTTTCAAAAATGTAATGTTTTTAATATTTTTTTCAAAAATGTATTGCTGGTACTAAAATCTATTTTTACACTTTCCTAGTGTTTTGACACCAGTTTGTGGGTCAACTATTGGCACATAGCTGGGACCAAAACAGGTACTACTCCTCCGGGTTATGGTGTACCTGGGGGCACCATCAATAACGCGGTGGCTCCACGCTCTTCAAAATCTGAGCAGAGGCCTTGCTGTTGGATGTAGTTTATCGTCTTACCGAGGACACGAATGTAGCTTATCGTCTCACCCAGGATGGAATATTTTTTATACTTTTTCAAATTAACAATTAATCTTGAAATTGAAAGAATACCGGAAATAAAACTATTCTACTGAACAGAACGGTTGATTTAAGACACAAGATTTCCGTTTGAGCTTTTGGTTCATTTAAAATGTAAGAATTCGTAATATCTACCATCGCTGCTTATTTCCACATTTAAAATTGTGAAGCTGGCTATTAGCTGTTTACCCGTTTACAAATGTAGGCATACAAGAATGGATAATTACACACCTTCGGTTTCTGAATGTATTTAGAGCAGTGACGGGTTATGTCTATATTGCCCTCCGCATCAAGACATTGTTCACACACACACACACACGCGTGTGTGTCTGTGTGCGTGCGTGTATATATATATATATATATATATATATATATATATATATATATATATATGTGTGTGTGTGTGTCTGCGTGTGTGTGGGTGTATTAATGTATAGGTAGATTTAATTAATTGTTTATCTATTTTTCCACGGTCCTTAGAATAAAGATGTTTATACTCACGTAAATGTTTATACTCACTTAAACCAACCGTTTGGTGGGTTTATGAGTACAAACCTTTTTCTTAATATATATATATATATATATATATATATATATATGTTTAAGTGACTATATACATTTTTCTTATATATATATATATATATATATATATATATATGATATATATTTTTCTTATATATATATATATATATATATATAAGTGACTATATACATTTTCCTTAATATATATATATATATATATGTGTGTGTGTGTGCGCGTGTACTTGTATTGATTCATTGCATAATAACTATTTTTTGCAGTTATTTTCATATATACGGTGTGCAAAATTTGGAAAATGTTCGTTTTTTTATATTTTTATCGCTGAAAATTATACGACATAAGAGCTAGCAGATTAAAGAATAAATCTAAGTCAGCAGACTAAATCAGGGAAATTCTTTCAAGGTCTATCATTTATCACTATAACAATTGATAATCTAACTATTGCCTTTTCCATTTTCATTGCTTTTAAAGTAACCAGCAAAAAACAATTGTGTAATATATATATATATATATATATATATATATATATATATATATTATATGATTAAGAAACAAGCGTGAATATTTTACTTTATTTTATGTTCAGTTTTTAAAACTAGATATCCAAAGGCCAGTCGCATTTCAGGGTAGAGGGTTACTATGTGAAGCTTTTGAGAGAACAAAAATTCAGATTATGAGGATGCGTAGGATATATATAAATTTTACCGTCAGAAGTTATGAAAGTAATGAGATATAGAAACATCCATTCGGGAGGCTGTTCCATAAAGTAACGATTCTTGGCACGAAGTTCTTTCGGAAGAGCTTCCATCTTACGAATGGTATACGAATGGAATGAGAATGATAAGATTATATCGGGAAACTAAGATTTTAAACTGACCTGAGTTGATAAAGATTGCATGGCGAGACAGTTTTGAAATCATACATTCTCATCCAGATCGGAAATTACGGTTTTCTGAAATTTAGGGATGCCTTTAGAAAATGAAGGCAAAATAAATGAATAATTTCCGAAACTCTGCTGTTTAACCATCTTTACTTAAATTTGGAGGGCTTGTGGATCTAAAATGATTTGGCCAACAACGCCGAAAATCAATTTTTGAGTGAATCTTAGACCCCAGAGTCATTTCTTTATATCTACCCTGAATATCTGTCGCGTAAAATAAAGCGACATACATTTGTGGCTCGGTGTATTAGACACACAAGAACAGTGATTTTAAGCAGCATTTTACATGGATACAATTATAGACTTACTATCTTAATATAAACTGATTTACAGATGAAGAAATTCAAATGAACCATGGCAAAATCAGAGGCATTTGTAACATCGTTTCTAATCGAATATTTTATGTAGTTCACAACAGTAAATCTATAATCAGTCTCATCTCAGTTTATGGACCAAATTGAAATGGTAATAACAACCCAAAGATCAATTGAACACTAGTCTTCTAATAGCAACAACAACAACAAAAACAACAACAACAACAATAATAATAATAATAGTCTTCTTTGACTGCTTCAATCGCCAGAAGAAACGGACAATATTCACCATGATGTTTTGTTAGTAGTAGGTCACAGATACTAGTACTACTACTAATACTACTACTACTAATAATAATAATAACAATAATAATAATGGTACTCAGAAGTACAGCTCACACATTAAGAAGAGCTTCATCTATGTTAAAATGCGTTTCGTTTTTTGTTTATTTCTTTTTTAAAATAAATGCTCAGTCAAAGATATCATGATGCCATTTCTGATTTTTAAGTCTCTGGTTGGTTCTTGGGAGAATGAGCATACACTAGAAATCGAAGATGTTAATAATAATAAAAATAATAATAATAATAATAATAATAATAATAGTAGACTAATTGGAGGGATTCCTGGAAATTCATGCCTCAAGGAGATACAAAAAATTGTTCTGACAAGTACAGCCCACACCCTACGAAGGGCTTTATCTATGTAATTTAACACCTTTTCTTTCTTTTTTTTTTTTTGTCAGTGGAAAGTGTCATGACGCCATCTCTAACCTTAGGTCCCTGGGCGGGACCCGGAAAGAAATGTGTAAACGCCAGAAATCAAAGAAAATAAAAATAAAAATAATAATAATACAATTTCAGGAACAAAATAATCGAATAATACGTAAGAAACCTACTAAATAAGTGATATCCAGAGAAAGAAATGAAAAGAGGTTAAAAATGGCAGCATATCACTGTCATAGGAAAAACCCTAGTGACTGTCGTATACCTTGCTGCAAGCGAAAACAAAACATTGCATTTAAAAGGTCGGAAACCTATTCAAGAAAGTGATCTCCCATTGAAAGTCACATTAAAATTCGGTAGGATGAAAAAGAGAGAGAAAACAAGAAAGAGAAATAGAGAGAGAAGGAGATAAATAGAGAGCGTGGGAGAGAGATAAGATGAGGTGGACGCTAAATATATGGGAAAACTATTCGGGGGCCATAAATCGAAGGTGGGCCTACCATAAATTTAAGCTGCTTCTGCCAAATTTTACCATTCTTATTACTCTTTCGGATATATCTTGAGCATCATATATATATATATATATATATATATATATATATATATATATATATATATATATATAAAGTGAGAGAGAGAAAGAAAGAAAAGAGTGAGAAAGGACGTATCATACAGTATATGAATCTTTCGGCCTTGGGAAATCAATTTAAATTAAAATGCTTATTGAATCAAATTATACCTAGTGATATCTTTTTTTTTTATTTTAGTTTGGACAACGTGGGTTGGGTTTTCTAATTTAATATTAAATTAAATAGAAATCTTTCAGCATCATATGTTATCCCATATATCATATATAAAATATATGAGATTCATTAATATCCAGATGTGGATAGAATTATTCACCCACTTCCATAATTACAACAGTAATAACTCAAATTTCCATGGAAAATGAATGTAATTTTTTTCAGAAAATATAATATGCAATAAACCTATGCGTCTTAGTAGCTTCATTGCCTTGGTAGTTTTTCGTTTAATATTTTTTTTTAATTTTGCTTGTGTAGGAAACGGATATATTTTTCTAATTATTTCTTGCTTAATATAAAACGATGGATTTTTATGTTTAAATGAAAGGTGATATCAGAATATTGACACGAAAATTTGACTCATAATTTTTCAAACAACTCATCCCAAGCAAGGCGGGAATGTTACTAGCATGCAAGCGGTTATTGACACTGAAAGTAATAGTAAAGAGGGCTGTTTGAGGAAAGGATAATGTGAAGGACGTGACTAAAGATCTAGGCATCAGAAGATGTCGATTGACATTGTATTCAAATCAGTGAAGTCAGTACGAGGAAGAGAGATCCAGTGCCGGGAAGTGCAAGAGAGGAAGCTGTTGGAGTAGAAGAGGCAGTTACATTTAACTGTTTGAACATTAAAAAGGTGGGACCGAAATGCCAACCTAGTAGCATGCTTAAATTCATGTAGATGAGGCATCAGTGAAAATAGCTCACCAGAGCAGTTGCCACTATGAAAATATTTTTTTAGAAAAGACGGAGAGGTGTCGCATCACGTCTGTGAGTAAATGGCTGGAGTCGAAATGCTAGATCAGGACCTATCACACTGCATATCCATCTTCCTATACTTGGAATCAGGATGTCTGAATTGGAATTTTTTTTTCAGTTCGCTATTTATATAATGAATATGTCTTAAATTATCGTGGTATAGTTTTCCTTCTATTGTTCTTGAGATTTCCTTTTTCTATCACACTGACACTAAATTCATAATGCGTAAATAGCTGCATTCACTGTCACATTAGTCTGATATGATTATAATGATCAGGGCGAAATAAGATCATTTAAAGAAGACAAAGTCAGCTAAAACAATTGCATTTACAAATCTATTTTATGAATGATACACGCTGAGCATTATACAACTGTGTTTTTAAATTAATTACTTATGACGTATATTAATATTAATATATAAAGAGAGGTAAATAAATTAAATTATATATAATGGCTGAATCTTATAGCTATCAATATTGATATGTAAAAATCGTAGACAAACTAAATTGACAAATAGAAAAGTAAGCTCAATGAATATTTTTACAATTTGGTAAAAGTTGATGAGCATCTCCACAAAGATAACTATTTTTACTAAATGACAAACAATGCAACCTGTAAGTTTATAATGATATGACAAGTAAAAAATTAAATATTATCTACATTAAACTGTACATACAAATTTTCAATCTCCGCTAGCTGTAAATTTGTATCATTTAATGATTACATCCGATGCCTTTTTTCATCAGTAGCTGTTTGTATGTTACCTGACATTATTATAGGCTAACACATTTTTTCCGTTTCATATAAATGAACCCTGTCCTGGAGAAACGAAACACGATCGTGTACAGACCAAATCCCAAGTTTACGTCATTCTACTTTATTGGGCTATGAAAAATGGAACTGATAAATGATAAAGGACATTCAACTTCTTTCTGTATATGACTAAGTGTTCTTAAACCTTGTAAATCTTACGGAGCCATCTAACAATGAAGGCAGATGAAACGTAGAAAATGTCACTGGTATTCATATTGCCAATCGAGAATATGAACAAGTAATCGATTTATGTACATCTAGGTAAACTAGCATAATTCTACAGCACACTCAGAAAGAAATTAACCACAAAGGAAAATACATTTTGCTCCAAACCTACAGTGACATTTAGATATAGTCTTGACTGGCATTCATCTAATTTGCATGGCTTCAATCAGTGGTTAAGTTCGATAAGCATTCACCCAGCACAGATATTCGCTCCCGTCATAGAAAAACGAGTTTCTAAATTTGCCCGAAGTAACTTGACGATGATGATTGAAGAAACGTCTGAAGCTATATAAGTCGACGTTGTCTAAATTGAAGTTGAATTGGAAATTATTCCCATCCTAAATGTTGCTACATAAGAAGGTTCGATTTCCAAACAAAATTCTTGAACAAACAGAACACAGACTATATGAATTTGCCTCACCAATATTGATATTGGTGAGGCAAATTCACTGGGAGATTAATTTTCTGTGAATGTTTTCCTGCGACGGAACTGTACCATAATTTCCCTGATTAAACTTCTTCAAATTACCGAAACCTTATTTGCAGGGGTTTCATTCTAATTTCCCCGCTTAATGTAAAATTTGTCAAATTGTTAAACACCGTCAACAGGTGTCTTCTTGGAAGTAGTAGGAAGAAGGTCATGCTGTGCATTTGCCAAAATCCTCTCGCCATACAAAAACAAACTGTATTCCAAACCTAAAAGATATCTCAGAAATATCTCATGGCATTTCATTATAGTCAGTGGCAAATTTATTTCTCTGTTACGACAAAATGAAATGCAACAAAAGAAAATGGCAAGATTCATATATGTATACAGTTTCCACATATTATTCTTATATCACTAGAACGTCAGCGACCATAATTCGCAAAATCGGTTAGAATTACATGTTTGGCATTAAAAATATCAGGAACATGAGAGTAATCTTCATGCACAATTTTCAATACTGTTAAGTCTTCCAAATAGCAGACCTCAATTGGCATTAATAGCAAAACATCAACGATAAGAATGTATTTTTATTAAGTACATTTTACATTGGTTGTATATAAACAAGTGATATAAACAAACATAGACATACGTAATCTCCTTGAAGTTTTCTGTTTATGTTAGCGAATGCTGCTATAATAATTGCCTTCAGTTCATCTTCGGTGTTCCAACAAGTTTTGTTGGTCTCTCGCCCAATTGCGTCCCACTAATATAGGGGGTTGCAGTCTGGGGAGTTAGGTGGCTAGATGTAAGGTGTATTGTGGTCGAAAAAAGTGTCTGACAGCGTTGACTCTGTTCTGCTGTTTGGGTGGCATTGTGCAGAATTCTTTTGGCAGACATAGTATATTCTAGCAGCCACCGATTTGAGCCAAGAAAATCAATTCCTCTCAAAGCACTTGTAGGTAACGGTGTTGAGTCTAAGTTCAACTAATTCAGGAGTTATCCTCTTATTAAAACTTTCAGATGAGTTTTCCGTGCTGTCGTACCTTCGTAATCGCTATTAGACATATCCAACTCTTTCCTCTGCACTGTCGTTAGATTGACGGTGAAATTTTCGTATTGTTACTTTCGGCGCGAAGGCCAAGCAGTACAAACTGCCGTTTCAAAATCAATCGCGAATTAAATTCAGTCATAATGTTCTTTTTCTCACAAGTATTTCCCAAATATATTATGAATAAAAAGGCGGTTCCCCAAATATAGTGTGTAATTGACAAAATAAAAAGCAACAATGCGCATGCGCAAAATTAAAAATAATATATAATGGTGACAGTGTACCCAGAATACGTTTTTAGTGGATATCTATATTTGAGTAGAAGATCCATTGCTTTCTTCAACGTCTACTGGCCTTTGTAGTGGAGAAAACGTAATAAAGAATATATGACCACAGACAGGATTTGAACTTACGAAACCAGTTTCAGGATGAACCAGAGTCAGATCCAGTGTATGTTGAGCATTCTGCTATGGATATGGTAACAAAAAATACACCGGGTTACAAAATTAATGTCCATGATTTTGCGCGCACATATATATATATATATATATATATATATATATATATATATATATATATATATATATATATATATATATATGTTCCACATCTCAATGCATATGCATTTGTAACATTGTTGATAAATTTCGGGAAACAGAATCAGTTACCGATTCCGAACGTTGTAGAAATGTTGGCTTTTTCTGTGAGTATACAGCAAGGTGCAAGGACATCATTATAAAAGTTAGCGAAGTGGCAAGACATTGATCTTGGAATTTCTAATGAGGCCGATAGACATCAAGTAAAACACTTCCCGTGAAAAATAATTATGGTATATGAACTGAAACCAATTGACCGTGAAAAGCAACTGCGCTCTTGCAAAGGGTTTAACCGATTTACTGAAGGGAATAGTGCAGATGTGTTGGATATGACATTTTTAAACGATGAATCACAGTTCCATGTTACGTCAAGTCACAAAAATCAAGATTGTAGTCCTCGAATAATCTTCACAGTTTGCATGAAATTCCCTACATGATCTCACGAGTGGAGTGTCACTTGCGATTTTCAGATGTTGAAATGTTGGCCTTATTTTCTCTATGAACACAATAAAAACATCGAGCGTAATGTTTGCAGATTTTTCCCACCTTCATCGGTTTGAATGACAAGTGAGAAAATCAATTATTCATATTTACAAAAGGACAGTACTATTGTCCTGACATCTGACAGATCAATTTATTTGTGAGGGAATGTTTTTTGCTGACCCCATTATTTCCAAGACGTGTCCCCCCGGCTCTAAATCCACCTGATTTTATCTATGGGGAGCAGCATAATCTGAAGTGTATCGAATACGCCCGGATGATTTAAAAGCAGCGGTAACAGCATTCACTAAGTCTGTTTCAAGCGAGCAACTGTTAGCGGTGTTCAGAAACAAAATAAGATGGATCCAAGTCTGTATTAATGCAAACGGGAAACATTCAACACTGTTTACAATTTCATTCATCTTCTCCGTCTGTATTCAATATTAAAATATGTTTGTTAATAAAAATATAAGTGATTAGTGAATTTCCGAACATCCTGTATACGATTAAAAAAATAGTTTTTCATTTGAATATATTTAAATAAGTTTTCCCGCTTGTTTCAAATATGGTTATATTTATTTCCGTTAAGATATAAAGAGTTTCATGTTGTTGAGGTGTAAAGGAAAAACGATTGGATGACTGATGAGATTCTCGGTATGATGGAAAGGTGAGAGAAAACCCTGTCAGAATACGTGACCAAATGCAGGTAAGCTAAAGAAGAATGGCTAAACGAAAAATGCGCAGAAATAGAAAAAGTGAGTACTATCAACAAAATAGATATGTACAAACAAATAACACAACTAACAGGACAGAAGACATGCTCGTAAACAGGCTGCCTAAAATCAATGGACGGAACACTCATATTAGAGAAGGAAACGATTTTTCAACGCTAGATCGTGTATATTGGAGAATTCCTCCACAACGAAAGGGAACAACAAGCAATACGCAGAAATATCGACTGGCCTGGAATTCTGAAAAACGAAGTAAAAGCTGCATTGGCCTAACTGAACAGAAACAAGGCAGCTGGGCCAGACGGAATTGTAACGGAAATGCAGACAGCTTTAGATTATTTTGGCCAAGACAACGTCACCGTAATAAGAAATAAAATCTACAACAGCGGGGATATACCGGGAGACCTCAGCAGATCTATCTTCATAGCTATGCCTCAAGAAACTAGGCGCAAACCAATACGAACTCCAACAAACAATAAGCCTGATGAGCCACATGACAAAGCTCATTATCCGTATTCTGTTGAATAGAACATTCAGCAAGATCGGGCCATAGATAGGACAAGAACAGTGCAGTTTCGTTAAAGACACCGGAACAAAAAACGCTCTATTCATGCTCAGAATGTTATCAGAAGGAGCAATACAGATGCAGAAGGACGTGTACCTATGTTTCATAGACTACGCAAAGGTCTTCGGCAGTGTACTCCACAAGGATCTGATGGAACAGCTCAGCAACCCTGATATATTCGGAAGGGATATCAGAATAATCAAGAACATATAGTGACAGCAAACAGCAAGCATACGCATAGATAACGTGGTCAGTGAATATACAAAAATAGAAAGTGGGGTAAGGTATGGATGCGTCTTCTCGCCCGACCTGTTCAGCCTAAAGAGCGAGACAATTCTGAGAGAATTGGAACAGATGCCGGGATTTACCATTAACAACATAATATACGCAGACGATAGGGTACTGATAGCAGACACGGAAAAGAAATTACAAAATCTCCTACAGAATGTAGCGACGGAGAGTTAGAAGAAAGGACTAAACATAAACTACAAGAAGACAGAATGTATGATCACTAGTAATATGAAGATATTGATGGATTATTTGAGCACAGATGCAGCTGAGAATATTGAAGCAGGAGTGGCAATGATACTCCTTTCATCATTCAGTCAGTGCAAGGTATATGCATGAATATTTTCAGGATGCCATGTCAATTGTTACACAATATGTTAATCCAGATTTGTTCAACCGGAAATGCTCAGAGATTTTTAGGGTACCAGTCGCTTATATACCTGTCATTGAGTTTCAGAAGAGGATTTTGCCTCATGCCAGATGATGTTGGTGTTGAAACGAGAACAAACTCAAAAACAGCCATGATATAGATAGGATCATTACAGCTGAAATTGCTGATCCCAATCATGATCCAGGCGTGCAAGATTTAGTAAAAAAAATTCATGATGCATGATCCTTGTGGAACAGATAACCCTTTTTCCTCTTGCAGGGAAAATAGCTAATGCCAAGAGAAATTACCACAGAGAAAGAGAAATACTTTTGAATTTGAATGATTATCCAGAGTACAGAAGACGCAATACTAGTGTCATTGTTCGAGTTGAACGTCACTCAGTTGACAATAGGAACGTTGTGTCGTACAGTGCATACCTGATGAAAAACTACAGAAGTCACATTAATGTAGAAATTTGTTCTTCAGTGAAGAGCATTACATATATCTTCAAGTACATTGTCTCTTACTTCTATTGAAGTAAGAGACAAACAAAAGGCAGCTCATGAACAGAATCATGATCACGATTAACATATTAATTATCTTGCTTGCCCATATGTCTCCCCTCCGGATGCTATATGTAGACTGTCAGATTTCAAGCTACCTCACACACCTCAAAATGTTTGCAGATTTGCTATACATCATAAAGACCGGAAAAGACTTTACTTTCACAGAAGTAACGCACAGTAAGTTGCTCAGGCACAGAAGTGAAAATACTCTCACTAAACAGTTTAAAATAAATAAGCATGAAGATAAAACACTTGTACCCTGAAATTCCGCTGAATTATATGTTTAATAAGCGCACTAGAACATGGACTCCAAGGCAATGAAATACTAATACCATCAGTAGAATTTACACAGAAATATTTTAACTGCGAATGTGGCTGCTGCATGTTTCAGGTGCCGTGGATTCCAAGATTTGCGCACTGTAGAAGGCGAAATCTTACCAACATTTAAGGCAGAATGTCTGAGATATGGTCTTCTCTCAAAAGATGACAAACCGAAACATGCATTGTTTGAAGCTGGTGCCAGTCGATGTCCTTACAGTCCACTGTTATTTTTTATGCCCTGTGCATATATATGAGCCCTGAAAATGCTCGTATTCCGTGGACCCGTCGCTAAATCCATGATTGAAGATGTTTTGTACCAAGGTTTCAATGCAGACCTTGCAGACTACATGGCACTGCACTTAGCTGATGCAATTCTGATAGAGAATGGCATTAATTGTTTAGAAATTGGGCTTCCTGAACCTATTATATTTTAGCAGTTTGAGCATCATGAAGATCTCGATCTCCCAGGCATTTCAATACTTACAGATGATCAGAAACTGATTGTTAATGCTGTGCTTGAATCTGTAGGTAGGAAGAGGAGAGAGGGGTGCCCAACCACTCCTGTTTCTGTGTACCTTGGACCAGAAGTTTGTGGTAAAACTTATATTAACATAATTTCTCATATCTGCGAAAGCGTGTAGTAGTGCTTGGATAGGCATTGCTTCTACACTACTGTCAGGTGGAAAGACTGTCCACAGTTTGTTCAAATTGCCTGTCCCACTCACGGAGGCCAGTATTTGTAATGGACCAGCCACTTCAGACCACGGATTTGATCATCTTGGATTAGGCCTTTCATTTGCTTTCATGCTATTGAAAAAGCCTTGCAAGATATTACTGGCATTTAGCTACTATTTTTAATAGTAAATTTGTGATATTGTGGCGAGACGTTAGGCAAGTCCTACCTGTATTGCCAAGCGGAAATTGTGAGAAAAACTTTGAAATTTGTATTAAAAATTTTCCTCTATGGCTGGTTATCATGCAATAAAGATTAAGTCAAAATGACAGGACAAGAGTAGATGAAAGTTAAGTTGAAGTATGGCTCGTGCATCTTGGAAATGGAACATCGGCAGCTTCACAACATTCTAATCTTTTTCTTGATGGCGCTCTATGGATGATATCTTCAACACTACATCTGAACAAGAGAGAAGAATCAGAGTAATTCATTCGTCAAAGAACTCAGTAGTAATGTTTCTTCATAACATTTCTATCATGTATACACTCTACAATAGCACAAGTCTGGAAGTGGTGGCCAAGCATCAATATTCAATTGAGGCTTCGTTTATTAGCGGCTTACTAAAAAGCAGACTTGAATGCCCAGAATAAAGCTGGCTCCAAGCGAATCTAATTTGCCATTCACCTTGGAGAGAACCTAGTTTCCTATCGATTTGAGATATGTCATGACTATTAATATGTCACAGGGTCAGACATTTGAGAGGGTGGGATTGATCTTACCTCAGCCAGTGTTTAGTCACAGGCAATTGTATGTGTCATACTCTAGAACTCACAGAGACTCAGATTTAAGGTTTAATTTGAAGAAGACAGATATCCAAGGTAAGAGAAATGGGCGAACTGTCACTAAGAACATTGTATGCCGAGAGGTACTGACTTGAAGGAGTGAATAGCTTTCAGAAATTCCAGTGATCCTTGTTTGCACTGGCTACGTGTCCTTGGTTTTTTATATATATATATATATATATATATATATATATATATATATATATATATAGAATGAATATTTTTCAAAACAGCCATGTGCTTGTGGCATGTATTATATAGTTTTGTATTTTATATATATATATATATATATATATATATATATATATATAGATAGATAGATAGATAGATATATATATTAAGACATTTTTTTATGTTTAACATCTTTTTATACATACACATATTTAAGTAATGCTTTTTATAAACAGTATTAACAACATTAAATGTTGTTTAATACTGTTTATTGTAAACAGAGCATTTACTTAAATATTTGTATTTATAAAAAGAATGTTAAACATAAAAATGTCTTAAAATAAGTGTCGGACTTTGTCCATTTCATAATATATATATATATATATATATATATATATATATATATATATATATATATATATATATAATCAGTATTCGTATCGGAGAAAACTGGCATGGCTCTGTTTTGGGAATGGGAAGTATCACGTAGTGATTAGCATTGACAATCTTTGCACAGATTGTGGACACTTCCAAATATCTCTATATGTTGTTTATTTCCCCAGCCTATGTGTATTGTTTGTTGAAAAGGATACATTTAATAGCTAAACTTTATGTATTTGTAAATATACCTGTACAAATATACACAATTTTACACATTGTTGCCTAAGTATCTCATTTTATTATATATGTAGACATATGAGATTTTAATTGCTCCTTCTTCAATGCCTTATTTTTATCTATAGATATATTTAGAAAAAAGTTTAGTGCTTACCTAGCATTTTATCAGTCTGTCCTTGGAAATTCCATTGGTCTCGCTAGTAAATATACATTCAAATAATGGAATTATTTTAGACTGAAATCTATAAACGGTTACATGTAATACGTATTTTTTTCTGTTTTTTGAAAATTATCTCATAAAACATCTTGGATAAATCAAATGTTGACAAATTTCGGATATTAGCGATTATATTCACATTTCCGCTTTCAAGAAACTGTGAGAGAAATCCGTTCGTGTATCGAATTATGTTCCCATATATAGTCAAGCGCTCCATCTGTATAACTCAAGATTCAAAGAAGAGTCTGCAATGTAATCGATCCTGATCTGGCATCTCGACTGAGAAATGTTTCTTATCGATGTGGCGTTGCTTCAGTCTTCCTTTTCTACAAATATGTTTATGTTCTGATAGCGTTCCTCCTCAGTTCCTAGGCCAAATGCCTTTAAGCATCCTATTAGATTGGTAACAAGATGTCTCCGTTTACTTTTGAACTAGTTAAATGCAGCTACCTCTAACTTTCATCTCTCTATATTCTCACCTAATGAACTTCCTTCCGTTTTCTTGCTTCTCTGCCACGTACAATCGTCAAAAATTTAAATGCAATGTCAATCGCTATTTTCGCGAAAGTTTCTCATTCTCTTTCAATCTCTGTTACCCACTAGGTCCCATTGGCATCATTGCCTTGCTGGAGGTGAAATGATTACCATAAATATCTTGATGTCTTAGTAAAGTTTGATCTACAGGGAAAATATATGCATACAATACGCAGACTGCCTTCGGAGATAAACAGTTAGTATCCGGATAAGAAATGAACTAAATGAGAACAAAGAATGAGTCGTATAAATAGAACGGTTTTTATTTTCGCTCAAGATTTATTGAATGTCTGCAGACTTACTATTTCTTATCAGGGGCGGGTGTAGCTTTAACAAAACAGTGACGGTTGCTGACAAGATTGAAAGAGAAAAACGTAATCGAAGAAGAAAAAACTTTGTTCGAATGTGTAGATTAAAGCAGCACAGAACACATTAAATGAAAATCAATGAGCGATAAGATACAATGACAATTGTTAAAGTGAAAAAGAATATTTAGTAATACTTTCGACTCGGACAATATCAAAAAATGATATAGGCTTTGTCTCAGGAGTGTACTGCAAATGTATGAATTGATATTAAGTTGGGGCTGTAGACACGGACAAAGACAGTACATAAATACGATCATTATCGAATACTAGGAGTAGTTTTTCATCTCTAATTTAACTTAGATATATACAAGATGTGATAGGAAAATTGTCGCCATTTTATATTTTTAATTCCTAGCATGCGCTTTGTTTGTTTTTGATCTTGTCGACTGGACGGTAAAATAGCGTCAGTTCGGCACCGTCTGTGTGAAGAGGCCCACGACGGAATTCATTCCGCCAAAAGTTTGGAAACGGCATGCTCTACAGCTTGGTCTTCGCGACAGAGGCGCCAATTCAAATATTTCAGTGAGTTTGAGTGTCAATCTGAGGACAGTTCAGAGGATTGGAGGCGTCTAATGGTGATTGCAATGAAACTGAAGCTCGGAGAAATAAATCTGATAGTTTTGATGAGAAAATACTTCCCGAATTTGTTGGTCAAGACATCACTCAACAAGGAGGTCTGCATCATGTGCTTTGTGAGGTAGTGATGTCCAGGCTCAAAATGGTGTCTGCTGTTTGGCAAGAGAACTCTGCACCATGCCACACAAGCAGGGGAACACAGTCATGGCTGACCGACAATTTATGCGACCATATCACCCCGTAAATCTGGTTTCGTATCTCCCCAGAATGCAAACCCATTGATCATTATGTGTGAGCCGCAGTTGAGCGAGAAACCTATAAAACTCATTGTAACATCAAAGATGAACTGAAGGCAATGTTTATGGTAGAATTCATCAAATTAAACAAGGATGCCGTTCAGAATAGATTCATAAGATTCTGAACTCAACTTTATGCCGAAGTTATGGCGATTAAATTGGAAAAAAATCTCTTTAGTATTTCAAGATATGCTTGTGCAATTTTGGTAAATATATGTGTTAAAATATATTTGTGTTCGGTGAATTCAAAGCCTTCCATTCCAAGTTGCTTAAACACTCTGGTGCTGAACCCGCGCACACCAATCCTGAAATACTCAATCGCGTATTCTCTCACGCAAATGGTGGACTTCCCCAGGCGTTTCCTCGCTAAACCTGATTAACACGCTTCTTTTCTCGCTCTTTAACTCTTTTCCGTTCATAGTATGCAGCTCTAGCGTAATATTTTTTCTGTTATCAGAAAGCGCATTCGAAGTTAAGTGATAGGCGGATGATAAACGAAAATACTTCGAGTTATTCTTCCATCATCACAAAATGTACACGCTAGGAGCCATATCACTTTGAAATGCTACTTCAGTACGATCACAGAAGTTAAGCAATATCGTGCCTGGTTTATACCTAGATGAATAAACATTTTGCTATCAAGTTGTTGTAAGCTTCGATGTGTAGATTAGTCAAGTGATACGATTTAAGAAACTGATTCAACGTCCTCGTTTTAATAAAGTAGGGAAATCCTTTATGTGAAGTATTTATTTTGGAGTCGAAACGCAGAAAACGGAAGCGATGGATGGTGACTAAAGCATATGTGAATTAGCTAAATTACAATATTCTTTGGAGTAATGAAGAATTAATGAAGACAGACGGAGAGCGAGAAGAATGGAAGATATTCATCAGAGGTATTTTAGTTTTTCTCGAAATCGAAGAAGGTGTAAATGTATAACATTCGCAGTTTCAAATCGAAGAAGGTGTAAATGTCTAACATTCGCAGTTTCAAATATCTAAACAGACATACAACATTACATTTATACATATTTCCATAAGGATTTAATGTACAATACTAAGAAAGAAGTTGCTTTTTTTTTTTTAGAATGTCGATCTTCACAGTTTTGTCTTCGAAATTTAAAATATCAACAAGATTGTATTACCATAATCTTTTGTTAAACGATAATGTAATTTTGGAATATGTCACCCACCGCTTGCTAATGTTTGGATTATCTACACACCGTCCTTATTAAATAATTTTCTTAATATTCAGTCACAATAATCAACAAGAAGCCGATGTTTTTTTATGAAATCAGGTGTTAAACCAATATAATGCAATGTTTAGTTTAGCAATATATGTTTTTATTTAAACGACAGATTTTTTTTAAATGTAAAACTTTCAGAATGAGCAAAATATTTTCGCATTCATTAATGCATTTTATGTTATTTTAGTGGCGTCGTCGGATATGAAAAGCAACATAAAAAATATTTAATGTGAAGTTGTCTTAATAATAGAATGTATTCAGTAGAAATGCTTTATTATATAACAGTCTCTATTATATATATATATATATATATATATATATATATATATATATTTATTTATGTATGTATATATATATATATGTGTGTGTGTGTGTGTGTGTGTAGACCACCTGTTTATACGTCATTTATCCCCATTTTTTTCTCTCTTCCCCATGTTATCTTCCCATCTTATACTGGAAAAATTATTAGCTTCTTCCCGGATAAATTTGTGTATTTATATGAAATGGTTTTGTTTGTTGAGGCGAGATCGATTTGATCTCGCGAAATAAAATATTACCATGGGTTTTTACCATCTGTTTTCATCATCCTCGTGATTATATATATATATATATATATATATATATATATATATATATATATATTTCTACAGTATATACATGTGGGATCTGTTGGTGGTGAAGAAACACAAGTTTGCCATTTTTTCTCAAGATTCACCCTTGCGAGTAAAAATGTACATTTCATATTAATATATATTTTATAGCTCTGTTAAATTGCATTATTTACATTATTCGGGCGATTGTTGTCGGCTCCGGCCTTCTTCAAGTGGATGGAATGTGGAACTGAACGCTTTATTTCGCTCACTAGTGTAGACTGTTCTACTTCCACGTGACTCATTTTAGTGGATGTCAGTTATCAGTTATCTCCTGTTAATTTCCCTTTGAAATTTCTCCACTACCTTAATCGGGTATTGAACTCACACGCATTGGGTCCTGTCACTGGATCTAACTAACGACTTTATCCACTGTGTCATGTGTCCTTGATACATGACCCAAGGAGTGTGCCCTGAAATAAAATAAGATTTATCATAAAACTAAAGTAGAATAATATTGTGACGTCGCCCCTCCTTGGTCGCAGCGTCGACTCTGTCGTTCGATCTCGTTCGCGGCTCCAACTGTGACGTGTCGTGATGTGGCCGCCCAAGGGTCGATCCTTGTCGCGGACAGCACCAGTTGTGACGTTTTTTGCCGCGGCGTCAGCTGTTCGCTCCTCGCTGCTCCAAGTGTGATGTTCCAACCCTCTGGTTAGATGATTACCAGCCTCGCCGTTCCCAACTCGCTTCCAACACCTGGTTACTAGGGTAACTGTACTGATCTCCGGTCAGCCTACCCACGTTGTGATTAGATCTTAGACAGACGGGATCAAACAGGAGTCGGGGCCGTATGCCAGCTGGGTTCAACGGGGGTGGCAACACACAAGTAAAAGAAAAAAAAAAAAACTCACGAGGCAAAAATTACTGATAAGAAAGGGTAACAACCTTTTTATATCTAATGTTCGTTACATAAAAAATTATTCTTACTTCCCGACCCGTTTTGTGGACTGTGGCACCAAGCTTCTATCATACAATTTAAAGACTTCGAGTTGCCTACTCTCTAGAATTTTGTATGTCGGAGTGTGGTTTGGTTTCGACACTGGGCGCTAATCTCTACCAGTCGTTCACGGCTGATTCTTCTCTTCGGCTTGAGTTGGACGAGCTTATTCGCTTCGGCTTGAGTTGGACGTATTTCTTCACTTCGATTTGGGTTGGACGAATTTCCACCCTCAGGCTTGGCCTAGTTTCAACTTCTTCTAGACGCAACTGCAAGTAACTTCTTCTTCTTCCGTCCTGCAACTCTTCTCGCCAAGGTCCGAACTCTTCTCTCTGTCGTCTGAGGTGATCTCTTCTCTCTGCCTTCCGGGGCTTAACTGATCTGCTTGTTTGGCCTGCAACTTTACTACCTGTCTGGCCTGCAATTCTTCGGCCTGTCTGGCCTGCAATTCTGCTTCAACTTCTCTGCGGCTTTCGAGCAATTTTCTTCTCTTCGACTTGGCTGCAACTTCTCTGCCTGTCCGGGCCAAACGGACCGACCCTTCTTGCCCGCAAGGGGCGAATGAACAGGGCTCGACGTCCGCTCTCCAACTGCTCTAGCCGTCTACCCCGCAACTCTCTGATTTCTGTCGATTGGGGTCCTGCTTTTATTGACGCTGCAACAAACCGGGGTGGGTCTGTCGGCGTCAGGGTTTTCTTGATAATTCCAAAAGTCGCATTAGTTCTGATTTCCCATTATCGCTCTTATTTTCACCCATTCTTCCTCACAGTGCCTCTGGGGGGGGAGGCGCATACCCATCTCTCCCGGTCTCTCGTATGTCAGGTGACCGTTTTCGACCAATGGGTCCTGGTCGAGCGTCCTTTCTCCTCTTTCTCGCATATCACGTGACCGCTTTCGGCTAATGAGATTCTGGTTGGGCGTCTCCCGTCCTTCGTGACGTCTCCAATCGGGCGTGGTCTATCCCGGCTTTGTTCTGGGAAAGAACCACCTTGCTAAAAAAAACAAAATCAAATTTGGCCTTTTTTGCACGCACAAAAATGACAATCTCGGCCTTTCTCACCTTTTGGTTTTTGTCAAAACAGCCCGCCGCTAATTAGATGTGACTTCAGGAAGAATTTTTCTCGTCTCGCTGGCGCTTTCTGTGAGCCAAAACAATTGTTTTCATTCCTTTATTTTCGTTCAGGCCTGACAGTCAAAATCTTAATTATCTGAATTTGAAAATATCTTCACTTCATCATCGTGGGGGTTCTAATCTTCAACAGGTCAGGATCTGTATACAATTCCAGCGGTCACCTTCTCATTCCAAAGACACCTTTTTTTTTTATTAATATTTCGTTTTCCATTGTTCTAAAATCCCATTTCTCCAAACTGATAATGAGCTTCTATATTCCGCGGACACAAAAGTAGGCCAGATGTTTTGACCGATATTTTTTATCAATCGCCCATGTCTGTTTTCTTTCTTTCTTTTCTTTCAAATAACAATTTCTATTGTTCGTGAAATTCGGTTAGGCGCGTTGGCCTAGATATCTCTTGACACCTGTTTTTGCTTATGACCGTATTATCTATTTCTCCTCCTCTCCTTTTCTTTTCTTCTTCTTCCCTCTTTCTTTTTCCTTCTTCTTCTTCCCTTCGGATCGCCTAAATACAATTAGAGAATTATTCTCAAAACTCAATTATTCTTCGTCTAAATAACTAACAACTGGTTAATAAACCGAATAAAAATTAAATCATATTTCTAGGAATATTTCTTTTTAGTTTTTCTAATAATGCAGGGTGCCACAATATTCTACGTTTAAAAACTTTTTTCAAATAAGAGTAGGAAAAACTGGCCGTAATGAAATTGGAAAGGTACAATTTATCGGGGTTGATTCCCAATCAAGTGGTACTTACTATGTGTGAATAGAAGCATTTTGCTACCTTTTAGCAGAATTTTCGATGTGCGTATTATGGATGAAGGCGTATTATACATGGTGAAATACGTTAAATAGCTTTTACTAGACATGTGAATAAATCAGTATTTTTTTAAAAATCTGTATTTTCCTTTTGAATAGTATTTTGCTTTCAAAAGTATTTTCAGTGGTATTTTACTTTCAATGCTATTTTCAATTTCAATATTATTTTTCAATGGTATTTTTCTTTCAATGGTATTTTCCTTTGAATGAATTGATAAATGGCTGATAGGCAGTGCAGAAGGAATCAGTTAAATAACTTGTATTAGTATTATTGTATTGATTGAATCAGTATCATTTTAAAATCACTATTTTCCTTTCAGTGGTATTTTCCTTTAAATGGTATTTTCAATTTCAGTAGTATTTTTCAATTGTATTTTCCTTTCAATGGTATTTTCCTTTCAATGGTATTTTCCTTTCAATGGTATTTTCCTTTCAATGAATTGATAAATGGTTGGTCGGCCATACAAAGGAAAACAATTAAATAGCTCGTATTAGGCATGTGAATCAATCAATATCATTTTAATAACCCGTATTTTCTTTTCAATGGAATAATGCTACAGTAAAATATTCATGAACTAAATGCAACTATTGATTGTCTACAAGGACATATTCACAAGTTACATATTCTATACGGTTAGAGGAAATAAATACTTTAGCAGAATGATAAAAAGATTTTTTTCATGTAATTGAGATTCCAGTTTGATACTAAATATATATTGCAAATCTAACCGCTGACTAAAATGTAAACTGTTATAGGATTTTCGAAAAATAATACATTAAATATATAATCAGGGACGTTGTTATTAAGAGAGAATTCATTATTAATACGCCCTGTCTTTGATTAAATAAATATAAGTATTTGTGAATCATAATAGCCATTTATGTCAATTATTTCAAACATCGGAAAAGAGGGAATTAATTGTTTATAGACAAAATCACAATTGATAGCGAATTTGTTTATAAAGCTCTAGAGAATACGAGACCTTAAGTTTTAGAAGTATCCTTAAATTTTACTGTGGGCGGTAATAGGTTAAATTATTATTATGTTTATACACAAACGGTGATTGGCAGTTTTCACAAAAATTGATGGAAACTTGCAAGATTTTCTGAAAATTTTTAGTATTGTTTTCCTCGGGAGGTTTAGATGACGATATTTTTTGTATTCATTGTGTTTTTGTTTTTTGTTTTTAACAATAATCACTGGTGGCTTTCACAAGTGGTTAAGATGTAGCGTTATGGATTTATTTTGATTTCCGTCTCAACACCAAACAAAAATTTATTTGTCACACAGATTGAGCTTCTTTTTTTTTTCTTTTTGGGGAGTATTGTTTGGTAATAGCATGTTAGTGCTGTCCATGAATTTGCTCAGTATGTTTGGTTGTTTTTTGTTGCATCTTTCTGGGCGGGAGGAGAGGATTCACCCTCCCCTCTCATCCTATTAGAAAACAATAAAAAAAAACACTTCGTCGCCGAAGACAAACAAATTCAATAAAAAAGCTCAAAGTTCATTTTCTTAAAGCGTTTTCTTTTTACATTGTGCAACTTTTCTAAAACTATTGTAAAGGCTGTCAAAAATGTTGTCAAATATAATCCAATAGAGTAAAACCCAAAGAAAGTCACATGGCGTTATTTCAATGAGAAAACTAACGTTGACATATATCAACCTAATTTTATCTCCGCAGCCATTAAATCATAGAAAGATTGACAATATTTTAAGTCAATTTTTGTAACAGAAAGATCTGTTCGAATACTCATATCTGCTTTGTTTTTAACGAGAAAAGCTGATGACAGGCAAAACTGTTTCAAGCAGCAAAATTGACTCAGATTTAGAAACATATTTAGCATTATATTGTAATGCTTCGTATAAATCTCTCAGTCTGTTTGTTCTGTGTCACTAGCGATACATGCTCTTTAGATTCATGACTGAAAATGCAGAATATTTCCCCGCAGTAGTTTGCCGTTTTATTATACCGTAGACTCGTCGACAACCGAGGATATAGGATCGAGTCTGTACTGCTTTTCAATCCATAGCTGCAGGGTGAAGAAATAAATTAATACCTTCCTCAAAGCTATTTACGCGTAAATGAGTATAAAGAACACGATTGGATTCGAACTCAGATCTCTGACTTCATATTACACCTCAACATTCACGAATCGCTACGAACGACAAAATATCAACTGTTTATGTTAACTTTGACAAATTAAATAATTATTAAATGACAAATTGAATTTAGAACAACTAAACCTATGGTTTTAATACCTAATCTTAATTTTGCTGTCTTAGTAGAGATAATATTCGGACATTGCTATTTTTTCCATATTTCTGAGATAAGGTATTAGACTTATTTACTTTGCTCGGACATCTTCATTCTCATATTCACGAAGTTTCATCCGTTGTACGCTCCGGCCTTCTTCGGATGATTAGAATTTTGGACCGAAAACTTTATTTCTTCCACCGGGGTAGATTTATTTTTATTTTAACGGGTCATGCCTCTTTCGGATGTTTGAGTTATCTCCTTTTAACTTAACTCCAAGTAGTCAAGTATTGAACTCACAGCTTTTTGTGTCAAGTCACTGGATTCAACCAGAGCTAATATTTACTGGGTCATGTATCGGTAGACGAAATAAAGGGTTCGTTTCTAAATTCCACTCACCTGAAGAAGGCCGGAGAGTACAACGACCGAATTATCGTCAATAAGACAATGAATATAAGGACTGCATTCCGAACAATGTAAATAATCAAAATAATTGATATTTTTATTTCAGTTAATCAAATTCGGCAAATAACCTATTAACTATTTTTATTACCACAACATTTCGACTGTTGGTCCATCCAGCCTTTTGAGTGTAAACCGACCTGTGCAATCTTCCATGATTTTCCATTTGTATAGTTTATTTATTCTCAGTGGATATTCATATCTGTCCTCCTATAAAGGAGTGGATGCTGGACAATCTCCTCAAAGATAAAGAAGAAACATGTAGCTCTTAAGGATTATAAAGTTACCGTGGACTGAAGATGTGAGCAAGAACGAAGTCGTAAAGACAATGGCAACAGAAAGGGGACTTATATTCATGTCTTGGGCACATAATGAGGAAAGAGGGCATGGGAATTTTAATAATCAGGGGAGAGATTGAAAGTAAGAGGTAGTGAGAGAGAAAGAATGAGAGGAAAGCAACGCATAATATTCCTGGTGGGTTGAATCGAATGGCTGGCAGTGCAGATAACAAAAGAACAAAAGAGCTACAACCGACAGGAAATTGGGGAGAGCCATAATCGTTAACGTCCAGAAGTGACACGGCACATTGAAGAAAAAAAATGTAGTGTGCTTCTTTTTTTTTTTTTTGCTTTCAATCTATACCGACATCTCGTCCTTTTTATTTTTTTAGATCTCATATTGCTTACCATTTTTGAATTGGAAATCAAATTTAAATTCAGTACTAGCAGTAGAGCCCGGCGTTGCCCGTGGATATAACAGTAAGAGATAGATCAAGTATCCACCATCATAAAGACTGAAAAATAAAATTGACAAAGATTATTGTTTAAGGTTGACGGACACGCATGTCTTAATAATTTTTTTTTTTTTAAGAATTAGTCAAACCCAAACTCAAACAAAAACATTGTTTTCAATCGTTATGAGTCTCTACCGATTGAATAGAATTTTATTATAAACAATTGTCTTGTAAATGAAATTTTTAAAGCATTCTGAATGTAAAAATAATGAAGACAATAAGAAACACTACATGCCAAAAAAAAGTGAAGTTTTGTTGAAATCTGTTGAAAAATGTAGGTAGCCTTTCTGTAATATTAGTTTTACAATTTATGATTTTTACTTATTGAATACAGTAAAAAAAAATGCATATTTTGCTTGTGGTGATTCATAATTAGAACTCTGATTTGAATATATTTTCCACTCGTTGTTTCTAATACAAAAAATATTAACTTTATTTGGGTTTATTAATTATGATCTAACGAATCTTATTCATTTAGTAGCCTTTTTGTAATAATAATCTTTTACAATTTATGATTTTTACTTATTGAATACAGTAAAAAAAATTGGACACCATGTGTATTTAAAGTAATTTCCCGTTCCGGTTATTATTTTTAGTTAGGACTTGTGTATGTTTAGATTTCATTATCTTTCCCTAAAGATAAAGAATTTATCCGATGTTTGTATTCATACAATCAGTAGAGATCGTTAGATTATTGTTTAAGGTTGACGGACACGCATGTCTTAATTAGTTTTTATTTTTTATTTTTTACGAATTGGTCAAACTCAAACAAAAACATTGTTTTCAATCGTTATGACTCTCTACCGATTAAATAGAATTTTATTATAAATAATTGTCTTGTAAATGGAATTTTTAAAGCATTCTGAATGTTAAAAATAAAGAAAAAATTGTGTAAGAGAATAAGAAACACTACCTCCCAAAAAAAATAAAAGTGAAATTTTGTTTTATTGGCTGAAAAATATTGAAAATCCGCTCCCATATTTAAAGGAACCCACACACACAAACAACCCGATGTGAGTTGTCCCCCTTCCATTTTCACGATAGCTCTTAATCATGTTTTCAAATTGATTTTGTGCAAAAACAATTATATTTTTCCCATTTTTGGCGCTGTTAGAACCACCACAAGGTAATTTTATGTAGTCCTGTGAAGTTTTGTTGAAATCGGTTAAAAAACGTAGGAAATCCGATCCAATATATAAACCTTACACACACACACACACACACACACACACACACACACACACACACACACACACACACACACACAATCTGCGTGTTATAATAAGTAAGATTTACACTCATTACTTCCTTTTTCACCTCGACCAGTTGTATCTGTTTAGATTCTTTGTAAGGCGAAATGTTGAAGCCCGATCTAATCTTAATGACACGGTTAGCTTTTATGCTGCCTTACCTAAATGTTTCTCCTTGAATGATTCCATGAATATGATTGCCGTCACTCGTGATATCGAAAATCCTATAGCGATACCTTCCTTCTGCTGGAATATATCAGACCTTATTTAGGATAATAATCCATCACGTCATTTATTTGGATTATATTAAGCTCTTAAAGGTACGTGTTTCCATTTATTATCAAATTTAGTTTTAATTGTAGATGATTTTATGTGATTCTTTTAAGTTATAGTCTACAGAATAAAGGGTTAATGTGTTTGAAACATCGAAAGATATGAGTAAATAATTGGTACAATATAATGACTAAAGAAAAAGTCTGGCATGCCAAATAATGAAGGCATAAATTCTTCCGACAAGGCACGCATTATACATTGCGTCGGTGACCAAAATGAAAGAATTCTAGATGACACAGTTTTGCCACAATTTATTTCAAGAAAAGGCTTGTTATATATTTTAACAGTTACCTATATTTGCAAGAATATATGAAATTTGAGAAGATATTAAAACACAAAGAATATTTATATATTTTCTCGAAATATAATATTGTTTTCAGTACATTTTGGGATGTGCGATTTCATAAATTTTTATGAGAATCATCACTCTGAAATAGTCAAGGGAATATAAAAAATGAACGATGGCGGTCACAGTCAACGCACGTCTTTTGCATACTTCCGAAAATTTATGGGTTAATAATGATGATAAAAATGTGATATTTATTTATTTATTTATCTAGCCATTTATTCTCATTTAGAATATTTATAATATATATATATATACGCACACAAACATGTATGTATATATATATATATATAAATATAAAAATTTCATCAAGTCGAGAGGAAACCTCAGCAGAATTCAGAAATTTGTATTTCGTTACTCATCAGCAGTGCGCAACTTCTACGGAGGATCGAACACGGAACGTTACGATACAACGCCATCGTTATACACACTGAAGGGTCCGAATCGATTCTCGGTAGTGATTACGCACTGCTGATGTAGTCTCAAAATAGGACGAAACAGCCGTCCAGTGCTTTCTGCATTCTATTAAGGATTCTTCTAGACTTGATGAATAAATTTAATATGATTATTTGAATCCTTCTAAAAATTTCTAACACACAGAGACGCACACACACACACATAGACACACACATACACGCACACATATATATTCTATTAATTAGAATTATCATATTATTTCTTTATTTAATATTTTCTTGTTTATTTTATTACAAATATTTTATATATTATTAACAATTAACATAGTTTTATATTACATTTATTACAGACTAGCAGTAGAGCCCGGCGTTGCCCAGGGATGTAACAGTAAGAGATAGATCAAGTATCAACCATCATAAAGACTGAAAAATAAAATTGACAAAGATTATTGTTTAAGGTTGACGGACACGCATGTCTTAATTAGTTTTATTTTTTATTTTTATTTTTATTTTTTTTACGAATTGGTCAAACTCAAACTCAAACAAAAATATTGTTTTCAATCGTTATGAGTCTCTACCGATTGAATAGAATTTTATTATAAACAATTGTCTTGTAAATGGATTTTCTAAAGCATTATGAATGTAAAAATAACGAAAAAAGTGTGCGAGACAATAAGAAACACTACCTGCCAAAAACAAAAGTGAAGTTTTGTTGAAATCCGTTGAAAAATGTACGAAATCCGATCCCATATATAAACGAACACACACACACACACACACACACAACCTGGGTTTTATAAAAGTATAACTCGATATGAGTTGCCCCCCTTTCATTCTCTTGATGCATATTAATCGTGTTTTCAAATTGATTTTGTGCAAAAACAATTGTGTTTTTTCCAATTTTTGGCAGTGTCAGAATTACCGCAAGTAATTTTACGTAGTCCTGTGAAGTTTTGTTGAAATCGGTTGAAAAATGTAGGAGATCCGATCCAATATATAAACGTACACACACACACACACAATCTGCGTTTTATAATAAGTAAGATATTTAATACATAGTTGCTAGTTTATTTATACATTGGTACAAATAATGGGCATTTTTCTATATTTTAACGTATTTCTTCAATGCAAGAGGACATATCGTCGAATTGGTAGGAGAGATTTTTCGAATCTTCTATGTTTCTCAAGTTTTGTGTATTTTTACTATTTTTCTTCTGCTAGCAGATAAGCAGTTGTAACATCAGTAATATTTTTTTTAAAAATGGTTTTATATCTATTTGCCAAATATTTCCATTATATATTATTTATTTTTTTTATTATTTTCTGTTTACTTTCTATAATGCATCACTGTACATATTCATTATAATAATAGTAATTATTATATTAGCTTGTGACCCGCAGTGAGAAATATTTGACGTGTTGTGTAAGAACTGTCATAAGCATTTAACAGTATTTCGTTCAAACCCGTTCAAGCCAAATCTCACCTTTGTCTCCAAATAGGTGTTTGCATGCAACAGCGGCCACACCCAAGTAAATAGCTTCGACTGGCGGTGGAACCAATTGAGGGTAGACAACGTGTTCCATTCCTTAATAATTTTGGATCTGTCCACCGTATTGCATGTGAAGACTGATTTCTGGTAGGGTGGGTAGATGAGATTTCCTGCAGAGGCGATGAAAGTCATGTCCGCAAGGATGGAGGTGTGCATCAGCGTATCGACGTAACACGTAGACATCTTGGTCATCTACTCTATTTTCTGGCTTTAATGACTCCCCAGATCGAGTGTGATTGACACTGCACAAAGATTTTTTTCCACTAGTAAGGCTCCCCACACGGGTCAGATATGTAAATTATTCCCTGTCCCCTGATGAATTGCAAAACATTAAGCCCTAGCGACACTTATGAGTTTATTAAATGAGACCAATTTGACATTTGCTTTTATGTGAATATTCGTGTCTTCCTTTCAAGTAGAATTTTAATCAGTAAGAATTCCAGGGTTATGCTCTTTGATCTTACAATAACTCTAAGAGTTTCAATATATTGCTATTTAAATAAATAAATCTAAATAAATAGATTAAATTTTATTTTTAAATAGTTTCAATGAAATTAAAGATACATGCATTTTCACAAGCAAAAGAATGTTAGTTCAACTTTCATATGCCAAAATATAGAGTGTGGGTGAATAGCTTTCACACTTCAAAGGTTGACAAAATGACCAAGTTAACTGCTATTAAAAAATTTGTTTAAAAAAAGAGCTGCAGTTTTTATTGATTTAGGATGTAAAATGATATCCTCTCATTTGTGACGTCTATACCCCATATAATGTTGTAGACAATTCTTAAAGTTTTCCATCACCTGGAAATCTGAGTGTTTCGATGATTTCAAATGGCTTTCTTTTAATCGCTGAACATTTTGCCCTAGAATTTTCAATTCATCGAATATCGAATTTCTATCCGGAACGACGTGATTCAAATGTATCATGAAATGGGCACAAATAAATCTCTGTTGCAATTACAGATTCACCACATAAAAAAAAAAAAAATTCTCAAAAGCAAACGCAAACTGATCATCGGTCCAAACGATGATTATACCTGATGGTGTCTGATATAACGTTCGTTAGATTAAGGTATCATTGTTATATGACTCCATTCAAAAGCACTACACAGGTGACTTTTTAAAATGTGAGAGATATTTCTGATTCTAGCTAAAGTACGCGAGCATACGATTAGCATTTCATTGAAGCCCGCTAGAAAATAAAAACATCAATTTTTTTTTTCATTTCATCAATCCAGATAAAAGAATAGAACAGAGAGATGTTTTTTTCTGTTATCTTACTTAAATGCAGAAGATCAAAATGAATGTTTCAAAGAAAAAGCAGATTAAATTAAATTTAACTTAAGATAGTGAAATGATAACTCGGAGTCTATTTCGGCTTAATGTGCCTTTATTAAACGTAACTGAAGAGTCTTGAAGTTTAGGCTAAGACGGCGTGTCTTATTTATACAAATCATAAGACAGAGGATATCTTACCTCAGAGAGGAAACATCAATCTGTAGAAAAAAGATAAATTTCGTTTACAAACATTATTTACGAAGATTTTAATTAATACTTTGGAAGAATTGAAAAAAAAAATATTTTAAAATAATTAAATACGAATATAAAAAAATCTAAACAATGTTTTTCATATCGTTTTATTTTTTTGATCAAAATTTATATAACACCGAATTATTTTAAAATAACAACATTAAAAAGTTGCAGATATTTAATCTTTCAGTTCAAATAATCCCTTTTAAGCAAATGGCGTCAAATTAATTTTAAATATAAATGTTTGCAAGAAATAAAGATGAATTATGTTATTAAACAAGAAAAATGTAGCATTTTAGTGTACAGTTTTATAAACAATATTAAAAAATATAAAAGTTTTCCGAAGGAAAATTGTATATTTTCATACATATAAAAATCTAAATATTCGATGCACGTATTTGTATATTATATTTGTATATTATATTTGTATATTATATTTGTATATTATATAATCCGTTTTACACCCACAGTATGATCCAAACAACAAGTTCGTCACCACTTTCTGATGAAAATTGTTTATTTGAATAAGGGAAGAATCTACTTGCAAAATCTATCAAGAATTCAACCACACATTTATAAAGATAATACAAAAATGATTTTAAATTTTTAATATTGAATTAGTTATCTTCATTACACAGAAACTGATAATTGAACAATGATACACAAGGTTTCATTTTAGGTAAAAATATTGACCCCATGACAGGGCTGATGTGTGCTCCTTAATTTGTTTGGTAATCAAAGTTTATGTGACAGGCATATATTCACATTTGTACAGGTTTCAGTAGATACACAAAGAAACAAATCCGAACTCACTAAATATGTGAGATTCATTGCCACATCTTTTTGAAACACAAGTTTAAGCAGGATCACCGAAGTTAAACAAGGTCGATCCTGATCAGTATCTAGACGGGTTACCGATTGGGAATACCAGATGCTGTAAGCTTGGATGTGCAGTTTGTATAATGGATAATGTCTCAGAAATATTAATCGATAGCCGAGTTCCAATTCCCGTTGGGTTTGTTTTATTCATTTGCGTGCAAATACCCTTTGGTAAAGTAGGAATTTACCTCTTCTCGCCACAATCTATGGCTTAGTTAATAAGACTTATATCAGGAAATCATTATTATCTCAGTAAATTCTTACAATCTAACAAAATTGTCTGTCTTAAATTAACCTGTAAAGGATTGATATACTGCAGAAGACGAATCAATCGATCAATCAATCTGTGTGTGTTTGCATGTACACTGGTCTAAACATAAATTTAATTCAAATACGAACAAGAAGACTTGATTACTACCTGTATCTGTCTATATTTCTGAGATGAGGTATTATGTAAAATATTTACAAAAAGCCTCATCTGTGTCGCCATATTTATTACAACGCTTCGGCCGTTGTATGCTGCGGCCTTCTTCAGGTGGTTGGAATGTCGAACAGAACCCTTTATTTCGCTCAGTGGGGTAGACTGTTCTAGTTCCACGTGCCATGTATAATAGATGACAGTTATCAGTTATCACCTGTTAATTTCCCTCTGAAAGTTCTCCACTACCTTAACCAGGTATTGAACTCACACTCTTTGGTTCCTCAAGGACACATAGCACAGTGGATAAAGGCGCTAGTTAGATCCAGCTGTATACAATCCCACTGACTGATCGACATCGGGGTACAGAGGTTCATAATTCACCTTTAAAGGGACTAATTTCGATCGATAGAGCCTATTTGCACGGCAAGATGAAGGCGTCGTGCTATCAACATGATCTACTACCCCGTCTTTTATGGCCTCTGCTAATGTAGGAAATTGCATTATCTCGTACTGAGCGCATTGAGCAAGTGATCAATAAGTACTTGCGTAAGTAGCTTGGATTTCCTCCTTGTTTTTCGAAAGTGGGGCTATATACCAACTCCGGACACATGCAGCTCCCTATACATTCATTGGTGGAGGAATTTAAGTTTGGAAAGGTACGCCTTCACATGATGATGTGGGACTCAGCTGATGATTGCATACGGAAGGTGCATCAAGAGATTAAATTTGGTACAAAGTGGTCAGCTGCAGAGGCCACACAAGAAGCAGAATCAAGCCTGCAAATCAAAGATATCATGGGTGTGATTCAGAATAATCTGGTTGGATTGGGAAACACGACGTGCAAGTACTTCTCGAAGGAGAAAGCAAAAGAAAAAAAGGTGTATGGTAATTAAAGAATTCAAAATGTACGAAAAGGAGCATAGAATAGCCACTGTAAGAGGACAATCTGGAATGATATGGAACCCATTAAACTTTTGTGGAATTCATTAATTAAGATGGAGCCATTGGCAATATATTTCCTTCTTCGATCTACATACGATCTTCTCCCAAATGAAACAAACCTGAATTTATTACAACGTTTCTGCTGTTCTACGCTCCAGCCTTCTTCAGGTTTGTTGGAATGTCGAACTGAACAGGTAATGAAGTCACATTTTTCGGTCCCGTCACTGGATCTAACTAACACCTTTTCTAAGGAAACAGTGGATAAAGGCATTGGTTAGATCCAGTGACAAGACCCAAATACATGGTTAAGGCGGTGCATAACTTAGAGAAGTGAATTAACAGAAGATAACTGAAAACTGACATCCGTCAGATATGGCACGTGGAACTAGAAAATTATACGCCTGTGAGCGAAATAAAGGGTTCAGTTCGACATTTTAACCACCTGAAGATGGCCGGATTGTACAAAGAGCGAAACGTTGTAATAAATATGGCGACAGAGATGAGGATAATAGTCCGAATAATGTAAATTGATTACTACCTCTCTTAATTATTCTTGGTTTTGCCTTTAAATTTGTGCCCATGATCTTTGGGGTAAGACTGTACACATGTAAATTCACATATTGGCGTAGAACTGCACAATAAATACGCAAGCCAAAATATAATATATCTATTCGGCAATACGCGCTTTTATAATATTCACAGTAGCCTTTAAACACTAATGAAAAACTTCAAATAATAAAATATTTTTCAAGGCAATAAAAGATCCAGAAAACTGTTAATCCAATATCTTATCACGAGTCCATTCCACTTTGAGGAGGAACGTATGCTTAAGAAAAAATTATCTTTCTTTGAGTCGCGAACGAATAAGAAAAGCAAAGCAAAGAAAAATGTTCGATTCGAGACATATTTAACGCAAGTTACCTTATCTCAAGTAGAAAGAATGGGGTCATTCTGTCCATGAGATGAAAGTATAAACTGGCAGTGACTTCAGAGAAAAGACTAAAATTAAACACCGAAAGTGAAAGCAGCCGAGAAGCAGTTGACGGGTTTTAATCAGCGGTGTTTGTCGGCGATTCCTCGAAGGCTGAATGTAGATGCGACCGGTCCATACATACTAATCTTTTGCAGCAATGTCAGGACATTCTAATTCCCTGCTGTCTCTCGCTTTTCATGGAAACTGAAAGCTAATACTTATGAGGATTGTAAAGGTACGTCATTACCTTTCACGTTCTGATTAGGCTCCGGTAACCGAAGATTACACAAGAAGGCAAATATTATTAGTGCCTTTTGTTCTCTTCTCTCATAAATTATTTCCTTATGTTCAGAAATGAAATACAGCTATTGTGTTTATTTTACATTTCGATTCTTATTTGGATTATTGGGGCTTTAAAAATATTTTGAATTCCTAAGATGACATTTTAATTTACCCAATGTTTCTTAATTGTTTCGCAATAAGGTTTTGGATCAATATTCTTTTCGGATTGCAAGTATTTTTAAAGTTTAAGAAGAATCCATTTTTCTGAATGTATTTTCTTTCATAATTGAAGACACTCAATATATTTTCATATAACTCCTGTTATCTGTGGTCATTACGAGACCCTTGAAATGCATTTCTTTTCTCTTATGAAGACAAAACTGCATCATTTTAAAATCTACTTCGACATATTTCTCTAATGAACTGGCGCAATCTGAAAAATACTTCACAAAAAGATCTACATTAGTGAGATACTACGTAATCTAATTTCTGGACAGTAAAATTCTAAAATCCAATGCGTCAGGCAAAATAATCTTTTCCAATTTGTCGTTAATTTTTCGAACATTGTTCTGTAAATAATACATAAAAATCTATATATCATTTTCTTTCTGTCTTAATCCCTCTCTCACACATACGCATACACACGTGTGTGTGTGTAACTTAGCATCATTCATAGTTTATGAAGCAATTTCAGTTAACCTGATCAATATTTATGAGCGTGTTTTAAATATAAAAAAAATCAAAAATAAAATTCTGACATTTACCTTGATAAAGTCTGTCGCATAACGAAACACGTCTGCTAAGATGAGTTTTCCTTTAGTATTTATTCTAACGTACATACACACGCACGGGCACACACACGCTCACAAACGCACACACACACACACATATATATCTGTATATATGTACATATTTAAATATTCTAAAATATATTCTATGTATACATTATTTTTATGGCTGCAACTTATTGGAGTAAATGGTCTTTTTATATTTATCGCACTGAATATTCTAGAAATTTCGCAGAATATATGCGTTCTCCGACTTTAATCCAACTTGTATCCTACACAGAACCATCATTTAACCTGACATGCTGTTAACCCTAACTGTATATAATTTATATATATATATGCGTAAATATATATATATATATATATATATATATATATACACATAGATGCATACACATATATATATATATATATATATATATATATATATATATATATATATATATATATTGTCATTCTAATTCGGTGTCAGGACTGTAGCTTTTCATATGTAGCAATGTTTTTTTAACAAGGAACAGGTCTCTGTGGTCTTGACGTTTTTCAGATCGGCCGTTCGCGCCGTCAGACATGCTCACGTTTGCTCACACATCCGCACATATGTAGACGTGTACCCACACTCATTGATATGTGTACACTACCAGCACGTTGGTTAAGTTGGTTTCTAACTGTAGACGTGGTGTTGATGACGATGATGATGATGTTTGTATTTTTAACAACGATAAATGTTGGTGTTTTATTGACGATTGTGATTACTTTAATATTAAACACATCTGTGATGTTATTATTGATATATTAATTGATGTGTTATTGGTTATGATAAACAGTAAGGTTAGCTTTAATGATGATAGAAAAAATAATAACAATAAAAACAGTATAGATAGAAATAATAATAATGATAATTTTATAATAATAGTTGTAGTAACCTAAATAATAACAATAACAAGAACAATAATAATAACAACAAAGGTAAAAAAAAATACTAATGATGGCGAGGGGGTTATGAAGTCATTGTTCTTAAAGTGGTAAATTAGTACTAATAGAGAAAGTAATAGTAGTCGTCACAAAATAATTTTGATGTGTTAATGGTTTTATCAATTGATTTATCAATTGTGAAGGCTGTACCAATTGTCATGGCGGTGGTTATATTTTCGGTGTGGTGGTGTTTGTAATAATGCTGTTAGTGTTATTGATCTGTGCTAATTGTTATGGTAGTGGTTGTGTTTGTGGGGGTTGTGCTACTGTTAATGACAGTGCTGGTACTTATACTGATTCATATTTGTTATGTTTTGGTGTTTTTACTGTTCTGATGTTTTGGTGTTCCTGTCTTTTAGTTTCTATTATTTTGTCTTTCTATATGAGTTCAGTTTTGTTGTAGGTATTTTCCGTTCGGTATAGTGATAGTAGATACTTGTTTCCGTGTCAGCATTTTGAAATTATTTCCGATCTTTGGTTTAGTAATTCCTCTTGTTGATTTTGGGGGATTATTGTCACGTTTTCGTCTAGACAAACCAAACAACTCTTTGATATGTTACTGTAGGCAGGTGCAGTTTTCATGATTTTCCAGTTTATTTTTGGTGTGATATTTTGGTCTTTTAGTTGCCATATGTATGTGAATAGTGTGGTGCTGATGGAGTATTTTCTATTAGAGAATGAAAGATCGTGGGTGTATTTCCTTTGCTTGAATGTTCCTTCTGTGGTGCCAATATAGGCTATAGTGATGTTATTTGCGTTTAGTTTGGCGTTGTATACTATGTTTGTTTGTAGGTAATTTCCTTGTAGTGGGGTTTTAGTTATGTTGCTGCAGTTGCATTGGGGTAATTGTTTTTCACTATTGAAGGTTATTAATTTTTATTGTGGCTTTTTATTTTTTGTTATATTCTTAGTTCAGCTGTTGCTAACTTTTACGTTGTTTTTATTAGATTTTTTTTCCTAAGAGACTTGTTACGGGGAAGTGCTTTTTCTATTAGATTTACTAATGTTCTGCCGATGTTTGCTCTGACTGTTTTATTCTATGGTAGGTTAAACCAAATTATATTTCTTTTTCTGTTTTTTTTCCGTTGGGTTTTGATTTATCTGTAACCATGGAAACGGGATTTTAGCTGTGTCTTTAGAACCCAGTAATTTTAAAAGTTACTCCAAAATTCGCTTGAGGATGGAATGGAACTAATGTCTTTAATTTAATTGCAAAATTAAATTCGTGGCTTTTAGCTTCCATTTTTGAAACATGGTTAGAACTGTGTAGCGAAAAAACATATTTTAAATCAATTAATTTATAATATATATATATATATATATATATATATATATATATATATTTTCATCCACAGAATTTTTCACTGTATCACGGCTCATATATATATATATATATATATATATATATATATATATATATATATATATATGCATTCCTATATTGTACCATTTCCTTTCTTTTCTTACTCTCCTTCTTCCATATCTCTCTAGACACACACACACACACATTATATATATATATATATATATATATATATATATATATATATATATATATATATATGTATACATATATATACATATGTATAATGTCACAGGAAAACTATCATGACTTTTACATAAACCTTGTAATATGAGATATGTTTTGTATTAAGTGCAAACAACATCAGCTCATCCAGTAAAAATTGTGTTCACGTGTAACGTTGCCTTGTTTTTTGCAAAAAGTCGTATCCACCTTCAGTTTTATCAATTTTATATATAAAAAAATTTATATAATAGTTTAGAAACCGAGTTTACTTGATTGTAACCGAGATGCGTGTAATATACGTAAGGCAGTTATATCAATCCAGCATTAAACATTTAGAGTTGGCCTTTCCTCACTGTGAGTGAATATCAACAAAATAGAAATGCATTTTCAAATAGGTTCATCATTGTGTAAATATATATAAAAATCAGAGAGAATTCAACAATCAAGCTGTCAATAACGAGGAAACTAGCTTAGTCATATTAGACAAGGAATGTTTTTCTGCTATCTACGGGAATTTCTCTGACATTTCGAAAGATAATTAAAAATTGTGAATATCTTTCTAGTGATAATGAAACTAAATATTTCATCAGATATTTTAAGTTCAAAAAATTATACTATTTTGAAGTTCATTTGATTAAATTCAATATAGCTTGCTAATAGAAATTTACATTAACTATAATGAAGCACTATTTCTCAGGTATTGTTTACTCTATATTTGTATTTTGGATTTTTAACACGGAGCTTATAATAATAACCAATATTGAGATTTCTGTACTGAATCTATCGAAAATCCGATAAAGCTATGCCGCCAGACATTGAACATAAACGTTCTAGTCTTAAAAAGGGTTTTAGAATTATTTTATCCGAGAACCACACATTAATCGATATTAACATGTCCGTCAGCTTTATCATGAACGAGTGTGATATTGAGAATATACTCATACTAAAAGTTATCAATACACGAGATCAAGCGCGAACGATGGCGCATGAAATAAATTCACAAAATGCAAGAGCTCGCGTGAGAACACGCACTCACTAGTATCTTTTTCGTAGTCATGCACTCATTGTCGTGATAAATATTTGTTAAAATATTAATGCAGTTCCTCAACATTCCCTCTGTCATTCTCGTATAAATACTTCTTCAGTATAGTATAGGTTGGCAATTTGCCCATGATTACATGGCAGTTCGGAAAACATCAAAATAGAGTCACTTGCTTACAAAGAAATAGCTGTAAGACAGATTACTACAATGATATATTTATCCATATCATCAAAGAGAAGTGGTTATTAGAATACTCATTGCATTCGGTTTTCTTTCTCTCTTTCAAACCATATTTACACACACGCACACACACACACACATTCACACACACGCATACAAACGCAGACACACACACATATATATATTTTAAATTTTAAATTGCATGACATGTCAGCCAACAGTGTAAGCGACACCATAACTTTGTGGAAAAATCTTGTTTTACGACAAATGACTAAAGCTAAATACAACATATAAATAATGAAATCCAAAAACATATTGCAGTACTAAAAAACACTTTAACTGAAACTGAATATAATGAAGCACAATGCCATATCAACAGGAGTATTAATAATGATGAACTTGACCATAGACAAATACTTACAAAAATGTTGTGCAGCTTATACCTAGAAAATATTCTACTTCCCAACCACCATAAATACATAAACATATCCACTCACATATTAACAGATGGTCAAAAGGAATTTGTAAATCTAGGACCAAATTGCCATCTCCAACCTAAATGGGACCTCCTCACAACGAAGTATGAGATGGAAATATTACGTCAATCATTATGTCCACTGGAAAACGACAAAATAATAATACTCCAAACCTCAAAGATCTTAATTTATAATGTCTAATAGATTATATTCCACGTAATAGAAACACGAATATTCCAACAAAACTCAAAATAGCTGCTTAAGAATTAATAAAAAAACAACGCTTATATAGTTATAAGAAAAGCAGATGAATCCAATAATTACTAAATATTGGATAAATTGGATTATTACAAAAAACTTTAGCACCTCATTGACTATCGTTCTAAATTTACTAAATTGAATAAGAACATCACTGAATCGCTAAAGAAATATGTTAATAAACTTATGACATCCAACAATGCTGTTGCAGGATCCCTCAAAATAAACAAAATTATTGGAGATTGCCAACATGGCTACTTATACGGTAATGTTAAAATACGCAAACCGGTATAACCATTAAGACCTATCAACTCTTAGATTCCAACATGCATATACCAACTATCAAATTTTCTCAATGATACAAGGTAACCAAAAACTTTTGCTCTTTTTTGATTAGTCATTGAATGAAGTTGAAATATATACGAAATGCGTGTAGCAATTGTTTTCGAATTCGGACAGCCGGAAGTAGGAACATCAGACGTTATAAAAAAAAACACGCGCACCGTGCCCAGCCATCAGTTATAAGCCAGGCAGCTGTGAGAAGGATGGAAGTGCCTAGAGATCTCGTTCGGGGCTATTTGCTTTACGACTTCAAAGTGGGCTTATCAGCAGCTGCATCAAGTCGCCGCATATGTCAAGCGTTTGGGGATAATGCTGTGGATGAACGTACTGCAAGGCGTTGATTTCGAAAATTCATGTTGGGAGATTTGTCTCTCCATGATGAGCCTAGCAGTGGACGACCACATGTCTTGAATGACGGAGTCCTGAAGGCGGCCATTGAAGAAGACAGTAGTCTAACGTGTAGTGATCGTGCAAGACAGTTCAACTTTTCCAATGAAACAGTTACACTTCAGCTGCACCGCCTAGGTAAGACGTACAAACTGAGAAATTGGGTTCCGCAAAAGCTGTTGAAGATCCACAAGAGACAACGAGTGGCGTATCGCTGCTTTTTCGCCACCGTACCGCATCCTTATTCAATCGAGTGATTACCAGTGATGAAAAGTGGGTTCTCTACGAAACTCCCAAGCATTCCAGACATTGGTTGTCTCCTCAAAATGCTGTCCCTCACACCGCAAGACCGCCTATGCGCCCACGCAAGATTATTCTTTGTGTCTGGTGGACAGGTCGTCAAGTGGTTCCTTATGAACTGCTACCAACGGGCCAAACGGTCACTGGAGACCTATACTCGCAGCAATTGAAACGTGTGCAACAGGCATTGCGCTAGAAGGAGCCAGCACTGGTGAATCGCAAAGGGTTGCTTTTCCTCCATGACAACGCCAGGCCGCATGTCGAGCGAGCGGTCAGGGATACCATACAGGAACTTGGGTGGGTGACTTTGTGCCATCCACCTTATTCACTTGACTTTGCGCCATCCGATTTCTACCTCTTCCACTCCCTGGATAATCAACTTCGTGGGAAATCTTTCACCAATGAAGCAGACTTGCGCAAAGCCCTCATGGACTTCTTTGCGTCCCCCCCCGAGTTCTACCGCAAGGGCATTGAACAGCTGCAGACACGTTGGCAGAAGGTGCTGGATGCCGATAGCGATTACTTCGAAGACTAAATATAAGTTACACATACTGTAAACCGTTTTCTTTTTTTCCTTTAAAACGGGACATAACTTTTTTGGTTACCTTGTATTATTACACTATATCTCCCTACTACCTATAGCATTAAATCTACCCATAATTTCCTCCAAATATATAAAGTATAAAAGTAAAAACAAACCAAGCATTCTTGCTTCAATTTATTTACTAATGTTCACATCTATTGATATTAACATTAATTTATTGTATAAAATAATTTAATTCCACCTCCATCAATCCAACCCAATATTTTAAGAAAACTATTGCTCGTTTACATCACAAGAGTTCCTTTTTATAGCCAGAATGGTAATATTTACAAACAAACTGATTGAGTAAGTATTGGAAACACTCTCGGGACGTGTGTGACGTCGTCCCCCTTGGTCGCAGCGTCGACTGTGTCGTTCGATCCCGTTCGCGACGCCAGCTGTTCGCTCCTCGCTGCTCCAAGTGTGACGTTCTAACCCTTTGGTTAGATGAATACCAGCCTCGTCGTTCCCAACCCGCTTCCAACGCCTGGTTACCAGGGTAACTGCACTGATCTCCGTTCTGCCTACCCACGTTGTGATTAGATCTTAGACAGACGGGATCAAACAGGGATTGGGCCGTATGCAAGCTGAGTCCAACGGAGGTGATAACACACAAGAAAAATAAAAACTCACAAGGTCAAAAATGTTGAAGGAAAAGGTAACAACTTTTTATATCTAATTGCTCGTTACACAAGATTATTCCTACCTTCCGACCCGTTCTGTAGACTGTGGCACCACGCTTCTACCAGGCAACTTTAAGGCTTCGAGTTGCTTGCTCTCTAGAAATTTGCATTTCGGGGTGTGGTTTGGTTTCAACACTGGGCGCTGATCTCTACCTGTCGTTCACGGCTGATTTCTCTCGCCGTCCGTGGCTGCAACTAAAAACTCTTCTCTTCAGAGTCTGAATTATTGTTCACTCATCTCCGCCGTCAGTGCGCAAATTAACTTCTCTTCGGCTTCGGTTGGACGATCTTATTCACTTCGGCTTGGGTTGGACGAATTTCTTCACTTCGGCTTGGTTTGATTCCAACTTCTCCACTTAGGCCAAACGGGCTGCTTCACTTCGGCTTCTCTTGCCCGCAAGGGGGCGAATGAACCGGACCCGCCGTCCGCGCTCAAACTCCCTCTTCATCCGCGGCGCAACTCTCTCGCCATCCGTGCTGCAACTAAACTCTCTTCAGAGTCTGAATTATTGTTCACTCATCTCCGCCGTCAGTGCGCGAATTAACTTCCTCTCTTCGGCTTCGATTGGACGAACTTCTTCACTTCGGCTTGGGTTGGACCAATTTCTTCACTTCGGCTTGGGTTGGACCAATTTCTCTTCTTAGGCCAAACGGACCGACCTCTCTTGCCCGCAAAGTGGCGAATGAACCGGCCCCGCCGTCCGCGCTCAAACTCCCTCTTCATCCCCGGCGCAACAACTTCTCGCCGTCCGTGCTGCAACTAATTTCTGTCGGTTGGGGTCTCGCTTTTATTGAGGCAGTCAAAAACTGGGGTGGGTCTGTCGGCGCCAGGATTTTTCTTGATAATTCTAAATACGTATTATTTCTGATTAGGGATTTTCCATTTTCGGTAACTTACTTTCACTCCTACTTCCTTATTTTGTCTCTGAGGGCGTATACCCGCTTCCCCGCTCCTTCGTAAGTCAGGTGACCGCTCTCGACCAATGGGGTCCTGGTCGGGCATCTTTCCTCCTCCCTCGCACATCATGTGGCCGCTCTCGGCCAATGGGGTCCTGGTCGGGTGTCTCTCCTCCTCCCTCATGTATCATGTGGCCGCCTTCGGCCAATGAGACTTTGGTCGGTATCTTTCCTCCTTCCTTCGTGACGTCTTTAATCGGGCGTGGACAATCCGTGGCTTTGTTCTGGGGGAAGAAACACCTTGCTTAAAGAAACAAAAATTTAAATTGTCCTTTTCGTACGTGACCGAAATGACGATCCCGGTTTCTTTTACACGCGGTATTTGTCAAACAATTTATCGCTAATTGGATACGATCTAAGAAAGGGATTTCCCAGACTGGGTGGCGTTAACGTGAACTACTAAAAATATTTCACTTTTTCCCTTCGCTCGGAGCTTGACAACAAAAATCTTAATTATCTAAAAAAAAAGCATTTTCTAATCATCATGTGTGGCTGTATTTTCAATTCTGGAATTGTCTGGGTTCTCGTATTAATGGATTGTCTGTATATCCTTAGATAAATTTCCCACCTGGGAATACCTATCATATTTTTTCCATTGTCTCTAAACTTTATTTCTTCAACCAAATTGATAACAAACTTCCATCCTCCGCGGACACGGAAGTAGGCCAGGTGCTTGACCGACATCTGTTATGTATCAATCGCGCGTGTGCTTATGACCGGGTTTTCGTATTATATTTTTCTTTTTTCTTTCCTTCCTTTTCTTCTTCTTTTCTTTCTTTCTCCCAGATCGCTTGAATGTAAAGAAAAAATTATTCCTAACCCCGAAATATTTTTCAGCCTTAAATAATTATCAAATGGTTGACAAACCGTAAAAAAACAAATCATATATTTATGAATATTTCTTTTCAGCTTTCTACTTATGCATGGTGCCACACGTGTTTCTCCAATTATTATAAGTCTTATAATGAAAACAAGTTTGTTTTTTTTATTACTAAAGTTATTAAACCTAACATATATGTTCGTTATGTAGACGATATATTTATTTTAGCTGAAAACCAGGAAAAAATAGAAAATCTGAAAATATTTAATCTTTCAAAATGGGTGAATGTATAGCCGAAAGCGTTCGGATAAAAAGAACATTCTGACAATTTTTATATAATTTATTATCAGAAAAGAAGAAAAAACAATGTTAGATCGCATGAGAAATTAGATAAAAAAATAAATACAGCACCTTGCTCTCGTATTCAATGAAATGTGCATATATATATATATATATATATATATATATATATATATATATATATATATATATATATATACATTAGATAGATATAAATGAATAAGACACCCAGAAATATGAGTAGTGTAGATGCACACGTATATTTCCCCCCAATATACCTATCTAACCATATCTATATATCAAGCCACTGATGTACTCACTGACTAACGTAAATCATATATAACGAACAAAACAACAGAAAGCATGATTGAGATACAAGTAAGGAAATGTGTGACAGACGCGGACAATACATATATGTGTTTAGATAAACTGGATATACCTTAAAGATATGAAACCTCACATTTCATACTGCATATTGGCATGGATGAACAGCCCATATCATGTTGGAATGAAACGAGAGATTGGTTTCAATATTATATTTCATTTATCGTTAAATTGCATCTTACAGTGAATCGGAAACAGCCCATCTCATATAAGACTGTATATTGATTAGTATAATGAGTAAGTATTACAGTTGTTTTTCATTAACACCAAATATAATTGAATCCTATGGATATTTGTGGCTATTGTTATGTTAAAATCAGAAACAATACATAATTTTGCAGGAATACAACTTTCTGAAAATATCTTGATTCTATTCTTAGAATGAACGCTTTTTACAATTTTTCACGGAATAAAATCGTGAGACTCACATATTTTTCGTTCTGAGAATTTATTTGTTTATAAATAATGTCAAATGTATCCTGGGTATAAAATCGTTTTGCTATGGGAAATTAAAAAAAAAAACAACAACAAAAAAAAGAAAACATCTTGCCACTGAGAGACATTTGTCGTGCTACATTGCCACTTGTAAAGATTCTCATTCGATATACGCCGCTCATCAGAAAAAAAAAATTAAAATACGATGGGAGTAGGCATGATGTCAGACAATGTCACATCAACGGAGGTTGCAGAATATTTTATTAAATCTATTCTAATTTCAACAAGCTTCTTAAGGTTCACAATCTGTGAAAAAATATTCAGAATCTACCGACATTTCCACCCTTCAAAAAAATGTAAATTACTAGCTTCCGTTCCCGAAATAATGAACAGAATAACTAGGGAATTCCATAAGTTTTATACTAAACTGTTTTATTAAATCCTCTTAGTAACCAATCAACAAACGGAAAATTCCAAGGTGAGCACCAACCTATCAAGCTTGGTTACGTTACAAGCCATTACGCTGGCGGAGTTTTATTTGTTTCCATGCGTTCATTAACAGTACAGCCTTCTTTTTTCATTACGAGATAGATAACGATTGTACAAAATTTTATAACTATTTGTAGATTTGTATAGTTTTATACTCAAAAATATTTTTCAATATAACTTGATAGATTCGTAATCTCAAAATATTGTTTCCCTTTGTCAAACACTGTTTTTTCATTTTCTTTTCTTAAAACGCACTCTTGAGTATTATTATTATTATTATTATTATTATTATTATTATTATTATTTCCTTTGATTTTCGGGACGAAACTAGAAGCCAAAGATCGAAAATGGCTCCATATTTTCACAGCGTATTTTCTGAAAGAAAAGATGCAACCTAAACCACACACATACAAATGTAAAACCCTTTGTAAGTTGTGAGCTGTACTTGTGAGTGCAATATTTTCGTATTTCTTTATGTATCACCAGTAATCCCATTGATGAGCCCATCGGAACATTTTCCAATCAAATTGAGAGTTCCAACTACAACTTGAATTAGAGATGTCCACATCTTTCACATTTCTTAGATTTCCACGCCAAGGTCCTTGTATATTGATAGTTCTTTTTAAAGATCTTCAAAGATATATTTCAATCTTCAAGAACTGTCATGTCAAGCACATTCCGATATTTTTGTAATTTTTTAAAGATGTCTTATTAGCTTTGAGTGTTCTGCCTATGTATTGTGAAGTTCCATAAAACTGTTACATGTCCTATAACCTGGTCTCAGGGGTTTTAATACCAGTTTCTTGCAGTTTCCTTTCCATAAAATTTGCAGATGTCCCTGTGCCAAAATTGTCTCACTAAGTCATACCGAGTTTTATATTCTTGCAATAATTCTCTGTTGATGTTTATTTCATCAGACTTATAGATTACGTCTATATGATTGATGAGAAGTGTTGTTTTCCATACCGACATAATCTATTCCATGGAATTTATGAAGGATGATACCTTGCATAAATTTAAAGATCCAGGAATTGAGAACACTCTTGAATGTTTTACGCTAATCAATCCAGGTTGTATTGAGATTTTTCTTTCTTTCTCTCTCTCTTTCTTTCTTTCTTCTACTTTTTCTTCTTCTTTTTCTTCTTCTTCTTCTTCTTCTTCTTCTTATTATTATTATTATTCATGCTTTTTTGTTTTCAAACCGAAATGTATGGTTCCAAACAAATGTATGTTTCTCATCGCATTGAACTGATAATATCAAACCCTGTCACTTCTCCAGCTCCATTTTCACTATTTTTCACAAAGCTAACAACGCCATCTTCTTTACATTTGCCTTCCGACTTTAATATACAAAATGATATCATCATGCATTCAATATTTTGCAATTTTTAAGAGGACGTGTCTATACTCCGATTTTTCTATACTTCACTCTTCCCGAAGAATCCTCTCTTAATTCACTAAATTCTTACAATCCGTCACGTCCTTATCCATTCTTACTATATCTGGTTTTACTCTTTGGAAAATGTGGCCGGTCTGGCTTAATGTATTCTTTTATTTCGTGCTTGAAGATAATCTCAGTTTTCAATCGATACTTTAGAATTTAGCTATTATTATTATTATTATTATTATTATTATTATTATTATTATTATTATTATTTCCTTTGATTTCTGGCGTTTACACATTTATTTCCGGGTTCTGCCCAGGGACCTAAGGTTAGAAATGGCATCATGACACTTTCTACTGATAAAAAATTTTAAAAAAATACATATTTAAAGCTCTTCATAAAGTGTGGGCTGTACTTGTGAGAACAATTATTTGTACCTCTTTGAGGCATGGACTTCCAAAAATCCCTTCGATTAGTCTACTGGAATTATTTCCCAAAAAATCCTAGGGCTCCAACTACAACAAGGATTGTTGATGTTTCCATGTGCCACATTTTTGCGATTTCTATTTCAAGTTCATTGTATTTTGACAGCTTTTTGAATATATTCAAAGATACATTGCAGTCTGCAGGGACTACCATATCAATAAGGAGTGATTTTTTGTTTGTAGTCTCTAATAACAATGTCTGGTCGGTTGGCGTTTCTGTCAGTGTGTATTGTGTAGTCCCATAGTATTGTAACAGGTCCTATCTCCGTAACCGGGTTTGGGTGGTGTTCATACCATTTTCTTTCAGTTTCCTTCCCGTAGAAGTAGCAGATTTTTCAGTGCAGATATTGACCCACTCTGTCATGCCGGGTTTTATACTCAATGGGTGCCAATATCGTACTGATAACCTGATACAAGATGATACAAGATTTGTTAATTATTATTATTATTATCATTATTATTATTGCTACTACTACTACTACTACCATGTCTTTCATGTCCTATCATTCAGAAATTCCGACTTTTATTTAGTCAATTTTGATAATATTAATTAGCAATATGTCTGACGCCAAATATAATTTATGAAAATCGTTTGTAGTTTATTTGAGTGTAATTCATATCTTCATCTTTTTCCGTGTCAGCTTCTGTCCACGAAATATTATAATTATTAGTATTTAAAATATACATTGGTTTTTTGACAATAGAACGACTTCCTCGTTATATTTCCTAGATATTTTTACAGTTTTTATTAATATTGAATGTTGTAAAGTTTCGCATTTCCTAACCATCTGCACGATCTCAAGTGTTGATGTTGTTAAATATTAAAAACAGATGTACAGTGATATATACAACTCATTCTGTTGAGTCCTAGAAGCCCTAATCAATGATCTTTCATTGCATGGCCTTTTCCCAGATAAATAATAGAGCTTTCGTTTCGCTAGGTCAATTGCCAACGTACTGACGATATTTGCAGAAAGAGTTTATCAAGCTCTAGATAAAAACGGTAAAGCCAAGGCTTTTGCATTGAACATCTCGAAAGCCTTTGGCGGGAACAAGCATTCAAGTCTTTTCCACAAACTGGAAAGATAAGTCTATAAATATTAATAAATTTTATTGTCGTGTGAATCATTTAAATCGATTCAAGTATGTGGCGAAATCTATACAAAAAACAGAATCATTTATAAATGGAATACAATTAGCACTTAGATAAGATATAAGTTAGATCTATATTCACACAGTTCCTAAAAACGACATCTTTTATTAATTTTTTCAATCAGATAAAAATTAATAAGCCCACATGAACATGAGTATGTAGCTTGCCTAGTTATTAAATAATATTCTCTATAAATTTAGCATTTGAGAAATGATTAACCCTAACCCTAAGTCATCTTCAATTATTCGTATTTTCGACTATGCTGGGATAAAGATAAAAACAATCATGCAGATAAGTTTGTCTCTATGAATAAAGCCATTCAAACATACACAAATGAAAGGTAAATTATATCTTTCTTTGCATTTTATAGAATAAAATGCCCGCCTAAGAAAGAAGAAAAAAAGGAGAAAACCATCAACTGCAAGTAGACACAAAGTTGTATCTTCTGAAATAGAAAAAGCTGAAGAAGAGGCGCGTTGCGAATTTGCCATATAAATATCAAACGTGTGCAGAAGATTAAATATCTAGAAAGCATTTTATCTGAGAATGGGAAAGGCGACACCGAAATCCAAACGCGCATTGGACAAGCGAAAGAAGTAGAAAAATCGATAGAAATAAAGAGTGCTTTCATGCCAAGAGATATCCATTCTCTGTTATGTCATGGAATACTTGACAATATCCCTACAGATGAGAAAAATATAGAGACAATGGAAATATGGTACGATTGAAAGATACTGAGAATTTAAAGGACGGAACATCTATGCAACAAGGAAGTCTTAGTTGACAAGATATAATTCGTGATCGGCATTATAATTAAAACTGATATGCACGAGTTAACTTGAGGTTGGAAGTCAATGTGTTAGTACCATCTAATTAAACTTTATCATATATTGTTGCAAATATTCCAACACATTTCAGTCATTATTTTCGGCCATTATAATTTGCCAGTGAAGCCATATGGAAGCTGTTTCAGGCATATTTGTTTAGAAAACGAAGTAGTGTCTTTTTTATTTTAATTCTTTTTTAAAAGCCAATATAGTTATTTGAATATACGTGCAAACTGTGAATAACCGTTGGCAATTTGAAGTCTCTGATGAAAAGAAGATCAACAAACCTTGTCGCATACGAAGTTAAATTAAACAATTATTAATTTTTTTTTATAAACTCATTGAAATTCTACTGGTGTGACAACTAAGATATAATCACTTTCACATAAATATTGCGTCAGTTGCCGACAGAATTTAGTTATGATAAGTAAATGGATACTTAAAATAATTATTGATTTGCGCACATAAAATTAATTGTAAAATAAATGAACAAAATTAAGTTAGATGGAAAGAATGAATTAGTGCGGAGATATGAAGACACGTGAACGCGGAAAGATACATGCGACAAAACCGTAATGTCATTTGAAAAGCGTTTATCAAGACAGGCTCTGAGTTCATATTGTAACGGTCATGCATAAAAATAAGTACGACTATAGTATAATTAGATTGTTCGATCTCCAAGACTCGCCTAATTGCTTATTTCGCCATAATCACAGTGGCCGCTATTCCATTTCAGATAAAAGATAGAAGTTGCTATTTTCCGCAGCGGGCAGACCTACTAAATTATAACATTCATGCAACACTCTTTTCTCATGATTGTGTCCTCTTGGAGATGGACAGTGCGAAAGGACTGGTTATTAAATCATATATAAAAGCCGTTGTCAGATCTTTGTCTGATGGCTGGCTTTCTGTCACACTTTAGCAAACAAGAGGATGCGATCGACATTTGTACAATGACCAATCGCTAAGCAGGAAATATCTTATCCACTTAAACATTGTACTACTGTCTAAATATAGGGTTAAATTAACAAGATTATAATTTGTTATTCGTCACCATAATGGAAAAAGAATGCGGGGGCGTAGATAAAACAGTGCAGCATATCTGTGTGGCTGCATCATCAGCTAATCACCTCAACTCTCCTGGTGTTACTGCTATCTGATTAATAATAAAGCCAACATTTTTACAAATAAAATTGATGGGTTCATGTTAGTTTACATAAATTATTGGTCATTTACGCAGTTTCTCAACATCCATTTTAAATTTTAAAATGTGTCTTTTCTCTTGTGAAATAAAAATTTCGTAAACTAAAAGAATATTAATTAAAATAAATGCAATGACAATACTTTTATACATGTCGAATAGGATATTAAGTAATCTTATATATATATATATATATATATAGAGAGAGAGAGAGAGTGGGGGAAATATATATATATATATATATATATATATATATATATATATATATATACAGTGGGGGGAAATAAATATTCGTACACATGAAAAATTGTATTTTTATAAATGTAAAAGCCTTAAATACAACAAATCTCGGCACATTTTATGTATAAAGTCACATACAATTAAAAAAAACAATAAACTTAATTAATTCTTATTCTAACAGAAATTAATGTATTTTTCTTAATTCTGGTGAAAAAAGTATTCGTACAAATCAATTATTAGAATGAAATGATCAATTAGTTATGAAAAAAGTATATTCTAGAATGATCCATTAATGTTATCAGTAATTATAGTTAACGCTATTAGCCATTATCAGAACATTCTGAAATTTCTAGTCTTACGAGAATGTTCTAATAATGCCTAAAGGTAAAGAATTGACTATTTCACAAAAACAACACATTTGGTCTCTTTGGAAAGATGGGAACAGTTACAGAACGATTTTTAACAACCTGAATATTCCTTTTACTACAACTGCTTCGGTCATTGCAAGGTTTAAAACTCGAACAGGCACTCCGAGGAAGATTTCTCGAAGATCAGCAAGGATATTAGGATGCCAGATCCAACAAAATCCACAGGTTACCCGAGAAGAGCTGCAAGAACGTCTTCGTGCATTAGGGATTAAAGTAATCAAGCGTTCAAGTAACGAACTACACAAAAAAGTCAGATATAACGCATCCCAAAGAAGACTTCACTCCTCTTGAAACGACACAGAGATGCTAGGCTAAAATTCGTTAGAGAGCATTAGGATAAAGAATATTCGTTTTGGGAAAAAGTATTATGGACAGATGAAACTAAAATAGTTGTATGGTCATAATTATCGAAATCATGTGTGGAGGAAGGATGGTGAAGCCTACTTACCAAAGAACACGTTGCCAACTGTAAAGATTGGTGGTGGCAGTATCATGATCTGGGGCTGTTTTTCTGCAAAAGGTCTTGGCAGAATATCAATAATAGATGGCAAGATGAATGCTGAAAGCTACCAGAAAATCCTGCAAGACAATTTAATGCGTTCTGTTGAGAAACTTCGGCTACCTACTGATTGGGTTTTCCAACTGGATAATGATCCTAAGCATACCGCTAGATCTACAAGGAAATGGTTAGCTGAAAGTAACGTTGATGTACCCAATCGAGAATCTATGGCGATATTTGAAAATTCAAATTGGGAAAAGAGCACCAACAAATATCAAGAATTTGACGACAATAAGACAAGAAGAATGGGACAATATACCACTCAATATGTGTAAATCATTAGTTGAAACGTACAAGAATAGACTAGTAGCTGTTGAATTCAATAAAGGATATTCCACAAAGTATTAAATTAAGTAAATATTCTTTATTTTTGTTTTGTACGAATACTTTTTCCATCAGTGAAAATGAAAAAAATGCATTAATTTCTGTTAGAATAAGAATTAATAAAGTTTATTACTATTTTTTAATAAAATGTATCTTTACACATAAAATGTATCAAAATTTGTTTTAGTTAAGGCTTTTACATTTATAAAAATACAATTTTTCATGTGTATGAATAATTAGTTCCCCCCTCTGTATATATATATATATATATATATATATATATATATATATATATATATATATATATATATATTAGCGTTTCATAATCTTCCACTACTTGGAATATATTGCCTGTATTTACTGTTTTTTTTTAAACAGGTAAATTGTTAATTTGTCTGCACAATATTATATTCTACTCGTTAGTATTAATAGATCATGCATCAGTTCGGAGGTTAATTCTGAAGAGATGAGATCTTCTTTGTGTGCTGTTTCTCGTCGGGTCGTAGATGATAATGGCTCTCCATTACTACCTCTCTTTTGCAGCTCTTAATAAATTTTAACTTTTTGATATTTCTACTAGACATTTACGCCATCAATTTACTCAAGCTCACTAAGAATATATTGCCTTACGTTTTTCTGTCTCTCTTATCTTCCATATATCATGTAAGCATCAGATTCTTTAAGCTCTTTTTCCTCATTATGTGCTCCGGAAACCTCAATTGGCTCTTCTTGATATTAATGCTTCCTTTTTATTTCCATTTTCACTAATACTTCATAGTTGCTCACATGTTTGGTCTCTGGTATACTCATCGACCTTCTGTAGAAAGATATTTTTGTTGCTTCAAGTCTCTTCTTCGAATTTGAAGAGTGTTATATATCGTATCTAATGGGTAATCCTCATAAATACGTTGGACACAATTGTAATTGGGGGTAATATTCTAAGTAGACCACCACTAGCAATGGTTTACCTAGTTCTCGCCGCTGGATAGTATTTTATTTCGTTGACGTTATAAAGATTAGCATTTCATTTCCAACCCCCTTTTTTGGTTAATCCTCATTCAGTAACCTTTTCTAGGTTACAAAAAAGATATCTTACATTCACAGCCATACGGCAGTACATATATAACAGAACATTTTAGTACACTTTCCGTTGTTTCTAGCGGGTTTTTTTCTCTATTTTTCATTATCCTGCTTAGCTTTTGGAATATACCTTTGGCTATCCAAAAGTCTTCGGAATTCGGTGTCGCACATTCTGTACTCTGTTAAAAATATTCCTTGTATACGAGGCTTTATTACAATTTTAATATAGGTTTTACCCTTGGTTGTATAGAACCCAACGTCCGCAAAATAAAAGTTTCGATAATGGCCTGAACATACCACATTTTGTAGCCGGTATGAGCTTAACGAATTCTTATTATACTCTTCATTATTTTTAATTATTTGCTAGTTTTTAGTATTGTTCCTTTGCTCTTGTTTACTGATTTTTTTTTTTTATCAACAATAACAGAATTTCAAGAAACAGCCTCCATCGTAATTGATCTAGGATGGGCACTCTACCGAAATCTAATAAATTTCAGGAGCGCTGTAGTCTAGATAACCCAAATTGTTCTCTGAATTTCTAGTTTCTCTATAGCGTTTCACCACTTTATGATTGTTTCTTGCGCAACAATAGCAATTTTACGATTGTCGTATTCACATTTTTTGCAATCCATTAAAATTTTATTATGTTCTTCTATATGACTAGATGATAGTGTGGCTTGGATTTGCGACTACTTCCAATTTGTAAGTAAAAGCAATTTTATTTTCATATTTTGGATATAATCTACTCAGCGTATATTTGTTTGTTCTGTACCGTCGTGCCCACAAGTTTATGCCAATTCATGTATACTTTCTGAGCAAAATTTTTTAAGTCGCTTATCTGGCCGATTTGTTATTTTTTGACTCCTGTCTTTCAAATATTTTCCCGCTGCGCCGAAAGATACGACTATTTCAATATCCTTTATATGATCCAGCACTTAGATGTTTCCGTCTTTAATATTTATATCCCAGTTCTTGCACGTAAGTTAGAAGCATAATAGTTTTCTAATAACATTTTTGGAAGCAGCATTGTCACCTGCACACAACCAATGATGTCAGATAGCTCCAGGTTAAAATATTCTGCTGTGGCAGGGGCGATATCACTACTGAAATAAAAATAATAATAATAAAGGAGGATATGCTGTAAAACAGAAAACAACAAGTGAAAGACAAGCGGTTTCGAATAACCAAGATGCTAATATGCTGTAAAGTATTTGAAATATAAATGTTAAAGAATGTCAATTAAGAAAAGGAAATACAATATTTTTGTAAGTCTAAAATGGCTATCAGATTACTAATAGAAAATTAATGGAACTGTAATAATTTGGGACATTTAAACAAAGAAATGTATTTTGACACTATAAGAATCGGAGATAAATTAAAGCAGTTTTGATCTAGAATTTATTTTTAAAACAAGAATCTCCGTTGTTCTTTTAATAAAGATGCGAGCCAACCGAAGGAGAGAGAGAGAGAGTTTTGTGTTTGTCTGTCTTTGAATGCAATCGAACCGAGGGGAGAGACGTCAGAGATTTTAAAAAAAGCGTCCAATGTGTGTTGATGAAGCTGAGGATAAAGAAGCGAAATACCGCTGCTAACATCTAAGTACCGCTACTCCTGCTACTACTAATACTACTACTACTATTACTAATACTGAGAACGGGGACATCGAAGATTGTAGCAGTTGTGCTAAGAACAGAGAAAAAAGGGTTAAAACGATGGCCACATCTCTCCTTACCCAAATTATTGAAAGTAATTTTATTTGTTTGGTTATTGTTCACATACAAGAAACATTCAACAATGTTCAACAAAAAGCATTGTTTATTGTATGCGTTTATATATATATATATATATATATATATATATATATATATATATATATGATACCATTGTCCTTTCAAAATCGAATCGACTTGGTCATATTTATTTTTTCTGCTAAACCGATTCTCACACGACGAACACGCAGGTGGCCAACAGAGAGCTTCTCTACGAAATATGACCACTCTCTGGGATCAAAACAATCAGAACGTGGCTGGAGGGTGGATTTAAACTGATATTGGGAACCGGAGACTTGTGTTTAACCTGTAATACTGGAACATACCGGACCAACGGCCGGTCCTGTGGCGTGCATGAGTCCAGTGGATACGGTGTTACACTGCTGAAAAAAGCCAAAAATGCACTAACCAACAACGGAGAACTTGAATTACTGCTTGGTACATTGCTTCATGGTGTGCATTGTGATGTAATGGATAACGACTTAGAGATCAGAGTTCGAACTCCAGTCGAGTTCGTTAGGTTCACTTTAGGCACAAATATCTTTGGGAAAGATATGAATCCCTCTAAGCTATGTCTTGAATAGCAAGACCGACTGGTTGGCAACCAGTCTACCGCAGAAAGAAATGACAACCTACTACAGGAAAAAATCTGCTTCGTCAGTCAGGTATAGAAAAGTCCATGATCGCCCGAGAGTGTATCACGTATAGCAGTTAACTGACTGACATTTCTCCAATTCTTTCTTGCGATGTTTTGATGCCTCTTCTTTTTTGCATCACGTAGTTTATACAGCAAACTAACGCGACGCTTATCAGGATCGATTTTCATTTCTCTTGTGTACTAATATGAGTTCCGGACAAGAAATTATAAAGCATGATGGTCGTATTCTACATGATATTGCTCATTCTATGTCATGTGCGTTGGTCAATGCTCTCAACACTTCTCTGTGCATTCGTAGCCATACATTATTATTATTATTATTTGTTTTCTGCTTTGTATCCTGTAGAGACGGGTCCAAAATATTGTCCGTAAGCGCTATAGGAGAATTATCATTTAATTGAGAAGACTTTTCTTAGTGTATGAAATGTTCCTAGTAGGGAGATTTTTTTGTCTGTTGATGTTACCTGGAACAATGTTAGTAAAGGTTTTCAATTTCTTTTCTCACAAGGCCCAGAGCTCCGATTACTATTGTTACAGTCTGTCTTCATTCCCCACATCTTGTCAATCTCGATCTCCACGTTTTGTAATTGGACGATTTCTCCATAATATTCATAGAGGTGTTTCTCTCAGTTGGTACAGCTATGTCAATAAGCATACACTTCCTGATTTTTTTGTCTTTTATGATAGCATCAAGTCTGTTGGTTTTTATTTCCTGTCAGCTTGAATTGGCATGTACCACAGCATAGTTACACTGTTATTTTGGGTGACTATGACTTGTTGGCGGTAATACCATCTTTAGTGGCTTCGATTTTGTGCTTCTTGCATATATTCCAGTGCATATATATCAGTAACTTGTTATGTCAGTTGGTATATTCCTCTTGTGACAGATCTGGACATCCTAAAACGATATGGTCGGGAGTTTAATCGTACTTTCCGCACATACTGCATTTCGGGATAGTTCCATCTTTGAGTGTGACAGTGATTGGATCTGGGTGCGGGAATTTGGTCCCGAGATGCAATAATTAGGCTTTCCGTCTCAGCTTTCAGCCTGATGCTTCTCAGCCTCATGTGTGTTTCCTGTTGGACTACATCTGATTCTTTCGTTCTTTGAAGTTATATGACATGCAAAAGCTTGTACCAGTTTTTTGTTGTAATATCATTTGGATAATTTCCTTTCCGCTTTACTTGTTTCGTATAGATAGTATTCGCTTCGTTTTTCGTTGATAGTGTGTCAGGTATAATAGGCTGTTTCTTGAAGAGTGCAGGTTATTTTTTGATAGAGTGGATTTGGGACACGGACAATAATGGGCATCTCCCCATTCACATAAATGCAATAGTAAATACTCTATGTTGGTCAGCAGTTGGAGATTTGGTTCCGTCTGTGCTGGTCAAACTGTCTGCCTCCAGGCAGAGAGGATCATCAGACGAGGCTGTGTCGAAGGACAGTGCTTTGTCTCGAGAAACAGATATTCGACCCCGTTTTATACGGGGTCTACAGGTAAATTTTGTCCGAGCCTCTGGGATCGGATACCCCATATTAAATTCGGCCTTGTGCCACATCTGACCGGGTGGGGCGTTTGGTAAATATCCTTCTGTTGGAAATTCGTCTCCAGCAACGGTAGTCAAACTCTCTACCTCCGAGCAGAGAGGATCCCCAGACGAGGCTATGTTCAAGGGCGGAGTCTCGGCTCGGGAAACAGCTACCCGACACCGTTTTATATGCGATCTACGGGGAATTTTGGCTGAGCCTACGTGCTTGGAAACACCACATTAAATTTGGCCTTGTGCCACATATGGCCACGTGGGGCGATTGGTAGATATCCGTAGTCGGAGATTCATTATGGAATTCGTTTGACTCTCTTCTAGCCGTTGACTTCTTCTACGCGTCTCTGGCAAATTTTATACGTGTTGTTCTTATCCTAAGTATTATTCTTCATTGAGAACCTTCCTGAAATTATTCTATTCAGTAACCTTCCATATGTTACAACTCAAACGCACGCTTCTATATTATTATTTTCGGATCTTTCTCTTCCTAATTCCTAAGTATTTGTATGTACCATCTTGGTCTAGTTCCTTAATCTTGTTGATATTAAGGTCTAAAGCCGTATTTTTTGTTATTTTACCGCCTTTGATACTGGCATTATTATTATTATTATTATTATTATTATCATCATCATCATCATCATCATCATCATTCGATTTCTGCTATGGACACACTACCTACCAAGTCTGCGGAAAGACCTAAGGCAGGTCGTGGTGTGTTGTTATGGCCACATTTCATGTTAATTTTTTTTTTTTTTTTATCTCCGATGAAGTTGCTAGCGTTACATAGACAAAGTTCTCCTTAGTGTGTGTGCTGTACTTAATAAGACAATTTTCTGTATGTCTCTTAAGCTGGGGTTTCCAGGGATTCTTTCAATGTGTTGTTTTGTTCCATTTTTTATAATTCCAAGTGCACCTATTACCACTGGTATTATTCTTGTTTTCAATTTCCACATTTTTTCTATTTCAATTTCCAGGTCTTTGTATTTTGATAGTTTTTCAAATTCCTTGGTTGCTATGTTACAATCCGCTGGACAAAAGCCATATCAATTAGTAGGCAAGTTTTTTCTTTCTGGTTTTGACAATAATGTCCGGCCTATTTGCTTCAATTTTTCTGTCTGTGTGGATGGTATAATCCCATAGAATGGTGACATCTTCTATTTCTGTAACCGGCGCTGGCCGATGTTCATATTTCAGTGTTTGCTTACATTTTCCAAAGTGTTTGCACATTGTCCAGTGTAAGTATTGCCCCACTCTATCGTGACGATTTTTATATTCATTTGGGGCAAGTATAGAACATCCTGAGATTAGATGGTCTATTGTTTCTTGGTATTTGTCACAGAACCTGCATTTTGGATCCACATTATTATGTATGATATTTGCCTGAAAATTCCTAGTGAAAAGACTCTGGTCTTGCGCTGCAATTATTATTATTATTATTATTATTATTATTATTATTTAGTCTTGGTTTATTCAATGAAGTCCCTTAATCCATTCCGTGTACTTGTGACTGCCATGATGACGGGATAGACTTATTCTATGGATAATATATAATTAGTGTTCAATTTGTATTTTTATTATTATGAAAATTTTCTTTTTGGCCTGCATTTTTTTTATCATCAAATGACGTGTCATAGCCAATGACCTACGACAAATAAATATGATTTATTGTTATTTCCACCTAATTAAACAATAAGCAGACATTAATAAACAGAAACTTAAAAGCACAAGGCTCTTTGCAGGATGCGATTGTGCTTCTGAGAAATTCTCTTTTTTCATTTAATGGAGAGATTCTGCACTAGGGACGTTCTTTATATGTTCCTGACTTCCTTTGTTTAAAAGGGACAAAGCAGCGTCTACAAAAGGAAGAGTTTTAAGTTTTATGAACAACATTTTATTATTATTATTATTATTATTATTATTATTATTATTATTATTATATGATCATGTTGGCTATATTATATCCCTTTTGTAGTTAGTGCACTCGGGGCTATTTCTATCAATATTGTTTTAACTTGGAGGTACCTGAAATATTTGGATTCGCGCATAGTTTTTATCGGGTTGTAACACAAACATATTTCCTTTATATAGTAATATCCCTGGTGTAAGCATTCTTTCAATAATCGGTTTTCATGAATGCTTGTACAGAAACCATCACTGGATTTTCACTTTGCTCAATTCCAGGGCAATTTTGGAAAAATCCCAGATGTCCAGTGACCCCTGCTATTGTTGCAGCCCTTATCTTCCACCTCCAGCGGATTTCAATTTCCAGATTCATGTGCTTCGAAGTCATTTCTCCATCGAAGTGTTTTATTACTACTGCTATGCGCATATCCTTGATAATACATTTTTTCATTGTTACTTGATTTCTTTGTCGTTCTTCTTCTTCTTCTTCTTCTTCTTCTTCTTCTTCTTCTTCTTCGTATTATTATTATTATTAATAATAATAATAATAATAATAATAATAATTCAAAATTACATGTGTGGCATCAATTTCGGGTTGTAATTTCTACATCAATATCTTCACTATTATTGTCTATCGAATATCATTTGTATTCTTCGCGTTTCTTTCATCCTGCTCTCTCTGGAAACAAGATGTTTGCGTTTCGCCTCAGTATTGAGCATATTGTTACAATTCTTCGTCATATTTTGAATTCAACTCGCCTCGTTGCATTAATGTTTACAACGTTCCAATCATTCCGGATTCAATATTTAACTTAATAATTTGAAATTGATAAATTATAAATGATATTCCTCTATTTAGTTTCATTCTGTGCTCAACGAAAATCAATGTCTCCAATACATGACATTTTATTTTCGATATTTTCACGAATATATTTTGGAAATCTTTGCCTAAAATAGAAAGTCCGCTTACAACGGTTTCTTGTACTTGAGATGACAATACTACTACTCCTACTACTACTACTAATAATCCTTCTTATCCTTCTTCTTCTTATGATTGTTTTCACCCGAATTTCTATACTCTTTCTCCTCACATGTGAATCTTTTTGCATGTTCTTTGCTTCCCTCGTACATAAAATGTTTAAAGGCTTAAATGCCAATCGACATCTTCTGTCTTCCTGAATCCTGTTCTTTTTTGCCTTTTCCTTGCAATAAAGTCTTCTTATTCCATTTCCATTCTTGTAAACCCTTGCAACCTGGTGGAATTTTCACCTTACTTGGTGAACAATACTGAAAAAGAAGTAGTAAATTTATTTTATCGAAAACTAATGGAAACATTTCATCACTATTTAAGCGAATCCTCTACAGTATTTGACCCATTGTCGGGATGAATTTAATTCAATCGAAAATTTCAAGTTCTTCCAAATATTTGCAGAATTTTTCTCTCTATTTGTGCTACAGCTGTCACAATCATGTTCTATAATTTCGAAAGTTCTCATGAGAAGTCCAGATAATTGACATTTTATCTTATTTAATGTTTTCTTTGCTTCAGTTTCATTCGGTGGTCTGCGAACACATTATTATACTTGTCCAAAATAATTAGATTCTGTTTTTTCAGCTTTAATTGGCGATTCGTTTGATTCTCAGAATGAAAAACATAATTTTCTTTTAATTCTATAAGAAATGTTTGTTTATCTTTGTCGAAACCACCATATTTGTTTTGTGGATATAACATTGAATTTTATATTGTTTAGTTCCTTTCGCAGCTAAACATTGTGTGCAAATAATCATATTGCTTTTCATAGCATATCAGATCTCACTTACCACAATTTATTTATTATCATCTATGTACTGCACCCTTGTATTTTATGTCTATTCTTTATTATAATATTAGTCAACTTGGCCTGTTTTTTGAGCTGCCATTAATTGTAACTTTGCTCTTCTAACATTTCCACTTCGAACTACCGCAAATGTCGATCATTTCTTTAAATTATCTAATGAAATATACATAATATATCCTTTTCAATGTTTGATTATTGTCATCTATCGCTCCATGTGATTGCATTTAACTTTAAAATCAAAATGTTATGGCGTTCCCATTGCCTAACAAAATCTGCGTCTACCAGATATCGAAACTTCTAGTACAACCTGAGTATCCAAGATATCTCAACTTCTATTAAAATATGATTCTTCTAAAAACTGACTATACCAGATATTTCAAATTCTATTAAAATCTGATTCTTCTAAAAACTGAGTATACCAGTTATCTCAACTTCAATTAAAATCTGATTCTTCCAAATCTGAGTCTCCCAGAGATTTCATGTTCTATGAAAACCTACGTTTACCAGGAATCTTGCATTATGGTAAATCCTGGTTATCCCAGGTACATCAGATATATTTATAAGTTGAGTCTACAAGATAGTTCAGCTGCGAAGAACACTTAACTTTCTCAGTTATCTTAATATATATTAAGGCCCGAGTTTTAAACATAGCTCACATTATAGTAAAAACTGAATCGACCCTATAGCTCATCTTCCGATATAAACACAAGATTTTCAGTTCATCTGAACGAGAAGGCGTGAATTATATGCCATCAAAATCGATAGGTCTCATGTAAACTTCTTCTACTTTGTTTAATTTTTCATTACACTTTTCTATCGACATTATACCTAGTTAGAAAATTGCTAACCCCTTTTGGACAACGTTAATAATAACATCTACACACACACACACACACACACACACACACACACACACACACACACATATATATATATATATATATATATATATATATATATATATATATATATATATATCCGAATGTAATTAGGAATGAAAATAATATATAAATTCAAAATTTCACACCATTAATTCAAAGAGGGCTCAATACCGAGAGTAGAGCAATAATTATTTATTATATTTATTTTATAAAGACAAAATCAATTTACTCACTAAAAAGATGGAAACTTGTTTTGGTGCATTTAGCTGCACCTCGACTGGTGAGAACCAAAATGATTAAGAACAAATGTCATAACCATTTCAGTTCTCACCAGTCGAGGTGAAACTAAATGCACCGAAACAAGTTTGCAACTTTGTAGTTAGCAAATTGTTTTTGTCTATATGAATAATTTATAATATCTATCTATCTATCTATCTATCTATCTATCTATCTATCTATTATTTATTGGATAATAAATTTCAACAAGATAATAGTACGTGCATCCTCATTCTATACATATTTTTATGTGAGAAAATCTATTTTGAAGTTATAAATATTGGGTGAGGAATGTTTCCGGCTGCAACACCTCGCAGTATTATCATAGCGTAGAGACAGCGATGGGCAGTGTCTGTTTGGTGGTGGAGAAATTAGTTGATTGCAACATTAGAATAACCTTGACCCAACGTCATATATTCCCCAAATGAAATACAACGTATATGTAACATTGCGAGAATATTGCGGTAGTGTATTACATTAACATAAATATATATCTAAAAAAAGATGGCGGATATATATCGTAGAAATATCATTTAGTAAGCTATATAAAATGATGATCAGTGTAAAGTGGTATAACCACGGTGTGGAAAACTACGTTAACTTATACATTTCTGGAATTTTGTTTTTTGAATTTGCTGTCTGTTGAAACTTGAATAAAACATGGAATAATAATAATACAACACAAAATATACTTAAACAAAATGTATTGAAACAAGAAAGGGTACACAATATTTACAGATAGTTTTGGTATATTCTTGGGAAGACCGTTCCTGTAGAATAGGTTGACTTAGTCGCAGTCGGGCAGAGTCTCTGGATTAGATCTCTTCTTCCTCCCCCGTCTTCCCGGTACCAACCATATTTATATGGTCGGTACTCCACTATGTAAATTAGGTGGATCGTACCACAACACTGTCTACAACTGAAAATCCGGTTAAGAAGACGCAAATACAAGGCATTGAAACATTAACTATAAGAGCAATGTCGCATGACATAGAAAAAGAACGAAGAGGCTTAAGAGGGCCTCAAGACAATCTGTGAAAGAATCGTCGGTCAATTTACATTTTTGTTCAAACAAAAAACGCTTCAGACCGGTTGAGATTTATTATGAATTCTGATTCTGTACTTTCTGTATTTAATGTTTACTTTCTCTCAACATTATTCAATAGACTGACCCACAATACATTCGGATAGTATTAGTAATATGAACGGCCATTGGTTATATATATGTACGTTGATCTTGACACATTCTAATAGTACATCACTGAGTATCTTACAGTTCAGTCTTTAATCCTGTTCCTGACCCCGTCACCTTAACTCTCTCACCATTTGACATGCGGCTCAGGCGTTTGATACATCCAGTGACAGGACACAAAGAGTGTGAGTTCAATACCTGCTTAAGGCGGTGAAGAACATGGAAAGTGGAATTAACAGGAGATAACTGACAACCGATATCCATTAGACGTGGGACTAGAACAGTCTAGACCAGTGAGCGAAATAAAGAGTACAGTTTGACATTCCCAACATATATTTATATATAAATATAAAAGTGAACGTAGATGTCAACACTTAGAAGCTACAGGCTGTTCCATGCTTGACGCAATCGTCAGGCCTGACAATAGCGTCTAGCATGAAGCAGCCTGTCGCTTTTAAGTGTTGACTTCTTTGTTCAATTTAATATTTATACACGCTCTATCTCTGATATTGAGCACTTTATCCCGTAAATATAGCCCACTTCAAGAGTATATCCTTTATTTATTTATATATATATATATATATATATATATATATATATATATATATATATTAATGCATGTTTCATTAAATAATATAGACATGTTTTGACTATATATCTTAAGTAATTTCCTTTCATATTGTCTGATAAGCTTAATGACATTATCGTTGAAAGACGAAAAAAAAGACCATATTTATACATGTTTAAATCCAATCTAAGCTTTCGGCTTTCAGAAGCCATTATCAAAGATGACAATTTCAATAAATCAAGCAACAATGGACGAAACAGCAACGATATTCCGTTCTTGCTGCATGAAAATTTCAAGTAACGACTAACTCGTATATGCGAGACGCAGAAGCGAAAATCGCGTCGCAGCTCGTGACGTCACACATGACCACGCCAGAGAGAAAAACGAAAAGTATTAAGTATGGGAAGCCGTTGGTATAAACCAATGGCTTCTGTTATAAATTATAGGCATTTAAGGATATTTGTGGAGATTTCATTGTTTATTTTGTTCAGGTTATGTTTCAACAGTTTTATGTATAAAGCTTCAAGAATTTTTTACTTTTGTTTTCATCTTTAAGTATAGTTGTGTTGTCAAAAAAGATTTTCCGAAACACTAATATTCCCCGGTTATAACTTATTACATTGAAAATTCGTCCAATTCATCAGACCTACAAATTCTAAAAGAAATCGGTAATTATAACTCCGGGTATAAAAAACAAAATTATATATATATATATATATATATATATATATATATATATATATAATTAAGATAAATGTGTCTTTAAAAATAGACAGCCATAAAGGTTTCAATGGATTAAATGATCTGTCTGTAAACCGATGATTTGAGGCCAGTGATACACGTCTTAAAGACAACTAATCATAATAACACAAACAATTTATTATGCAGATTATTAAACTTGTCGAAGCTACGGCCTTATTTCTTTGAAACAGCAATCACCGAAGTTTTTCAAAATTGAAAATGGTCAATACCCACACCTTGCGCTTGGTATGTTAATGTTTCATTGTTGACTTCCTATATTTGTAGGAGACTTGTTCTACATTTTGGACTGAAAAGTTAATTTCTACCTAAGGGTGAATACAATCACTAGGTTTGGACTAGTGGCTGTGATGGTAGGTGTCCTGATGAGCGATAATCCCCCATCCCAGCAATAAACTTGAGACTGTCAGATCCATTTCTATTTTTGTGTTTCGTGTGCGCATACGTGCCCACGTTAGCTTACACATGAATCGTAATGACTATATATATATATATATATATATATATATATATATATATATATATATATATATATATATATATATATATATATATCCGGACATACAAAGACACAGCTACACATTCTCCCTGTGTTGAAGGGCTCACCTGTGTACCCGTGAGTAGTCTATGAGTTTTTGCCAGCGTGTATATATATATATATATATATATATATATATATATATATATATAGGAGAGAGAGAGAGAGAGAGAGAGAGAGAGAGAGGAGACAGATCGACACAGAGAATTCTCGTATTAAAAATCACCCATATAGTAACTTGATTAATAAAAAGTTTTGATTCATGAAATGCAGGTAAGGAAGCACAACATTTTTTCCTTATTCAAAAGATCATCTTAAAATAAGTGTTAAAGAAAAAATATGAGTATTTATTTATTTTCGTTATTTTTGTCCCTACTGACTTCCTTGCTCTTCCTGTAGAGATGTGATTATAGGTTACTTCCGTTTTTCACAGTTTTCTACCACATCGCAGATTTATACCACAGGAAATGATGACTTGAACAAAAGTTTTCGAACAGCATTTTTCTAAAATCGAGGAGAGATGCTCACTACTTCTCTAGAACGTCTGTCACATCAAGAACAGAAAAATAATAATTTCCACGAATGGAGAACGCAGGAATTTTTAATATAACTTGGTACAACATAATTTATGTTATATGAAGTCGGACTGTTGTCATAATTTTTTGTTATTTTAATCACAACTTTTCGGATATTTTTCCACCTATCCTTCACGAAATGAATAACCATCTTATGTTTAGTTGGATTTTGGCATGTTTGAGCATGTCGTATGTTTTCAGAATACCATCAAAGAAAAGTCTTAACGGTAAATACACCACTGCATTTTCTCAAAATACAACACTGCATTTGCTAAAAATACACCATTGCATTTGCTCAGAATATGCTGAACGGCAAAACTTCATGAAACTATCTTTATTTTCTAAACGTAGCTTAGATGTGGTGCAAGGCTGAAAGCATGGGTTAGGCAGTGAGGAACGAATTCAACATTCAGTTGTAATTGATCTAACGAAAGAAACTTGATAAATATTACAAGACCTCGACATCTCCCAAACTGTATATGAATTGCAGATCAAACAGATACCATTATTTTATATTCTCTGAGAGTTTCTTTTATTCAAAATTCCCCCTTTTTTGTGTCATTTTAGCGTGTGGAGTGGGGGAGCTAATTTCATTATTTCTGCATTTTCATGATACCTAGCCGAATCAGGTTGAAAAAGAGCCTCGTTTGTAATCGACACTAGGCCAGTTCATTACCTACATAGGTGACCGCTGAGTAATGTCAGGTGTAGCAAACTTTAATGTATGAGAGCTGTAATGAATAATGGCTACGAATTTGAAATGAGAGAGCTGAGTTCAAGTTCCAGTCCAGATCGTTATATTCAGGTTCACTAATATACGCTTTCGAAAATGTATGAATAGAACTCTTCTCTCCTCAGCTATCAATTAATTGATAGGACTTGTATCAGTAAATACTTATATCTAAACAAATTCTACAATTTTACAAATATATTCTGGCTTTAAATAACATGTAAAGAGTTGATAACCTATACGAAAAATAACTCAATAAACCTTGTTTGCTCATCCGTATTTGTATTGAAATTCGATATTTCGTATTCTTTACTATCAATTCCTATATTCTCATTATATATTTCAATTTCTTATTTCTATTCACGTTGGTGTCCTGTTGCTTTTTCCTGAGATATACTAATATCATTTAACAATTTCCTCGTCAGGTATTTCTGTTATTTTCGTTATTCCACAAACATTGGAATCTGTACTTAATATATACCTTAATTTCGGTGATTTTCTCCGTGTTGTTATTAAGACGTATTTGGTTTCCAGTGACTAATTTTGTTTCTTACAAATTTAAAGCCAAATTTGTCGCTCCAAGATGTCATTCCGAGTTTTCTACCTATATTAACATTGTTTATGACAACTTCCTCTTTAACTGTATTGTCTTTGCCATCAATTACGAAGTTAATATCATGTGGTTTTCCCATTTTAGATCTTCCAGTACTATTTACGTTCGATTCGACTTTGTTAAAAAAAAAAAGTATTCCTAATTTTCATTTTGCATCTTCGACACATTACTAGAATTTCGTGTTACACATTTCGCCATATTCTCCCTCTATTCTTGTCTCTACATCACAATGGGATAATTTAAATTTTCTCGTCTGTAACATTAGAAATGTCGTCGAAAATCCTCCGATGTAATTAGTCGTATTCTTTTGAGTTTGTGCATGTATTTTTCTTCCATAACACACAATCAAATTACAGCGACGATCCCTATGACCCACAAAACCTATGTAAGGTTCTATCACATATACTGAACCGTCGCCCCTACATCCATAGTAAATTAAACAATATATATATATATATATATATATATATATATATATATATATATATATATATATATATGTGTGTGTGTGTGTGTGTATTGATTAAACGTTATTTTAGTGGATTCTCATCTTTGAGAAACTGCTTTATTTATTTATCAAACGGGTCTTCATATATATTCCCACAAAAATAGTCTTTTTTTTCTGATAGCATTAGAAACTGAGATATATATATATATATATATATATATATATATATATATATATATATATATATATATTCCGAATTGAGAAAATTATTATTCAAAAGCATTATTCCAGCAACGCCTGATTACCAGCTTTTTTTGTGGTCGAGAGGTCAGGCGCAGCTGATGACGGTTTCTTCTATGGGTCTCATGTTCGTTTCTGCCGGCTAGGGAATATTTTTGAAAAAAGGTTTCTCGAAAATTATTAGTTGGAAATAAATAAATATACTGTTACTTTAAATGAAAGATTTGAAGCAATTTGTAATCTCAAAAGGTTCGGTCACAATGATGCGTGACATTGTTTTTTGGATATCTACAAAAATCACAATTACCTCTCACCAGTTTCACAAACAAAGCTTCTTTGTTTTTGTCTAATTTGATTTTCGCATTATGAAACTTTTGAGTTTATTTAAAGCCGAAGGATATTTATGTGCGATTAAAATTTGGGGTGATAATAATGATTTTCTGATACAAATATTAGTATTTAATCCATGGTTAGGAGGGAAAAGGTGGATTATATATATTCCCCAAGGACATTTGTAAGTAAATGAAACTAACGAAGTGAATTTGAATTAGAACTCCGCTATCCGGTATTTTTTTTTTATTATTATGATACGTTTTCCATTACATCCTCGTACTTCTGGCATTCCCGAACAGTCATCCATCTCGGTAGTGACTAGCTTGTACGTTACATAACGTCGGTGGTATTATCAGAACCAGTGTTTCAGCGTAATATTGGCGTAAGACATAAAGCTTGAGCGCGCAGTTATGGTTTTTCAGAGACATTTTGATTGTGCCGCACGCTAGGATGAGTTCCTTATGTTAAATACACCAAGACACCAAATCTATCTGTGAAATTCGAATTCGGGTTTTCTGTTGAACACTCTAATCATTCAGCCAAGGTATATCTCCTAGAAACTGTAAGGTCTACTCAATATAAAAGGGTGTTAAAAAAATGCCCCTTAATTATTGCGTGATTATATACCAACACATTCACACAGTCAAATATCTGTATACGGGAAACGAAGGCACTGCCAGTATATATACATAAATACATATATATATATATATATATATATATATATATATTTTTATATATATATATGTGTGTGTTTTGTGTGTGTATAAACGTGAACATAGAAATCAACATAAAATAATATATATATATATATATATATATATATATATATATATATATAACATACAATGGGAATTCAAAATTACATCATTGTAATGATCATTTCACCTCAAAAGTTAAAATTTCATTGTAAGGATTTTCAAAACAATGACAGTAATAAAATAAAATAAAAGCTTAACACAATATTAAAAACAATGCGAAGGAATAAAAAGAAGGAAAATATGAAAATATAGGAAATGCTGAAAATCTGTCTATATTTCTGAGATAGGGTAATATATACTATATTTACAGTGTTCGGAGGATCGTACTCTTCTTTGTTGCCATATTTATCACAATGCTTCGGCCGTTTTACCGAAGGTAACTAATAACTGGCATCCATTAGACATGGCACGTGGAGGTAGAACGGTCTACACCGGCGAGCGAAATAAAGGGTTCAGTTCGATATACCAACTTCCTGAAGAAATCCGGAGCGTAAAACAACCGAAAAGTTTTGAAAAATATGGCAACAAAAATGAGGACGATAGTTCGAACAATGTAAACAGAGAAAATACTGAAAAGACAAAAAAATCAACAAAGGAAGAGAGAAGAGAAAATCAAGATAAATCTAGACATCGGGATAGTATCAAGTGATAGACACATGGTAAAATGACGTTGACTTATATTTTAGAATATTCATCTTTGTTTTCTGTCAGGAAATAGACATAAGAAAAAGGGAAGATTTTTTTATCTTATTGTTGCGGATGTGTGTTGGAGAGGAATAGGAGGTTTAAATTATCAGAAGGCTTGAATTATCAGAAAGCTTAAAATCGTGTGTATTTATTAATCTTCCCTCGACAGCAATTAATACAAGACAAAGAATAAAGATTCATAAACATCTTGTTTCAAAACGTAACAATTGAATTTATTAATATTTGATATGCATGCATGCGAACTGAAAAGTTAGACAAAGTTATGTCTCTTAGACTAGGTAATATTTGTACCTAAGTTCATAAAGTGAAAGTAATTATTAAACTGTATTTTAGAAGAATAAATATCCTTTAGCATGTTTGGAATTGTGTATTGTACAAGTTGGTAAAAGTTCAAAAGAGATTTCAGAGTTCGTACTTGCATGAATGTTGGTAATGGTCTTTAGCGTCCACAGCAAAGGCTAAGACGGGAGTTCTTGAAAATTACATCTTGGTACTTGGTAGTAAGGAATGAGACGCGACAGTGGGTTTACACGTGTTCTGGTTTTATAAGATAGTGTATCAGGTGGGAGGCTCCGAGCATATTGAGTGGGAAAACAGATTTGTCGCGTGCAGGCTGTTTGATTGGTGGGAACTGACCAATCAGCGAGCTAGATTGAAATTGATTAACCAATGAATGCTTCATATATATTTTGTAAGATTGTGATGGTGAAAATTACAACAGGAATAGTGCATTTCCTAGCAGGGGATCACTAGCTGCTGTGGAAGATTCCACATTATATTAACAAATCCACTATTACTTTAATATTAAAAAATATAATTATGATATAATCTATATTATAAAAATATATAATTATTAAAAAAACATATGTTGCTATAGGTTTTTTTTTTACTTTTGAGAAAATGTATTATTTCAAATTCTATATTTTTTATTTAAAAATATTAATTTATATTAAAACATAGACTTAAATATTATAATATTACCATCTATAAGGAAATAAGAATAAAAATCATAGAAGTTCTTTTATTATTATTATTATTAGTAGTAGTAGTATTTTATATTACAAACCTACATTTAAGAAAGAGTTAGTGAAAAAAACATCTATAATTAAAGATATAAAAGTTATGCGTATAAAGCAGTGCGTATAAAATGATGGAGAAATAAGTATTATAGTCTCGATATTAAATAAATGAAATATATTGAATATAATTTAATAATTAATAAGCACAACCACATAAATTAAACAAAAATAGTGTATATGGGCATATAGTTTTGTTTCTATTCACCCCGCGGAAATCCCAATGTAAATATGGTGTTTGATTTATTTTCCCATAGCAAAGAGTGAAACCAAACAATTTTCATGAAAGTATTTATAGAAAGTCACAAGGATACAATTTTAAGGTAATGGGAATGAGTTTCATCAAAAACAGTCAAGCTACCATATTTCAATAAATTTTGGTAAATATATATGTTAATAATTTTTAAATAATTTCGAATTGACATTAATGACATTTTAATAATAAAAAAGAGCGTATTGTATTCTGATGCTTATAGACCTAATAAATTTTCAAGGAATCTCTCGATGCGGGCATAATAATAACATATATCTTACTTCCGGTTGCTTTAATGTATACATGTATCTAAAATATTAATAAATGTATACGACAGTTATTTTCGGAACATTTTCTTTCATGTAAATTAAAATTATGTTTGCAAACAATTTTAAATATCAAATATTTCCTCTAACAATAAATCAAGTTTGAACAATATTTTATCTTCGCGTATATATTTTAAAAATTATGAATGAATATTGATGTATTGTGGCATGACCTATTTACCGTTTATTATATTTTCTCCGAGTGCATTTTTTTGCAAAGTGTGCATCTGTTTAGACAGCCGCAGGTAAAGAAGCGGAATATAGTGTGCATCATTTGAAAATGCGTGATAGATGCGTTATTTCTATAAAATGATTAACGGCTAAATAACATTTACCGATGGTTGCCAGATCAAAATATTTCATATTTACAGAAATACTGTACACAGTCTAAATATTCTATATATGTTTGTGTTGAAAAGGGACACTCAGACTTATAGCTGACCAACCCGATGTCGTTTATGCTGGTTTTACGGGCATTTTTTGGCCGAGCCTACGGGCTCGGGGAACCCACGTTAAACACAAAGTTGTGCCACATGCAAAACTCGTGGTGAGTGGCTGAATATCTCGGACTTATAATTCTGACGTAATTTCAATGAGGCGGACATTTTTAGAATAAGAATACAATATATTAACTGTAATAGTGAAATAAATCATAAGCAGTAAAAAAAAAATCCCAATGGTATGCTGAATTAAATATTTTGATCAGGAAGATATGATTCATTACCCTCATATTTTTATTTTAACGACACGTTGTTCTTAATATTAAAACATACATCAACAAATCATTTATTCAATATATATTGACTGTACACACACTCACATTATGTATATTTTATGTCTGAAGTTTTGCAAGCATACAACACACCCATACACTAACACACACACACACACACACACACATATATATATATATATATATATATAAACCAAGTTATGATATATATATATATATATATATATATATATATATATATATATATATAAAGAGAGAGAGAGAGAGAGAGAGAGAGAGAGATTTGTGTATTTGGGCAGCAATCCTTATTTCATGCACATTTCATTGGAAACTACAGACAAGGTGCTTTTACAGTATTTACATTAGTCGGACTATCGTCCTCATCTTTGTCGCCATATTTGTCACAAGGTTTCGGCCGTTGTACTCTCTGTCGACAAAGATTAGGACAATAGTCCGACTAATGTAAATACTGTACATAATACCTCATCTCAGAAATATAGACAGACTCTGAAGGTGCTTTTATTTAGTTTTTTGTACAATTTCTCATGCGATCTAATAACTTTTTTTTTTCTTTTCGGATGATAAATTATATAAAAACTGTCCGAATGTTCTTTTTATCCGAGCGCTTTCGGCTATACATTTAGCCATTTTCAAGGATTATAATTTAACTGTTAAAATACGAAATACTTTGTTGCATGTAGGTTTTATAAAATGTTTTCATTTTTCAAAACAAAGATTTTATGTTTATGTTCAAAGTTAATATTGCTAAGTGTTGGTTTATTTGTTTTTATTGATAAGGCTCCAATTATTTTTTAGACTTTTTTGCATGTAGATGATGCTATTATATTAGAGTTGTCAACAAGTATGTTACGTATAGTGTCCGGTAGGTTACCAGGAATATGTTAATGAGATCTAATATATGTAATAATCAAGTTCTGTACTAATAAATGACTATTGGTATAAGAGTATTATGCTTACCATTACAAGGTAGAATGTGGAATAAAAAAAGGGTTTGAAAAAAAAAACACAGTTCCTTTCTGTTTACCACATTCCCATTATTGAGTAATTCACATCTCATATTTCTTGTTTTAATTCTCCCGATAAAAGAAATATCTTTTTTTTTTTTTTATCCCTGATTAAGACTTGTATATATTATATATATATATATATATATATATATATATATATATATATATATATATATATATAAAAAGAAATATGTTGTAGTGGTTCCAACGAGAGAAAAGTATGTATATTAAAAAGAAGAGGGGTGCCGCAAACGTTTTTTGGTTGTAATGTGGATTTATTGAGAAAAATATTATACTTTGTTTTACATAATTTCACGACACGTGTTTCTGGTCTGGTCTCGCAACCGTCTTCAGGTGAAAGTGGAGATTTTTACATATTATTAAAATAATTAATTTTTCTTCATGTTCAATGTGGAATATTCTCGATATGAGACATTCTGTTTGTGTGTTGGCAATCCGAATTTTCTTTCTAGAATTGTCAATGAAGAGTTCTGCGTGAAGGGTCATAAAACAATTAAGGTTTGTCCAGCGAGTAGTTATCGGCATTTAATCTTTTAATGTTTTAGTGACCTCTATGTGCTCTTGGATCTGTTTCTATTTTGGCGTGTTCCTGTCAGCATGCGTGTATATATGCGTGCGTATATTTCCTTACTACGAGGAATTCGTAAACTTATTTGTACTTATACACGCATACACACACATACGCACATACACACTATCCCACCACAAGTAGTCAGTACACACACACATATACACACATATTTCCCAAGCTACATGGAACCAGTACACACACATACACACACACACATACATACACACGTGCATATATAATAATCCACCATCCCAGCAATAAACTTGAGACTGTCAAATCCATTTCCATTTTTGTGTTTCGTGTGCGCATACGTGCCCACGTTAGCTTACACATGAATCATATATATATATATATATATATATATATATATATATATATATATATATATATATATTTATGTATGTATACTGGCAGTGTCTTCGTTTCCGTATACAGATATTGGACTGTGTGCATGTGTTGGTATCTAATCACACACCAATTAAGGGCATTTTTATCACACTTTTATATTGAGTAGACCTTACTTACAATTTATAGGAGTGATACCTGAAGGATTAGAGCGTTCGACAGAAAACCCGAATTGAATTTCATACTGAACGATATATATATATATATATATATATATATATATATATATATATATATATATATATATATACTTTCGCATACACATATACAGCCATATATATGTATGCGTGTGGATATGCGCGTACGTATGTATGCTTAGTCGAAATTTAAGAAGAAACGCAAACATTAATAATTTTACAATGTCTGACAAAATCTTGTCTGTCATAAAAATGCGTATGTTTCAGACATGCTGCATCAGACTTCAACTTGTGACGGAAAAGGAAATCGCATTCACGGAGACAACATTTTCTATGTCAGCAGAGTAAAAGACTGGCATTAATCAGTTAATTCACTTCCGACAATGATATGTGTCAAACTAAAAAAATAAAACTCTCCTTCATTCAAGCTTTTTTTCTCTGATGGTGACACTGACGAGGCAATAATAATTTTTATCCCCTGATTTCTTTCTGCATCAAGCAGCAATGGCGTATTCCCTGTACTTGTTATTTATATATAAGTTGGAAGATTTAATCTCTAACGGTTATTGATCTAAATTTAATTGTTTTATCTCATTTACAATATAAAAATGATTACATTTTTATCTTTATCTAAATAAGCGTTCATTTTTTCATGAAGCAAATATTGATCTACCTATGAAAGAAAAAGTGTTGCTTGATTTTTAAGACACTTTCTTCTTTAGATTTTATCTGCCTATATGATATTAACTGAAACACATTGTTTTTTTATTTGCAAATTTAATAATGTCAGAAGTCACTACTCATATTTGTATGTGAATATTTTTAGTAAAATGTGTTTTCATTTTGGTATAAATGATTCGAACACAGCCACATTTTCTAAATAAATGTATGGCTTCCTTGTGATCGGCAATTAATTATTATATCAACAAATTAAAATTCAGTAATAATTCATCGGATGATATAGTGAAAAGGCAAGATTCAAGATCTATAGAGAATTTCGATTATAATTTCTCAGGTTTTAAGATTTTGGAACTAAACCAAATCTCTCTCTCTCATCCCTTCTTGAAAACAAGAGATAAATGGTTGTTTCCGGGTTGAACGCAGTCAGAGAGCGTAGAATTGTTGATATATTCAGCTAATATTTCATTGGCTTAGAAGAATTAGTGACACAATGATTTACCGGCATTTTTCGCTTCAGTAGATGAAACAATGAATAGTAAGAGTGATTGGTTGTTTAATTAAGAGGCATTTGTCTGCTTCAGATTGGTCATAAGCCAAACACTCAAATGGTTACGACAATTCTTAACAAAAGTTTGACAAATATCACGAAAACAAGAAATAATGCTCCAACACTTTAACGCATTTAAGAGAGTGTATTATTTCAGTACAGTTATTGACGAAGTATCAAGTTAATTTAGATAGAGGAAAAATTAGAAAAAAATTAAAGACACTGAGCTCAAAATTTAAGAGAAAAATAACAGCAAATGTGACAAAAATGCGAGTTGTGTCTACTGAATCTAGGAAGATGTAAATGTTGGAGTGAGGTACATAGAAATGTAAAAAAATAATATGATAGCATTCTAAAATATACTGATGCCATTTCTTTTAACATTATATAATAATAATAGTTATTAAGCCTGACTCTATATAGCTCAAAGCTGAATGTGAAAAGTTGAAGGCAGATCGTGATACGTTAATATTATTTTTTTCATATATCATTTACCATAGTCTGTAAAATATCCGGAGCTGTCTCACAACCTGTTCTCTATTATATATATGTCACATATATATATATATATATATATATATATATATATATATATATATATATATATATATATATATATATATATTTATGTATGTATGTGTGTGTGTGTGTGTGTGAGTGTGTGTCTGTGTGTCTGATTGTGTGTGTGCGCGCGTGTAATTGTGTATTTGGGTAGCAATTCTTATTTTATACAAGTTTTTATATATATATATATATATATATATATATATGTGTGTGTGTGTGTGTGTGAAAATATATAGAAAATAGGAAAGAACTAGTTAGGTAAATAATCCAAAGTTCTTTAGTATTTTTATTATTATTTTTAAAAAATAGTGCTCGATACATAAGTAAAGCATAAATATAATTATTTATTTAAAAATATGATTCCAACACGCTACATAAGAAGTCTCATGTTTCAAAACAAGAGACGAAAACTTCAATATATTTATTTGAATTAATTGAATTAAAGTAAGCTCTGTTCCATCTTCAAGCGAAATTTTTCTTGGAATAACTTATTTCTGAAATTTACGTGTTTTAATAGCATATTCATTATTGAAATCAAAATTTCCATGGTAACAGCCAGGGCGATTGTTTAAATAGGAGGGGGTGTTGGGTGTTAATAATTTGTATCATTATAGGGTTACATTCATAGATGTCAAGTCAGGGTAAGGTGGGGGTGTCTAAATGTAAAACGGAAGATGTTTTCGCCTAGTCTGGTTTACGTGTCTATGGAGATTTAATTATTTTTTTATTTCATTTCTTTCTGAAAGGGTTTTGTGTATATATAAAAAAAACCTGCCGTAACATTTGTTTTTTGACGACTTCATAAAGGGTTATCTTTTTTTGTCGGGTATTTAAACTATTTATTAGGGCTATGGATTATAAAAAATATTTTATGTTTGTTTTTAAGCTAATTATTCAATGCAACAATTTGATGATGTCGTCAAAAAACCGTTAACTCATGTCTATTGTTTAATAGATTTTTATTATTTAGAAACTTAATAACGTGCAGTTTCTCATGGAGGCACAAAGGGCATGGGTCATCCCAAGTTTTACAAGTTTACTGCGCATTATTAAGTTTCTAAATAATAATACACACACACACAGACACACACTTACAAAGACACACAAATATGTGAGTGTGTGTGAAAGAAATTATTCAAGATTGGAAAGTTTCGTGTGTTTCGTTTCGTCCTTTAGGACTTCATCAGACCAAAGTGATATTTACTTAGATGTGACTACACATGAAATAATTCTAACAGGAAAAACATTCGCCATACGAAATCCAGTCTGTCATATTTCTGTGGTAGACAGAATGTTTTGTCGTTCTTGACTAAGCACAAATCCTCGTGACCGAGTTTTTGATCATAAATGTACTTGGTCAGACTGTTGGTCATCCGAGATGATGCGTTATTTCCAAAAAAACAACTGTAGAAATATTCGGTCAAGCAAAATAGTGTAATCCAAATGTTGGCTCTCTAGGTTTGTATTCGTGAGAATGCGTATGTATGTGTGTCCAGAACTATTTAAGAGATAACATTCTGAACTACTTTGGATGTTTATTGCTTATATTTCTACTTTAGCCTTAGAGAATTTGGGGAATATTTTCTTACCTACTGGGTTCATTGTTCCGTTTTGTGTTCAAGTGTGTTTCTTTTATGCTGTTTTAATGTGGAGCTCTCTATTTCCCTAATTTGGACTTTTCAGATTTTCTTCAGGTCAAACTGATATAAATGAATATATGTGAATTTGAGACATATATTTAGGGCTCATGAAAACTGCATGTGTCCACAGATGTTTCAACATTATTTCAATTTTATTGATGTTGGATATTATTATTATTATGATTATAATTAATTTGAAATTGTGATGATTATTATACGATATGATTTTTTCGAGTCTGAAATTACATCAATATTAGACATTTTACTGTAACTGTTTTAATTCTGAGCACCCTTATCCACTATAGTTACTTGTCCACAACTTTAAGGAAAAAAATGTTTCCAGGTCAACTGATCGGCTCATCTTTAATACTTCCTTCTTTTCTTTCCCTACCTCTCTCTCACTCACCCATCTCTCTTACGACTCACTTTCACTTTCTTTCCTCCTAATTTAATTTATATATATATATATATATATATATATATATATATATATATATATATATATATATATGAAATTTTATTTTCCTTCTTCCTTTTTTATTGTAAATGTGTTTTTTTCCTTTTTCTCTTTTACTCTCCTTTTTACTTTTCTCTGGATAAATTGATTCCATTTCTAAAGAACCTTCGGTCTGAAGAGATGGATATTTATTTATAGTCATGAAATAAATTCTAACCGAACTGGATTTTTATGGATTGTCTTTACTTACTATTATTATATTGCTCTTTTACTTCAACTGAACTCTCTTTGGATGTCCTCCTTGGATTTATCCATACCAATATATATATATATATATATATATATATATATATATATATATATATATATATATATGTGCATACACAATTATATATATATATATATATATATATATATATATATATATATATATATATATATATATATATATATATATATATATATATAATTAAATCTGAATGAATCTTTACATCAAGTCATAGTACCATTAAGAGAGGACTGACCTTATAATAAAATACACACAAAAGGGGATGTAATTACAAAGCAAAGCTATTGATTGCTGATCAATGGATATATGGTTATGGAATTTGTTGATGGATTGATAAGAATTACATGGACCTTGCTCAAAATTTTCTATTTCTTGAACAACAGAAGTGATGTCGAATGGTTCACGAGATACTATAAGCCAAATTCTTATTTCCAATTGTTTCTTAAGATTTGCAGGACGCAGATATCCAATATGCCTATAGACAGGATTATTGCAAATCCTTTGACATAATATTAGACGCTTATATTCTAAAACGCAGGGATATGTTTGGTGTGGCTGGGAATATTGCAACAATTGAATGGAATATCATGACTACTTCCAAGACGGTATTAAGTTCGTGAAGAAAAGATATCGGGGCAGTAAAAATCAAACATGGCATTTTTCAGGGTGATTACGTTATGTTCTACTAATAATTGCCAGTTTGATTACTACCGTAAAGATATACTTCCAGAATATCAGGATGTCATTTGAACTCGTTACGAGTGTTGTGCTTGAAATGAAGAGGGAATGAAAGATGTATAGCGCAGAGAAAGAGCTCCTCAATGGTGGATATACGAAGGATGTTGTTGACAATTATTATAAGTAACTGGAATTTCTACAGATGGACAGGACCTTCAGTGACAAGATGGAATCACATATAAAAGATGTTTTCCGCGTAGAAATAAGCCTTGTCGCTTCGTTTTGAAAAATGCAATTTATGCAGTACGGTTTTAAATTTTATGTTGCAGGTATTGTTGAATAGATGGATGAGCACCTAGAATATTCAAGGACGATAATGAACATAAACAGGTACTTTTATATGAGAAATATGGTTTGGATTTACCTAACAACAAATTAATGTAGTGTTTTTGTGTGTATAGATGAGAGTGTAACTTCGGAATGTAGTTCTTTGTATGCGTATTTGCAACATAGCCAGAAGTAGATGTTAAAAGCGTTATAATAAATGGTTATTCTGGTAACAAAAATGTTGAAAATTATGGGATGGTAATTCATTCAGAAAAAGTCGATGCACGGAAGGAAAATTCAATGCACATTGTATTTGCACAAGATGCGGCAGATATGTAATTACTGAGGTGGGTCAGAAAGAAATTCTTGAAGAAGTTAACTGAAGGCAGGATGTTTGCATATCAAGAACAATAACCAAGAAGAAATTCTATCAAACATGCTATTGAGAGAACAACTGATTTATCCTTGTGATGGATATTTATGAAAGCTACTGACAATCAGCTGTCAGAAAGATTACAACCGACATCCTGACAAAATGGATCTCAGAAAACCTTTGGAACTATGTAGCAAAAATGGCCTTGAGTGCACAGTCTATTGGTACGACCATTCTCCACCGTTACTCGTCACGAATGAAGAAGCGAAGATCATGTGGGATAGGATTACATTTTTATATTTGGAGAGCAGATATAAAAATTATGCACAGGAGCATTCATGAATGATTACAGTTGCTGTGCCTTAGGATAAGAATATCTTGAAAACGGAGGCGAAATCATGCAGAGGAACCAAGTCCTAAGAGGTCATCTCAAAGAAATATACCAAGCAACAACTGAACCTATATATTTCTGATTGGTGTATTTAGGATTATTTTCAGGAATGCTTCCGCTACGCTTTGGGAACACCTGACATCTTTGGAAGTGCGCAGGTGGCTGCAATACGTAGAAGCGCTTATATGCAGTGGAAAGTGCTTTATCTCTAAGATGAGGTTAGGTACTGAGTTTCAATAATCGTTCCACGGCCGACTCATCTCAAAATCGGATAGGATATCAAATGAAATAATATTAAATATCCTCAAGCTATGAATGGAATGGCTCTATTGGCATCTGTTCTTAAGAAATTGAAAGTGTTGACATATACATATTCTCATTGGTAAATGAATATGTACTGCATTAAAATATCCCATTCTGTACCACAAGTTTTTTATTGCCTGATAGCAATAAATTGTTTATGTGCCTAATGTGTTCACTGAAGGTATATCTCTCTTCAAAACCATAATTAATGGAAGGATTTTTTTTCGGGGTGTTGTGGGTAGTGTCATATATGACAGTAGCTATCATGACCATTTCCTTTGAAGTACTCGAGCAATGATGAGAATATTTTTTTTTAAAAAGAAGAATTAATTATAACAAAAACGATTGCACTTGTAAAATATATGTGTTATTTACATTATTCGGATTGTTATCCTCATCTTCATTGTAATATTCACAACTTTTCGCCCGTTGTATGCACCAGCCTTCTTCATGTGGTTAGAGTTTCGAACTGAAGACTTTATTTCCTCCACTGGCTTAGATTGTTCTAGTACCACGTGGCTGCCTCTTCCGGATGTCTCAGTTGTTTCCCTTTAACTTTATGTTTTGATTGACAACTGCTTTGGTCTGGTATTGAACTCACAACTCTTTGTGTCTAGGCACTGGATCTAGCCAGCGTCTTTAACTTCTGGATCATGTGTCCAATGACCTGAAGAAGCTCGGAGCGTACAACGACCGAAACGTTGTAAATATGTCAATTAAGATGAGGATAACAGTCCGAAAAATGTAAATAATGCACGTTATCATAATACCTCATCTCAGAGATATAGACAAAATATATGCGACATTTTATAAACTGCAGAAAAGATGTGTTGTCGCATGATGCTTAGTGACGATAAACAGGTATCATTTGTTATCACTTGAATAATGATTATCCATTTAACAACATAGAAGAAATGAGAAAAATTGTAAATTTCTCTTCTGATGCGACAAAGATTTCATTTCTTCCAATTATATTTGAAGTTGTAAAATTGGTTTATGACTAGGGTCCAGTTTTTAATTCTCTTTATTCCTTGTTTTTTTTTTTTTATTTGTGATGCCATACTGATTACTTGTCTTCTTTTCCGTCTTATTTTATTAAAGTCCATGCATCCTTTCCTGACGCCTGCATTCTTCTCTTAACATTTTCTTTGGTCTAAATTACCTTACGTTTTACGAAGAAAATCTAATCTCAACACTTTTTTCCGGAGAATAACAGAAAAAATAATGTCAAAAAATATTTTATTCTAAAAATGTCTAACAAAAGTTGCATTGAACGAAATGTTACAGGAGATAAAACAGGAAATTAAATATAATTTATTCCTGTTTCAGTTACTTTTATGTAATTGCTTGCGTTTTGTTTTTCTTTTTTTGTTTCTCGGTCTTTTCTCAATATGGTTTCTAATGATTGCATTGACGTCAGTGCAAGCGGAGGACACGTGGGACATGCTGAAGCCATTAATATTCTCAGTTTCAAGAAATTCTTGTAAGAAGACAGAAAACAAAAACAAGGCCTCTCATGGCGCATAATACCAACTCATCATTTAATAGCCGCGAAGAAGAAACCTTAAACGAGTTTAAAGTCCAGTCGACCGTAGCCACAAGTGATTCATTATCACCCACCACTTACTTTGCGTTCATTTATCTATACTAAGTTGTTTCATTTGGTGATGTGAAATTTGCATCTGTCAGCGAATCTAGTGAGGTGACTCTTGTATTAGTCGCACTGGCAGAGGCAAACTGAGGGTTCATGTCTGCTGGATCGGAAGTTCGTAAAATACGATAATGCTATTTATTATTGAGATGGCTTCCGGCATGGCTTTTGATCAATGGATTTAATGGTCTCTTACTGTGTGCCGATTTCATTGCACATCCGCCAAGCGCTTGCTTTATCGATTACTTAAAAGGTGGGAGTCAACCTGAAGGTTCAGTTTGTTTGAAGTAGAACCAGTAATGAGAGCCTAAATAAATAGGCAGCAGTTTGAAAAACGGAGGCAGAAAGTGATAACGATTTATTGTCTTATAAGCGCACAATAGAACTTTTTATTTATTTATGATATATGTCAGAAAGAACGTGTTAATATTTGTGATTAGAAAGTAGAGTGGGTTTTTCTTAATTCAAGTAATAATATATCATTGACAGATTAGAAGAAAGAATTACAAAACTTAATAGTACTGTATTGTTCCTGCGAATATCCTTATGTCGAGTATCAGATGTAGAAATAATTAGAATATTACGTCTCCATAATTACGCTATTGCAAATAATAAATATCGCAAAGATATGAAAAAGAAACACGTTATAACATTTAACTTTTCAGGAACAGTAAAAAAGGACGAATACTACTGCATCATATACTTGCTAAAAATCACCTGTATTCGGATAGAAAATGAATTCACTGAATATACAAAAACGGAAAATGGTGTAAGATAATTATGTATCTTCCCATCGGATTATTTTACGCATATAGTGAGGAGATTCTGAGAAAATTAGATGACATATCAGGAGTTATTATTGGCGGCCGCCATCTTAACAACGTAAGATATACAGACGATATACTGTTGATAGTAGACAGAAATAAAACTACAGAACTATTTAAAGTATTGAAGGAAATTAAGAAAGAAGGAGCAAATATCAGTTGTGAAGACGACAGAATGTAAGGGTGTCAGTAAAATGAACAGTGGACATGTAAATTACAAATTTAAGATACCACAATCAATTACGTACAAGATATTACGATATTAAATCCAGAGATATATTGTGATAGTGAACACTGCTTGCTTAAATCTAAGCAAAATATTAAGAAACAGGAAAATGTTGAAACAAAGAACGAAGTTATTGAAAGTTACCTAATGTCAATTCTCCTATATAACAATGAATGCTGAACAATCCCCTCACAAATGAAGAAGAGACTTGATGAAACGAGAACGTGATTGTATAACAGGATGCTAGCATGGGCAATTGAGGAAATACAAATTTTGAGAGAATAAAAACAATTGAAAATTATATTTAACAACAGCCAGAGAGAGTTAAACTTCTTAAGTCAAATAATGAGGAAAGGCAACTTGCAGAATTTGATAGTCAGATGACATAGTGAAGTAAAGAAGGAAAGAGGAAAACAGCGCATAAAACTACCTGACGAAATGGTGTAAATAGATGACAGAACAGGGTTTAGGAAAAATGGAGAAAATACAAAGTTTACTAGGAGCTGCATAAGACAATAAATTGTGGAGAAACATGATCGCTAAAGTCCTGAAGAGACATGACGCAAATATTGCTGCTATTACTACTAATACTACTAAAACTACTACGAATACTACCACTATTAATACTACTACTACTACGAAGAAGAAGAATAAAAGAAGAAGAAGATAAGGAGAAGAATTCATAAAAGTTCGTGTCATATATAAATTCCGTTCTTTTTTATCGAACCTTTTCTTCAAGAAATAACTTACAACTATATTTTTTCAATTATATATTCACGATTGTAAGCAGTAACTATTGCCAAATATCCGACAGACCATATATGCTTTTTGAGTAAAATTCTGCAGTTTTTGATATAAAAATCTTTTCGACATACACTTTAACATGGTTTTCTTTGGGTGTAAGTTTTGCAGCGATTCAAATATTAATGGTGTATTGGCACAAGCTCAGTTGAATATAGGAGTCATTTTGAAGAAAGTTAGTCACTGTTTTATCTTCCCTGTAGGCAGTCTTGCGTTATCATGGAGGAGAGCATTCTCTATTGACGAAAGGATGTTTCTTTTAGTCCAAATATTTAAGGACAAGATGCATTTCCCGATAGTATAAATGTGCATTTCACTTTTCATTGTGTTTTTATATATATATATATATATATATATATATATATATATATATATATATATATATATATAAAGTATCACCTATTATACTAATCGATCAACACTTAAAAGATCCAACAACTTTAAAGAATTGTTTTAACCGTTAGCATTCTGGAGGTGATTTTGTTTTCAAACAAAATAAATTATTCTACCACTGTAAGTGACGCAGATGATGGAATGATAACGTGTTTGAATTTTGCAGTCGTGTTGCTATATCTTGCTCCGTCATCGGAAAGTGACTGAGTGAAATTACGTAGTTAAGTAGAGGAGCCTTGAAAAACAATGCAGTGAAATGCAAAGTACTGAATAATGCAGTTTGCTTGAGTTTAAGAAATATACTATAAACATCAGTTACAATTGCGTTTGACATATAAAACAATCTATAACCAAACATCCTAACAACATATTGAATAATTAAATATCTTGCAAAGACAACAACCATAATGAGACAAGAAAAATGATAAATAAAAATGTAACATCCGAAATATTATGAACCGTTTCTGAAAATATTTAACTAATAATATTATATAGAGAGCTAAATTGCATATACGAATATCCTATATTGCTAAATTGCATAAATGTATATTGTATAATTGAAAGCTGTGGACATTTTTACAGAGTCCTGGGAGAGCCTGTCATCCATACGGTCCAAATGGAGAGGAACCCTGAGCAAACGCCTCAAGTCAGGGAGGAGAAGCTGACATGAATCGGCACGGAAAGTCGGGACCGAAGAAAGCAAACTGACAGCTCCAACAGACAAGAGAGAGAATACACATGCGAACTCTGTAACAGAGATTCTCATTCTCGTATCGGCCTCTACAGTCACAGACGTCCATTCTCCAACCAATCAGAAAACTAGGATACTACTGATGGTCAACTCTGATACCTAGTATGTTAAAGAACAAAGTCTTTTCATTATTTTATCTAAAACTGATAGGAAGTATCTATTTTTTCAGCTATAAACTAACTTTAAATAATGATAAATACAAAAGTAATACATCTCTCACGAGGTGCTCGCCCTAACTCCAATGGTGATTCTCTCTTTCACAACACTCCACCTGTCACATAGGTGACACCCAGGGGCCGGTCTCTTTAATCCCAAGCTTCTCCGGGGGGGGGGACGATTGTTGGCGGGGATTGTATGTTCAGAAGACTCGATATCTTAGGAGTCTTTTGATCTAGCAAACTCTATTAAGAAAGAGATAGAGGCGGTGGGACATGTCTGCGCAACATCTGGGAATGACTGCAACTCAGACTAAAATCTGTGCATTGTCAAAGCGGACATCCCGGTGTAAAACGGGCACTCTATTTCGTGAGGCAGATTGATCCCTCAGTATCGAAAACTGCCATCAGCGCAGTAGTCAGAGAAAGCAAAGAGTGTCAATCCATTGACCCAGCAACTGTACAATGGCCAAAAGGACAACTGACTATAATGATTAAAGAAAAAATTAGTTAACAGATTTTTGCTAACTACATTTTCTATGATCTTTCTTCGGCAGATCGCACACAAAACACGAATTCTTTTTCGAGTTTGGCGATTCTGTCACTACAAAATATTACTGGCATATAGAAAAGCAAGGAATTCCAGCATGATTTAAAATTGTCGTGCTTAATATACTAAAATTTCTTCTTCTTCTTTTCCTCCTCCTCCTTCTTCTTCTTCTTCTTCTTCTTCTTCTTCTTCTTCTTCTTCTTCTACTTCTCGGCGTACGACCATCTGATACTGAAACACCGCTTCTACTATTACAGAAGTTAAGCAATGTCGAGCCGAGACAGCACCTAGAGGGAAGTCTGTTTGGGTATACCAGATGCTCTAAGCTTGGATGTGCGGATAGCCGCCTAATTTATAAAGATTAAAAGTTGAAATTCCGAGTTTCTATTCCACGAGGATTCGTTATATTTATTTACACGAAAATACTTTTGGAAAAATTATAAATCCACCTCTTCGCATCATGTAATTAGTAGAACTTTTATCAATAGATCATTATTATCTCCAGAAAAAAAAAATTATTCCAATCTAAAATTATTAATATGTAGTAGCATAGGAAAGGTTACTAAAAGGGGAATAACCAAAACTGAGGTTGGAAATGAAATTGTAATCTTTATAATATCAACAAAATACAATACTCGCCAGCGCCGTGAATAGGTAAACCACTGCTAGTGATTGTCTACTCAGACAGCATATTACCCCCACTTACAGTAGTGTCCAACGTGTTTATGAGTATTGGGACATATCCATTAGTGTTCAAAAGTACACATATAACAAATATAAAAGCACCTCAAAACACAAATCAATCGCATCTCCATCTTCTTCGATATGTTACTTGAGGACATGAGCGAACATGGCTCTCCTCAACTTCCTCTTTCAATACAAATAACAACATTCCCATTTCTGGGGGTACGTATAATGCTCTTCCGTTTTATTTCGGAGGCATTATAAGCCGTTCCTTGCACCAGTTAGCAACACATTGAGTAAATTCGCTTTTTAACGCCCGAGTTTTAAATATCTCTTAAAATTTTCCCAATTCGTCATAATTCCATGTAAATGTACATGTTGAACTAGAATTAACAATTAAAAAAAATGAAGAAACCTACCGTTTTGGAGTTATCGACAAGAAAAAAATCGGACTTCTTGTTGATCATTCGTCTGCCATTACTGGCATAATGTTCACTGATTCACTGCGGAGTACTTCCGGCGGCGTAAGCATAAATTTTGGCCTATTTAATTCTTTTACAACTATATCTCTTTTTGAAATCCCTACGCATTGTCGTAAAGCATTTTTTGATAAGTGTAGTTCAATTTATAAAAGAAAACTTTAATCGAAAACAAATTAAATAATACAATGGAAACTTTTTTCTGCGTAGAATAGCAAAGAGAAATTAAAAGAAAAAATTAAATAATACAACAAAGCATTTTTTTATATTTTATAATTGAAAATAAAACTAACAATAATTAATGCGCAAACTTGGTAAAGCAGAAACGAAATAAGTGTTGATTGTATAATTTGATATTTTTTAAAAAAATCGCCCCCTTTTCTACACAGAAAGAACACTGACCCCCCACCCCGAACACTAACACCCAACTCTAAGCTTAACCCGGTTTATTGTATTATTTAATTTTTTTTCAACTTGTCCGCTTTTAATTTAAAAAAAAAGAAGCTTTATTGTATTATTTAATTTGTTCTTTTAATTTGTCATTTCTATTCTACGCGGAAAATAGTTCTATTGTATTATTTAATTTGTTTTTGTTATAAATAAAAGTACACATACCAAAAAAATTACATTTCTTTACGGTAGTGCGTAGTGATTTTCTGCACCGAAAGTCTGTCAAAAAACTAAACGGGCCAAAATTTATGCTAACGCCAGCGAAAATACCCGGAAGTACTCCGCGGTGAATTACTAAAACGATGCCCGTAATGGCGGAGGAATTACCCATAATTAGTATGATTTTTTCTTGTCGATAACTCCAAAAGGGTAGGGTTTTTTTTTATAATTTAATTAAAGTTCAGCATGTACATTTACAGGTAATTATAAAGATTTAGGAAAATTGTAAGGGATATTTAACACGCGGGCGTTTGGGTGTTAAAAAGCAAATTTACCACACATTGTATGTAATTCATTTCAGATTAGCTGTAAATTTGAAATTTATCGAGATGATAAGACAAAGTATTAAAACTGGATGAGGCTTTAGTGTCATCAGCATAAACACCTATCTGAAGCTTTATAAATTCTTTCAGCAAAAATCCTCAATGCATATAGAATAGAAACAATTCATAATAAAAACTTGCTATATATCCAATTTAGACTTTATTAGTATATTTAGTACTCTGAAAAAAGGATGTTGATCGTTAATAGGCCGATAATCAGGAAGAAAATCGATTTAATTTAGTTCTGAAAGATAGGTAACAACAGAAGAGAATTTGCAGCATTCAGGAAAGAGAAAAGTAGACAAAGATTTATTTTAGTGTTTAAAGAAACCAGGAGCCAGTCCAGGGACACATTTCCAAACGAGTGTTGAGATACCATAATGATCGCAGGATTTGTAAGGATCGAGATGAGAGATGAAATCATGGAAGGATATATCATTCAACAGATATTCAGTTTTAAGTGGAAATTTAGGTAAAGATATTCCAGATGAGTAATAGTAAAAATTCAAGAGAATTTAAAAGCAAAACATTCGACATTATCTGCAGAAGTTCCTGATTTATTCCAGAGCATACTGAGGAGCAGTAATCGTGGATTCGAATGTGTTTACTTGTGGCTTTTTATAGCATTGTTTGTTACATGTTGTTGAATGATATTATTAAATGTACATATTTATGTGACAATTGGTAGTTTGTAAATTGGCGTATTATCTACTTAAATTGTTTATTTGTTTGGATGTTTGTTCATTTTCTTGATTAAATTTTTTATGGTGCTGTTGCTATTTGCTTGGTTTAGAATGTTGCCTTTTTTAAAGATGCCTTGAATTTAGAGCATATATTTGTATTTTTGATCATGTTATTTTACAATCTCTTGCGATTAGATTTTAATTTATTAACGGAATAAATTTATTTTCTTGTCTGCATTTTGACATCAGTATATTTAGTAATTTGTGTTGCACAGAGTAGGTGAATATTGCTATTTACTCCAGATAAATTTTATTTGATATATTTTTGTGGGAACATATATATATATATATATATATATATATATATATATATATATATATATATTCTTTAGTCGTGCTATATTTATGGGATAAAGTGCTCAATATCAGAGATAGAGCGTGTGTAAATATAGAATTGAATATAGGAGTCAACACTTAGAGGCGACAGTAGGTTTCATGTTACATCGGGTGGCCTGACGATTGCATCTATCATGAAACATACTGTCGCCTCTAAGTGTTGTCTTCTATATTCAATTTTATATATATATATATATATATATATATATATATATATATATATATATATATATATATAGCATAATGAGAAGCCACGTATAATTTCTTAATATGTATATATAGAAAATGTTGCAAATGAAAATAAATAATAATGTTTTATTTTATGAAAGTATTTATTTATATATATATTTGATATTTCAGATTGTCCTCAATCTTTCATCAGAAATAACTGTTTCAAAAAAACATAACAATAACAGTTATTTCTGAGGAAAGATTGAGGACAATCTGAAATATCAAATATATATATATATAAATAAATCCTTTCATAAAATTAAATATTATAATTGTTTTTAATTTTCAACTTTTTTTTCTATATATATATATATATATATATATATATATATATATATATATATATATATATATATATATATATGATGTAAAAATTCAACTATAACTAGAAACAGATTTGACAAAAAAGAATGTATGAAGAATATATGCCTTATATATGATGCGCGAACACTGTTCATATTTTTCTATGTCTTAGTCTCTCTTGATGGTATAAAAGTTCATTTTTTCGCATTCCATCTACCAACCATCGTGCGATTGATTAAAAGCATGTAACTTATAGTAGAGATCAGACTGTCTACATCTGAAAGTTGATCTTTTGTTTAGAAAATCTCTTCATAAAGTGTTGAGCACTTAAATGTTTGGCGTGCATACACGACAGACTCGTTTTAAGAGCTGCTTATATATATATATATATATATATATATATATATATATATATATATATAGTTAGGTAGGTAGGTAGATAATAAATGTCATAATTGTTACCAGTATATATATATATATATATATATATATATATATATATGTGTGTGTGTGTGTGTGTTCAATTTATTATATATATTAATTATATATCATATATGCGCGGTACATGTTGGAAATCATTCAATATCTGTGATAGAGCTACTATATTTATTTGGATCTGCTGAACTTGGGTTTCCCGCTCTTGCGATCGTCAGACACTCTGATTAATTTTTCAATTTTGGATTTATATAGGTTTGCATATATCTGTGTTTTTATGGAAATGGGAGGAAAAATTGTCGTCTGGACGCCACTCATACTTACGCAAATATACATACACGCCCGTATACTTATTGGCGGACGCAGACACACACACATTCACGCTTACCCACTGGAAATGACGCATATATGAACATATGAGAACAGTATGGGACTTGGCATATATACGTGTATATGTGTCTTTGTGTACATACGTACGCATTTGGTTGCTGTATTCAATGTTGTATTTTGTAGCGAATATTTTTTGACTGTTGCGCTGTTAACGCGCAAACCGTTTTCTATTTTTGTTCGCTGAATAATATTTTCTCGCACGCACGAATATAAGTATGATTGGTTTTGTTTAAGACTATGGTAGATAAAAATTGCTATTATTTTTAATTTTTGAAGTCTGTTTTGTTACTATTTTAAAGCCGGTTATTTGCTAGTTATTGGCGATTGCGTATATGTAAATGGTAGAAATTCCAATTTGTAATAATTATTCGTATTTATGCGGTCGTATTAATTTTGCTCGGAGGGATAGAGAAGTTATTATAATTGTGGACTGATGCGTACGTATGTTACACAACGACACATATATACCTATATATCCCAAGTCCGATACTGTTAAATTATGTTTATGTATGACCTCCGGTGGGTGAGCGTGCGATTGTCTGTGTCTGCGTACAACAATGAGTGTACGGGCGTGTATGCATGTTTGCGTAAGTATGAGTGTCGTCCCGATGACAATTGTCCCTCCATCTTCATTAGAACACAGATATACGCAACACTATATAAATCTAAAATTTAAAATTAATCAGATTGACTGACGATCCCAAAACGGAAATCCAGTGTCACAAACTCACATCAATCCAACTATATATATATATATATATATATATATATATATATATATATATATATATATATATATATATATATATCCTAATATTAAATATGAATTTGTTCTTTTCGTTCATCAACGCTTATTACAGCGTTTATTTTAATAGGTGTGGCAAACATTTGATACACTAATATTATGGATGCTTAATCTCCAACTATGTATGTATGTATGTATGTATGTATGTATGTATGTATGTATATTGTTCCAGGATCATTTCCAAACATATTTAAGATGATTTTCGACATCTCTAATATTCTAAATGTCTATCCTCAAATTTGTATTCTGAATGTGCATTAATTTACCCTGTGGAGTATAGGACAAGCGTCCCTACTCACCAGGCAAAATCTTCCAAATGATTATTTTCATTCTCACATTTTTATTACATTAAACATTATTTTTACTGTATACGCAGACGTGAAATAGCTACCCTTGTTCATAGTATATTTTAAACAATGTTCATTAATCCTATCGGCCTGCGCACACATGTAATCTAAAAGAAAATTCACTTTTAGTTAGTTTTAGACTCGTGGCTAATATATCTTGTTTAAGATAGGCTGAAAAGACAATGACTATTTTAGACATGAGTATCCACTAATACTAAGGCCTGAAGTAATATATATATATATATATATATATATATATATATATATATATATATATATATATATATATATATATATTGCATTCATGTATTATTATTTATGGTCACTTCGATGAGGTGATATATTTAATATGCTTGACGCCCGAGATCAATTACTTTGGACCTTCCACCACTTCTAATCTACGCTTCAAAAACTGAAATTATTATATGTTTACATCTAATCAATATGTATATAAAACAATATTTATTTCTGTATATATTTTATACATATGTATAATTCTTTTATGTATTTCTATATATTCTTATTTCTATTGTTAATTTTAGAGAGTAGTATGTTTTCCGGTGATTTACCGCTTTTCTTAAAATTCCCTAATCAGTGAAATTGCTTTTAGAATTTATATGAAAGAAAGAATTCAAACGGCATGAAATCTTTCATTCTGTCAAAAACAATCTGGCTATCATTTCTTAATATATCTTGTCTCATGCGAAAAAGAGGCTAGCAAATCAAGATATTAGAAACATAAAATGAATCCCGTCAATTGCATTCGTCTGAATATTTTAGAATCTTTCTCTAGGAAGGATGATTTTACATTATTTTTAACAAATATATGAAGGAAAATAATTTTAATATTTTCCCCCTAAATAGCTTATTTTTTCTAAGAAATAACTGAAGTTGAAAAAATTATATATGAAAAGTTATGAGAATTAATTAAATTTCTAAATGCATGAACGTTTAATCCTAGATAACAGAATGCAGGTAGAATGAAGGTTAATATAATATATGGGGAAGTGTGGACTTTCCATGAGTGGATTACTTATTTCCGTGAAAATGAGTATTCAAAATGTGCCTTCATTAATGTACCAGAAGCGGCTGTTGGATTTGAAAGAATATACGCAACAATTTACCCGAACAAACAAGTCCAAGAAAATCAATTTTAATCTAATACAAATCGTTTATTTTGCATAAATATCTCACGTCTTTGATTCTTTCTTTTATATTAATGACAGTAATTGAATATACTGCAGAAAAGTACCATTCCTGTCAAACCGGGTATTGAAGGTCGATTTTAGCGGGTTCTCCTCCAGCTCCTATCCCACGAACGCAAGTATTCCACAATGCTATATCCTAGGCCATACCCTGTTTCTTATCTTCATTAACGATCTTCCTAACGTCAGAGGTTCCCAAGTAGGCATCTACTCGGACGACACTACTATTTACTCCTGCCTTAAATAAAAATCTAATGTCGCTGACAAAACTAACCTGGCCGTTTGTCTCGAAAAGGTCCTCCAATAGGTTGTGGACTGGGGCAGAAATTGCCTCAAAGACAAATCTGCTCTCTATTACTCAACCCAGAGAATAAACCCTGCCCCAACCCATTAGAATTTTTGACGCTCAACTCCACGAGAGCTCCTCTTTGCGACTGCTCGATCTCACATTGAATACTGACCTGAGATGAAAGAAATACAGTAATTCAATAGCTTCGTCAACCGCAAGTTGGCTCCCTGTGCCGCGCCTGGAAATTTTTCTCCCCGGAGTCGATCCTTCAAAACTACAAATCAACCATTAGCTCTTGCATGGAGCATTGCTGCCATATATGGCCTGGAGCAGCTTCAGTTTATCACAAGGTCCTTGATAAAATCCAGAGACGGATATGCAATATAAGTGTCCCTGATCTGGCATCTCGTCTCCAGTCGCTCACTCATGGACGTGCCGTCGTCTGCAAGATGTATTAGATTTTTTATAATTTCTATTTTGTAATAATGTAGACATTCGCTCTTATATTTAAGTGTACACGAATTTATATGAGTATGTTTTTTATATGGTGAAATAGTAAATATATTATTTGTGTTTATCAATATGTCAAGAGGGTGGATTTTATTAGTAGTATTGAGCATATACTTGAATTTAAGCAGAGAATACACACACAATACATACACATACATACATACATATATATACATACATACACATACATATATATATATATATATATTCTGTTTATACGTTTGTATTTAATTGTTTAATTAATTGACGTTCTCTGTTTTATAAGTAAACAATTATAATAACATTTACCATCGTAAATGTTTGAGAAATTTCATAGAAAATATACGATCTCGGTCGAACATGTGCCCTATACGGAACCGTCAGTTGATTTCATGTGCTATACCACTCTGCTACGAAATTCATCGAAAATTCAGGCCTGTAAATGTGATTAATATCATTTAGCTATAGAGCATATATTTAATTGTATCTATTAAATGTATAGAGAGAAAAAAATAATTGCCGTACTTAATCAGCTTCAATATATATATATATATATATATATATATATATATATATATATATATATATATATGCACATTACTTAATGGAAAGTGCCCAATATCAGTGCCCAATATATATATATATATATATATATATATATATGGGTTCTATAGCCTTGGATGGCAACTGGTCTAGGAGAAGGACAACTCTGAATTCAAAACCTGCGGAGGGTCGTTTGGGAACCTTGTGGCATGCATTCGGTGCACCAGGTTTCTGTATTCGTCCCTCCAAAAAGTGTGGCTGGTCCTGCACGAGGCCTTCACCACTATAATCAAATCTCATGTGCCGGTGTCGTGGTGTCGGTTTCCTGGGGACTTATCGGCCTGACCCTCATACGTCGAACGCGACGTGAGAGTCGATATATATATATATATATATATATATATATATATATATATAGATAGATAGATAGATAGATAGATAGAGAGAGAGAGAGAGACAGGGGGGAGAAAGAGAATATAGAAATTATCCATAGTCATTATCGTTCCCACCCATTATATAGCCAATATTCTATATTCTTTAATACATGAAAAACTGAAAACTTCAGTACAACATTAATTAAATCACCTTGTCGGCTGTTTGTTTTAAATATATATATATATATATATATATATATATATATATATATATATATATATGTGTGAGTGTGTGTGTGTGTGTGTGTGTGTGTGTGTGTGTGTGGGCAAGTATGTATGTATATTATTTCATCTGCTCGGAAGCTTCGTTCACTCTCTCGTCCTATTCCCGCTCGACTTTTAAATTCTTCTTACAGATGCGAAAATGCTGCTAGACATTTGAATTAGTATTTTTTTTATATTTTTACATTATTTTTGAAATGTTGTTTTCCTCCAACAACTAATGCACATTCGTTTCTACATTTCTGCAATTACCAATGACGCATAAAGTCTGGTAAATTAATTCTCTTTTTGTTTATTGTCTTTAAAAATTCCGAGCTATGCCCATAGATAGAAGCGAACATGTATATTACTCGTCATATCAAATTTTATGACAATTTCCATGCAAACTGACATCAAGACCCTTATGAATATATCACTTGAGTTTTCCATGCGCAAATCTATTCTGTTCAAATAATCTATTACTGCTGGTCAATGCATTCATCCCGTGTTAAAGTTGTATACCTATGCTTTTTCAGGTATTTTGAACAATGTTGGCTTTCAGTAGTGTATCCTTGAGACAGTCTTTATAAGAATATATTGGTCTGTGCACTGGTCATTTGCCAATTCATTGCGAGATGTCTACCGACGAATTTGTAAGATTAGTGTGAAAATTGTGAATATGTATGAATCTTGTATTATTTCTAATAACTAATGCATTATACATAGCCTTGTCTCATACGTACGCCCGCACATGTTTATGACTTTTATAGTTTTGTTAAGGTCTTTTAATTTACATGCCTCTTGGAATATATTTTGTAAAATGTTTTCTCGTGTAGAGGAACATTAATATTCAAGTGATTCGTTAACATTAAAATGTAATTCCAATTGAAAAAATAAGTATCTGTCCATCCAAATAAACAACTTATTATGTTCATGTGAGACCTAAACTTGCTGACGTTGGCTGATTTAAAAACACCTGTTGATCTTTCTTTACGCATGCGTGTTTCAAATTAGTGACTGACATGATCCAGTGAATGCTGGTTGAGCGAATTTTATATTCTGAGGAACTAAATGAAATGTGAAAGGCAGACGTTCAAACACTTAATTAGCGCGTATTTACAACCATGGTTCAATTAGAAAAAAAACATGAACATACCAACGATGTAATTTCATAAAGAAACTCTCATAACGTATATATAAACGCATATATGATCACAGTATGCACACTAATCTGTCGTGCAGTATTCGCTTTCTCCTTTCCCTAATACATTCCTGTTGTTTTATCTGAAGTTACTTCTCCGATTGATGGAAACTTGAGGTTGGAACGTTCGCATTCTGATCATGAGACACGGGTTCGAATCTCACCATGGTCGATTTGTCATTAAGAAGACATCCTGGGGTTATCGGACTGGAGGGTTCGATCTCCGAGTGCGGCAACTTTGGAAAGTGCCTGTAAACCATACCACGGATTGACCCAAGCCTTGTGAGTGAAATTGAATAAACGGAATAGCTCGATAGCACGAAGTCAGAAGTCATCGTGGCCGAGGGTTTGAACGTTCTTGAGAGTGTTCAAATTGTTGATCACGCTAGATAACACGCTAAATGTCTGTTCAGCGTAAGTTGCTGTATAAACCACAGTTGGCTTCTGTGGGTGTTGAATAAGCACAAATGTACCTGAGCAAACATCTGCAATAGGGACTCGCTAGCCGTAAACGGGTATCCTCGAATAAGAGTGGCCAGCTATACTTCTCTGAATACGAATATCCATACTGAACATCCCAGATCACATAGTTCTTATTGGCTTTTCTTTCTCATTGTCATATCATTGCTCTCTCTCTCTCTCTTTCTCTCTTTCTCTCACGCGCGCTCTTTGGTTTCCTCCCCAGTAGATATCCCCACTCTGTCTAACATTGAAGAATACGTACCGGTGACTTTTCACCGACAAAGGTAAGCACTAAAATATCAAATCGTTTTCTCTCGCCGTTCTACATGGTATGATCACGGCTGACAGGCTCCAGCTTAAACTTAAGGTTTTTTTTTCTTGAACAATTTCCTGATGCTATTTCATCAACGACCGTTCTGATGTCATCAAGTCGGTATATATGCTGATTATACAAGTCTTTACTACTAGCTTCATTGTGCGTTGGATGAGAAGAGAATTGACAGCAAAGACCCAAAATGGCCAACAATGGAACAAGGAGTAACTTGTTAATGTTAACCCTGGCAAAACGAACTTTTAAGAAAATACTTTCTTCCTTCCATCGTCATGGCTGATGCTAACCTCCAGTTGTGTGACTCATTGCGACTTCTAAAGGTTTTCGCTGGTATGAAGTGGAAAGATTATATTGAACCAATTGTTATCTCTGCAACTAGATTAACTGAGCCGCACTACACAATGAACCCCACAAGAAGCTATCTTACACATTTATAAGTTTATTATTCGTTCATGCTCTGAATATTGATGCCACATTTGGCCTGGTACTTCTGCTATGTAATTATATATTCTATAAAAATCCTTGGAAGAGTCCGCATTGTTATTTGTCTTGAGGCAGCATCTCAGGTTTAATCATTTTCCTACTTCCATGAGATAATTTCCCAGTGATTTTCCAATAAATATTTTATGTTACTTTTCCTGAAGACCTTTTGTTGGTGCATTGACGTTATGGCTTTCAGCGCAGTACTAGATTGGCGGCAAGGTCCCATCATTTTGTCATTACTATGTTTAGAGGAAACAACCTGTTCTATGCTAAGAATTTATTTTCTCGCATTTTTCGCTCGATTAATTCAGATTTTGCTTTCCACACAACTTTGATCTTGATACTTTTAGATGCAGTTGCAATCGTTATTTATCTTCCGTCTTCCAAATTCGGTTCTTTTATTTCTCTTGCTCCTTGATAATGATATTTTCTCATTTACTTTCGCCCTAAGTAAACCCTTGAAACTTAGAAGCTTTATTGCTTCGCCTGGGGTGAAATGATTAAAAATAACAAAAATGATTTTTTTTTAAAAAATGACAAAATTCAACAACAACGATGAGTAGTATCGTGTAAAAAATCGAACTAAGTACAAGTTAAATTACTTATATTTAAATGAAGTTATATCTGTCTTGCAGGCGAGACTGGATATGTGAAATTCACGTGCTGTGAAAGGTGAATTGAACGCTGCAGCAATGAAATTTGTCAATTTAGCTACCGGAAGCCAATGAAATGACTTTTTTCTGATTGACAGTAAATACTCAATTTTGATAATGGAATTTTTGTAAATGTATGCCTGTTAGCTGCGAATATTGAAAACTTACATTTACTAGCCTTCTATAGTTCATATGGACCTCTTTATGAAATGCTGTATCTCCAACTGGTGTTAAATATACTTTGGTATAAATTATGTATAATGGGCATAAGGTTTTTGTGTATTTCTTTTTCTCTGGAGAACACATTAATTTCATGATTGGTTGAAATATACATTTTTATTCTGCATTACTAATAATACAATGATTCTTTTGTCACAATTGTAGTTTAGAAAATTGTTCCGAATGATGTGACATTACAATACCTTATCAGTCGTTTGGTTCTTGATTTTTAAAATTATAAATGATTATTTAATCTTCAAGAAAAATTCTGGTTGGCATACGGCAATATACATTCAGAATAAATTAAAACCGCGAAGATTTGTAGAACTTTCTCCTCTATACGAAAGACGATATTGTTTTTACTATTTCTGATCAGTTAGGTTTTAAACAATTGAAAGAAAAAAAAAGAGATTTAAAAAAATATCTTCGCAATCTTCCAAGCTAATACAAACTAGATGATTATTTGTGTAAATTGTAACGGTGTTGACATTGTATATTACAGCTGGAAATAAGAAAAATACAAATATAGAAACTATGATTTACTGTGTTGGCAAGAAGACATTTTTTTGTAAAGCATCGTCTACAAGAATTCAGTGTAAAAACTGGAAACCACTTTGGACGTTTCTAAACATAAATAACGCCACTTATTATATGTCTTGTAATTCTATTAGAATGGTAAAGTTTTTTTTGTGTTTATTTTCGCATGCGGAAGTGTCGTGGGGAAGCTGAAACGCGAAACATATTAAAGTATAGTTTAAGTATATATTTAAAGTATATTTGTCTTTCGCATAATATATATATATATATATATATATATATATATATATATATATATATATATATACACGTACGTATATATATATATATACGTACATATATAAATATATATATATATATATATATATATATGTGTGTGTGTTTGTGTCTGTGTCTATGTGTGTATGTATGTATTTGGATAATTGTCAGGAGGACGAACTGACTTTAAATAAAAAATCCTAAAGTTTTTTGGTATTTGCTCAGTTATTTAGAAGTGGTTAGAGCATAGTCTTTTTACACCAAATTTGAGAAATTGGAACTTTAAAATATAGGTTCTAACGTGTAGATGTAGGATAATTTTCTGTATTTAAAATAGAGCAGATTTAGTCAATTATATTCCATACGTGATACACTGAGAGATGAGGCAGATATTTTCCCCCGCAGTAGGATGTCATTTCATTCTGCGGTAGACCAGTTGCCGTCCAAGGCTATAAAACCCGGTCTGTCCTGCTATTTACCCATAGCTGAGGGAGAAGTAGAAGCTATTAGCACGTTAACGAACGCTTTCGACTCGAATTCGAAATCGGCTCTCCGACTTCTCCACCGTGCCTCCTCTAAATAAACACTAAATTTAATCAATTAAATAACAGCCATTGATATTTAAATGTGCTGATGGTGTGATAGATAGCGGCTCACAATGAAATATTAGAGAGCTGAGTTCGAATTTCAGTCGGGTTCGTTACATTTACGTACGCGCATGGGAAAGGTATAAATTCAATTCTTACCGACCAGATATGGCGTATATAAATGGAATTTTATCTGCCAATATTATTGTTATCTCTGACAAATTGGCAATGCTCTATACAATCAAAAAATGGGAATTATTATCACAATCAAAAATATGCTTCGGCTTTAAATTAACCACCAATCATTGATAATCAACAAGTCAAGCTTGTTTTTATCCGATCAATCTCTATTTAATGAACAAGTACATTGATTAGATTTTTTTCGTTTATGAACATATTATTATTATTATTATTTTATTTTCTTTGATTTCTGGCGCTTACACTTTTCTTTCCGGGTCCCGCCCAGGGACCTAAGGTTAGAAATGGCATCATGACAAAAAAAAAAAAAAAAAAAAATTACATAGATAAAGCCCTTCGTAAAGTGTGGGCTGTACTTGTCAGAACAATTTTGTGTATCTCCTTGAGGCATTGACTTCCAGGAATCCCTTCAATTAGTCTACTGCAATCTTTTCCAACCAGTCCTAGGGCTCCAACTACAGCAGGTATTATTGATGTTCCCATATCCCACATTTTCGAGATTATTATTATTATTATTGTCACATGGCAGAGTGGTTAGAATGTTCTGACCATGAGACAGGTTCGAATCTCACCATGGTCGATTTGTCAAAAAAAGAGACTTCATGTTGTTATCGAACTTGCCGGGGTGTTCGATCTCAGCATGCGGCATCTTTGGAAAGTTTCTGAAAACCATACCACGGTTTAAACCCAAGCCTTGTGAGTGAAATTAGTTAGACGGAGCCCTTGGGGGCCGTCGATAGTTATGCTAGCAGGAAGTCACAAGTCATCGTGACCTAGGACTTGATCTTGCTAACCTTGTTCAAATTGTTGATTACGCTAGATAACACGCTCTTTCCCATTAACTGTAAGTAAGATCTGCTTAGCATAGTTGCAGTATAAACCAGGGGTGGTATCTGTGCGTGCTAAATAAACACAAATGGGCTTGAAAAAGCGTCTGCAATAGGGATTAGCTAGCCGCCCTAATAGACGCGTATCCTCGTGGCCAGCCATAAATACATTATTATTATTATTATTATTATTATTATTATTATTATTATTATTGTGTGAGACAGAAGCCCGCCATAAAAACGCTGATGTACAACTATAAGAAGCCTGAAATACTGATGATAACATGTCTCATACTGATATACCAGTCACAATCATCAGAGACAAGTGTGGGCGATAAGGTGAATGTTTTGTTGTTTTTCTTTTTTTATCGTGCAACACTGGCACTCACATACGTTGACTTCAAACTTAATAAAATCAAACGGACTTGATGTTACCTTACTATTTCTGCTCATGAATAACTCAGACGGTTATCGTCTTGCAACTGACATGTAAATCCGTAGCACTAAACTGAATATATACTGTACCCCATATAAATTCACAAATCAATAGATGTACAATTTAAAATCTCCAATTTTTAAGGTACAACGCCATTTACCGTATTTTCCGGAATATAAGACGCTGCGGCTTGGAAGACGCACCCTAGTATTGGAAATACATTTCTAAAAAAAGTCACTCTCATAAAACAACACATTCACCATGCTTTCCTTAGATACTTCCACCACGTATTGTTTACATTAATCACTCGTAGATTTTGTTTGTATGGCAATGACATATTAGTTAACAGCAGAAAGGCTCCCGCCACAGCTATAGTAAACTGCGTATGTTTAAGCTTGAGGGACAGGATACAGGAAGGATTACAATCCTGGAAATACTAATAACAGCTAAGTACTGTGTATAAAAGGCTGAATTAGATAGATAGCTAATATTATAGTGTAATGACTCACATACAAATCCACGTCCCTATCACTCAAGCCAATTAGATGACTGACCAAGCTTATTTGATCCAGGGTGTTGCCTTACATTCGTCTCGCACGACGTGCACGTATTTTACAGGGTATTTTTTGGATAAATTGCGTCTTTTAAACCTGAAAATGCAGTCATATCTAGTGCCCAGGTGTAACAGTCGCGTATTATTATTATTATTTCTATTTCATTTGATTTATGCCGTTTACACATTTCTTTCCGGGTCTCGCCCAGGGACATAAGGTTAGAAATGGTATCATGACACTTTCCACTTACAAAAAATACATAGATAAATTCCTTCGTAAAGTGTGGGCTGTACTCGTGAGAACATTTTTTTGTATCTCTCATGGACTTCCAATAATACATTTAATCTGGAATCTTTTCCAACCAATCCTAGGGCTCCAACTACAACAGGCATTGTTAATGTTCCCATATGACATATTTTTGAGATGTCTGTTTCAAGGTCCTTCTATTTTGACAGCTTTTTTAATATCGTCAAAGATACATTGCATTCTGCAGGGACTGTCATATCAATAAGGAGGCACTTTGTTTTGTTTGTGGTCTTTAATAACAATGTCTGGGCGGTTGGCTTTGATTGCTCTCTCAGTTTGTATTGTGTTGTGAATTGTAAAAGGCCCTATCTTCGTAACCGGGTCTGGGTGGTGTTCATACCAGTTTCTTTCAGTTTCATTCCCGTAACAGTTGCACATTTTCCAGTGCAGATATTGGTCCACTTTGTCTTGCCGGGTTTCATATTCAGTGGGTGCCAATATCGTGCAACCTGATGATCAATTGTTTCTGGATATATTTAACAGAATCTGCAGTTTGGGCTAACACAATATTTTAGCATATATGCTTGATAATTCCTAGTTAGCAAGCATTGGTCCTGTGCATCAAGGATAAAACCTTCAGTTTCAGCTTTCAACCCTTCACTACGTAGCCACTGATGGGTACGGGTTTAGTCCACGTCAGCTTGTTTGGTACGGGCAGAGTATTGGCCATGAAACTGTTTATCTTGCCATTGTTTCTATATCTTGTAGGTTGAATTTGTCTTTGCTTTTTTTTTTTTTTAAATATTTTCCAGTTTCAGTCGGCGTATTGTGCTTTACTTGTATTTCTGCGCCCATTTGAATCTCCATTTTGAATTTGTTGGCTTCCTTTATTACGGAGTAAAGACGCTTACTACATTCATGTTCCTTGACACAAACCATGATCCAATCTTCTGTAGTTTCCAAGTAATTTTGTAGGCCAATTGTTGTAGTTTTATAGGACAGTTCTAGTTGAACTAATCCTCTGTCTCCTTCGGATATGGGCACATACAGACGAGCAACATCAGGTTTGGGATGATGTATACGGTAGCAAGTGAGAAGCTTTCTCGTCTTGACGTCCATTCGCTTAATTTCATCTATGGTCCAATTAAGGACATTAAAGCTGTATTGCAACACAGGGCCAGCCAAGGTTTTTATTGCTGGTATTCTGTTTATTGACTTTTTCGTACACGCCTGTCCTACTCCATTCTTACTCCTTCATTTGGGGGGGGGGTGTTGTATGCCACCTCTTTCGCTAATTCCTAGGTACTTATAAGCTTCATCATACACCAGTTCCCTAAACTTTTTGACAAATTCTAAATTTATTAAGGGCGTTTCTGCAATTCTACCTTTCTTGTATGTTACTTTTGCACATTTATCTAATCCGAAGTCCATAGCTATGTCGTCACTGAAGTATTTTACACTATTGAAGAGGCCCTTCAACACATTGTCGTCTTTGGCAAAGAGTTTGACATCATCCATGTAGAGTAGGTGATTGTTTTATTTTTTTTTTTCTTATTTATTTTGTAACCATAGCTACTGTTGTTCAGTTCATGTGTAAGAGGGATTAAGGATAAACAAAACAGAAGGGGTGACAGAGAGTCTCCTTGAATGATTCCACGTCGGATATTCAGACGGTTGGATATGGCAGTGCCTCAAGTGTGACTAAGGTATAGTTTGGTTTTCCACATTCCCATGCTGTGCCTAAGGAAATTTAATACCACAGGGAAGACTTTGTACATTTCCGAAGTCGTAAGGATCCAAGAATGTGGAAAGCTAACAAAGGCTTTAAGATAATAAATCCACGCTGCGCTGAGATTTCTACGTTGTCTCCTGCAATTTTCCAGGATCATTTTATTATTATTATTATTATTATTATTATTATTATTATTATTATTATTATTATTTATTATTTTATTTCTTTCCATTATTTTATCAGCCAGGCTTTTTAAGTCTTTTATTATAACTGTTAATTCTCACCTATTTTTATATATTATAACATGTTAGATTCATTATTTCTTCATGTTTTGTCTAACTTCAGATCATTTTTGTAAACCTACATTTTTTCCTGTTTTGCTCTGTGAATTTTAACCGTTTATCCCCTTTCTTCCAGTCTCTTCCCTTCCATCCATTTGCATGAACTCTTTAGGAATATTATTCGGTATTTCACTACACCATTAGCCTTCAATGAGCCCTGTGAGAATTAAATGATATAAGTCATCCTTCTTCATTATGTGCCTCCGAAATTTCGACACTAACCTTCTAATTACCATTATGAATACTATATCCCCGCGTATTTTTCTTGAAGCTTTCTTGTGGCTCCATAGTTCTCCATGTTGTCATCTTATACTTATTATATTACATAATTATATTAAGATATAATAAAATACTTAAACAATTGTTTGCTATTCATTTTTCATCATCATATTTTTTCTTCTTTATCTTCTTCGTTGATTATTATTATTATTATTATTATTATGTGGTATTATCTTGCCAAAGAATAAAGTGCCTAATTACGGATATATGCAGTTCATCACAAAGTAATATTTTGTAGATTTAATATGCTGATTTTAGATATCTTCTCTATCTTAGCCAATGCCCATATCTTAAAAGGAATAATCGAAAAAATGGTCGAGGTAGCACAAAAGCCATTGAGGAGGATGGAAGAACCATCCACGCTTAGTGAAGATGTGGGTGAGAGAGGATAAAAATAGTGAGAGTGTGGAGAGGCAATTCCTCAAAGATATGACGTAAGCCGTAGCGAATTCAGCGAAATGCTCTTACCTCGTCATACTCCATGCCAATTGGGGCGACTGTCCATAAATAGGAATGCGTGAATTAGAAGAGAGAAGAGAGACAGAAGAGACGGAAACCAGACTAGAGACAGGAGAGAGGCCCACGTGATTATCTGCCAAAAAGATTCCCCCACGTAATTTAACAATAGCAAACCCGATCTTAGAGGCGGGTTGGGCTTATAGTTCATTGCATGCGCAGTCTGATATATAAAAAAAGGATGGTACAGAGGCCTAATGTAAAAACAGTATTTACTTTTGGTCAATTTATTCGAGTGTTATTTTTTCCTGTGCGTCTTCGCCTTGCTTGGACAAGCCCGAAACGAAGATATCTGCGACGTTTCGATTTTCGCCTCCTTATGCTCAAACTTAAATCACAAAATGGGATAAGGCAGTTCTGTGATCGAAGCGATCTCCATCGATCTGCTGCTGTGTTGGAAGTCTTGGTCGACCGTGGAGTGTGTTGCAAGATTAGAACTTTTGTTTTGTTTTACCAATTCATTGGTCAGTTATGTGGGGTTATTTTACTCTTTCTCTTTTTTCTTCTTAATATGGCGTCACTATTTTCAATGATTTGTTTACATTTGTATACTTGTTGATTTTGACATATCCCATTCGTATCACGGTTTTCGGAATATCCCTCTTTTAACGATCACAGATTGTGTCTTCGTACATTTGATGTGTTTTTTTTTTCTTTGTTTTCCTTTAGTACACAGTCTGGGAGATCGTATCTTATTTCTGAGTCTTCTACCAACACACTGTAATCTGCGTATTTCCCAACATTACGATTGTGACCATCGATAATAATTCGATAAAGTATTAGCAGATCCATTAGAATAGAGACGCTATAAATGTTGAACTGAGAAGACACATCCTTGACGCGTTCGAAAATTGTTTTATATCGTATTTTTATGCGCATTATAATCAAAAATAAAGTTAATGTCAACCAATAAGGACAAACATTTGTCGTAACTTGAATCATAATAGACGAAATACATTTAGAAACAAACATGTTTAAAGTTTTAAAAGAAAATAATGAAAACTATAAAACGAATCCTTTTTAATGATAGGGTCACCAATTAGAAATACAAACAGATTTTCGAAATTAAATTTGACAAATAAACAACATTGTAGAATTTTGCATCAAACCGAATGTGAGGCATTTACCGTGTTCATTAAAACCAAATATTGCTCCGATATTAAATTTTGGTGCGCGAATTTGCACAAGAACAGAGATAAAGCTAGATACCTTTCCGAAATTGTCGGCTTCAATTAGTTCTCTAATTTCTCACTCTACGCTGGTAATTTAAAGCCGAGGATACATTTTGGAACTCTCAATGCCATAACTGTTTGTAGACTGCCACCTAAAATTGAACTGAAATTTCTAGATGAAGGGATGATAAACTTCGGGCAAGCCAAGAAAATTTAATTCGTCAAGCTGCAAGTGAAACTACTGATAAATGTATCATACTGGTTGCGTTACGCATATAATCAATGTAAAATTCAGCATTAATATTTTCAATGCCACATGCTCCATATGTATCTATCTAGATATTTAGCTACTTCAGTATGTCCATCTCTCTCTTTCTCTCTCTCTCTCTCTCTCTCTCTCTCTCTCTCAAACCGGATATCTCCGTCAATGGCTCTGATTTATTTCTATTACAACTTCCTGCTTTCTAAGTTTTTCAGTCCCTGCGTCATTGTGCGTGTTTTTTTTTCGATATATATATATATATATATATATATATATATATATATATATATATATAGCCCAAGTACACAAAATTTTATATATATACATATATATATATATATATATATATATATATATATATATATATATATATATATATTAAATTTTGTGTACTTAGGAAGCATTTTTCATTCATACATGTTTCATTAAATAATATAGACAAATGTTGTCTATTTATTTTATGTAATTTCTTTTCATAACGTCAGATAAGCTTAATAATATTATCATTAAACGAAGAAAGAAAATTACAATATTGATCCATACTTTTTAATCCAATGTAAACTTTCGGCTTACATAAGCCATTATCAAAGATGTCAATTACTGTACAACATATTAAGCAATATACGGACAAGACAGTGATGATAGTCTGTGATTGTATACATGGATGATTTCCTAGCAACGATAAACACGTCCACATGAGACACTGGAAACGCAAATCGCAGCGCAGCTCATGACGTCACACATGAACACGCGAGAGTGCATTCAAGAAGTATTAAGTATGGGAAGCCATGGTATAAACCAATGGATTCTGTTACCAATTGTATACATTTAAGGATATTTGTAGATATTCCATACTTGATTTTGTTTAGGTTAGGTTTCAACTGTTTGATGTATATTGCTTCAAGGTTTTGTAGTTTTTCTGTATTGTTTTCATGTTGAAATATAATTGTGTTTTCGACAAGGGTTTTACGGAATTGTGTTTGAGGCCAGGCATATTGTTTTAAATGCGTGTTATTATAAATTAAATATTTAAATATGTGTTATTAATTTTAGTTGCTGCTGCTGTTGGTAGTCCTAAGGTGATGTGTTTGCTCTTATTCGGTAGAGTTCTTAGTTTGCGATCCTGTAGCGCCAGCCTACAATGTTCAAGAAGGATGATCGTTGCCAAGACCGAATTAGTTATTTTATATAATAGATACATTTACCAAAGTTCATTTTTATTTTGTGTCACCCCTGTGTACTATCGAATGCTGGTTTACAAGGATTTCATTTATTGTCTGTTTAGGTAACTGTTTTTGATAATTCCAATGTTCCTTCGTTTGTCAGAACCAATTTCATATCTTTCAGCCTGATGATATTTACAAAGCTTTAGAATACCTCTTTAAGCGTATTTATTTATTTTAATTTGTTTTTTTAATACAAACTTAAATATACTGCACTCTATAAAAAAGAATAAGTTATTTATATCTCCCTAGGGGATGGTATATTGAGGTGTGTATTTTTTAAAGAATTTAAAAAGTAAATTTATATATATATATATATATATATATATATAAAGATTCAGCTTGATGTTTATAAGTGACTTGAAATTGGTTCAAAGAAACTAGGTAACTAAGGGATTAACCTGATCAATTACATAATCACACACAAAAATCATTTGAAGACAAAAGCAGCATTTGAAAGTAATCAGGGAAAACTACTAAAATCAGCATTGATGATGATAACGAATGTATAAAACAAAAAAATCGGAAGTTTTAAGTATTAATAAACAACTGCATAGAGAGAAATTATCGATATTATACAGCCAAGCACATTCCAAAAATTTCTGAAGTATAATAAATTTTTAACGTATAATATATTTATGTGTTAAAGTGCTCAATATCAGGGAGAGATTCCGGAGAATTTCATTTAGTATAAAAGAGACTGTCTCCTCTGGGTGTTGACTGCAATGTACACTTTATATATATATATATATATATATATATATATATATATATATATATATGAATGAATGTATATGTATATATATATATATATATATATATATATATATATATATATATATATATATATATATATATATATGTGTGTGTATGTATTGCGTGTGTTTTCTAAAATCAATAAAATAAGGACTGTGGAGCATTATGTTCTTTACCATCATGATTACAAGCTTACCAGAATCGAATTAATTACATTGAAAATGTAATGCTGACGCAACGCAATGTACATTGAAAAGAATTTCACACGATTTTCTTACCATTGTCGTCGTAGAATTTTTTTTTCAAAAGATAACCCTGATACTGACTTCTCCATACATTGTTGTGACATATTTGTTACGAAGACACAGAAAAAAAAATCTGGATTTGAATCATTTTCACGAGAAATTGAATTTTTTCCAAAAGCACTACTACAAATTCTACATAAATACCCTGATGTGCAATTCGCTTAAGTAATTGGTTCTTTTTTTTAAAGCAAAACATTACTTTAAAACTTCTTGTATGTGACAAATTTATAGAATTCTGCATTGCAATAACCGAAGGGAAAATTACCGTACTTTTATTTGTTCTAAAGATAAATTCTACTGCTGTTTGTAAACAGTACGAAATTAGTTATAAAAGAACCACACTAAGCCATTGCCTTATTCATAAACTAATTACTTTTACAATATAGCAATATAATGTCTGTTTAAATATTTTATATTAGGTCGATCGATATGTTGCAACAGTTGCTATTAAGGTAGCGCTTGCTTGGCGCACTAAATCGGTTTGACGTGTTGGGTTCAAATCCTAGCTTAAGACGTTGCGATCGCTTTCCTGCAAATACCGTCGGAGAAAGTGTGACTTCATCTTATCTCCCCAGATATGGCTATTAGCAGGACAGAATGGGCTGTCTGGCTTTTGGTTGTCAACCAGCCTTAGGAAAAAGATAACTCTGGGCTGAATTCATAACGGATATACTTCACACCGTAAATCGTACTTGCTACAGATTCAACAACGACATCAACATTCACTAGGATATTCTTTGAGTTAACTCCTATTAAGGTAGGTGCATTTTTCACAAAATTATTTTCTAAGAGTAGCTTTCATGTGACACACGGCCGAAAATATAGCACAGCCAATGTGAAACAAACTCACTACCCAGTTGTAATTGATCTGGCGAGACAAACTTCAGCTCCTACTAAGCTAGGATACGTAAACATTTAAATAATTAGTGCATGTAACCTAAGTTTTTGTGAGGTGTTAACAGTTAAATTCAACCATCCATATGATAAGCATTAGCCAGCAAATTAGATTAGGAAAATTCTAAACCTTTAAGGAATTTTTATGCCATAAATGGTTACTTTCGTTATTACTATTATTAAAGAATAGTTGATAAAACATTTTAGGAAGAGAAAGTGCGTCTAGCCTTAAGCGATTAAGCGTGTCGATACTGTAGCCTTGTAATATATCAGGGAATCTATAACATACGATGCATTCAGATTAATTTGTTTTATAAATTAAGCAGTGAACATATACTTCAATTCTGTTCTAGTTAATGAACATAAACAGCGATGAAAATTTTTACTTAAATAGTCTAAAAGCGGTTATAAACGCTTGAATAATTACTCATCAAATTTATTTTTCCGTATTATATAAGATAATGTATCTTATGCTATTCAATTTGCGTTAGATATTTATGCAGTAAGGGCGCCTCTACGTGGTGTAATTGTTAGAAAGCTTGTCTTGCTCGATCAATTACGACTGAGTAGTGAGTTCGATCCTCATTGGGTGCCCCATACATTCGGCCTTGTGTCATATCTAAGCCGGACTTAGAAAATCACTATATATTTATCCAAGAAAATTTACCTATGCTTTGTTGAAAATCATGTTACTGTTAATTGTTGCATTTTTTAAATTTTGCCACACGTATAGAAATAGAAGTACAATTAAATTTCATTCGTTACAATCTTACGTACTAGAAATATATTCTGATGAAATTTCCTCTTAATTACCTAAACTTTATAGATGTTTGCGTAGTACTAGATTTGCATCAATGTCTCATCATTTTACATTTGAAATGACCAGATGCATGATTACGTTCTATGCTAACAGTGTCTTATGTCGGACTTTTCAAGTGTCAAATTCTCGGCTGGCTTCATGCTTCCTAATCAAATTTGAACATCAAGAATTTAAATTCAGTTTCAATCGTTATCTTCTGTTTACTTAATTATTGATCCTTTATTGTTCCTTCTCCTTTTTTTATCACACACGGTAACACTCAGTAACTATTTGCATCTTAGTGGATCTATTGTCTTGCTTACGGTGAAATGGTTTTGAAGGTGGAAAAATGATTTTACTAATATACTTAGGTTCATCAATAAGTGCATGGGCAACTGATGGAAAACAAAAGCAATGTTTTTGGTAAAACCAAAAGAAACCCTGCCAAGTGTCCAAATAAAATAAATAACTTAAAACCAAATTAAAAGACAAAAAAGTAAAAAAGGTAAAAAGGAAAATAAAACATAAAATGTAAATAGAAAAATGAAAGTCAGATAACTACCTAAAAATTAAAATTCAGTGTCCTTTGTCAAATGCTCCAAATAGAGGAAAAATGTTCATTCAGTGAGACTACTCAAAAAGTGGGAAAGTTTTGACCACGACTCGAGTTTCCTGCGAACCGATAGTCAGGTAACAGTTATCCTTTGATCAGCTGATGATAGCCATAGCGTAAAATTCGAGGAGTTTTAATTACAGTATTCTTCACATTTAGCGTACAATATCAAGGCATACTTTGCAAGAAAGTTAAGAACAATAGGTTGTGGATCAAATGAAATGAAGCACGTTAACAACAGTAACAAAAGCTAGTTGTCAACTGAATAAGGATATTTGGTGCATGTAATGGGACACGAGTCCTATATTATTAGATACTTTCGAGGTAATGACAGATTTGAAGGCATTAATTGAAGAAAAACAAATGAAATGGTGTAATAATCAGTAGATTACTATAACGTATTGTGAGGAGACACGGTGGAGTAATGGACTGAGGAATCGGAGAGCCGAGTTCGAATTTCTGTGCTAATACCCTTGTGAATCCTCTTCTTCTCCCTCCAGCTATGGGTAAATAGCAGGGGAGACTATGTTCTATAGCCTTGGATGGCAACTGGTCTAGGAGAAGGACAACTCTAAATTCAAACCTGGAGTGGGGCCCCTAAGCGCTGGTACCAAAAAGTGTTGGTTTAGCCTCTCGTTTGGATTCTGCTATCAAGACCGAGAGGGGAAACTAGACGCCCGGGCAGCCCTAGTTCTCCATATATCCCGCCCAGGCTCGTATCGTACAGCGATACTCCATCGTCTCTCGAGACGGACGGATACCGATGACGACTATAACGCATTATTATTTTTTTTTTAATTTGCATTTTAATTGTTAAGGACAATACACCCGTTCTATTTAATATGGAGGCACAGTTTCTCGTAAATTTTACATAGTTTTTTTTAATTAAAAATTAATTACCTTTGACTTCTGTATTATAAACCTAGACAAGCTATTCGAAAACTTTTTGAACGGATGAAATTATGAATTTGTCAAAAAGATGGCGGTGTATTCTGAACGCATATGTAAATAGCTTTTGAAACGGAGTGATATTTTTCTTTATGTATTTTCAATTTTTCTTACTAAATCGAAAAAGATTCTGCGTTACGTAATATACTGGATAATCTATATAAACATATAAAATAGAGTAAACTTGAAGCGAGATAAGGTGGTCAGTTTGTGGTATATTCAGTGCTTCTTTGCTTATTTTGTACTTAACTTTATCCGAAATCTAAAAAAAATATGAAACACTCTGGAAATCATTACAAATTCTTGTTTGTTTCTTTTCAGAACTATAAATATTCATGAAAGAAAGGATAAATGAATTCCTGTTGGAAGAAGTTATCAATGAGAATCCAGGTGCAGATAAGTACGGTGCATCCTCCTGTGCTTCAGGCTGACTCTGTTGAAACCCTGAGAGGCTTGGAGTGATTCTCGAAAAGATTATCGCAACTCCAGCGGAAAACAAGAAGAACGATAATTAATCTTCGCAGTTGTGGTGTGCAAAATCGTCTGAGCCAATTTTCTACCCTTAGTATATTTAATCAAGTGAACACCCGAAATATCGATCAATAGATAGCCGTCCGTCGGTTGGACGATCCGCGGGCAGGTAGGGCTTCACAGTTTCTTACACACTGTATTAATCAGTGAAATAGTGAAATCCCCTTTTACGGTTCAATATCTCGTTAAAGACTCTGGTAAGTTAGAGTTTCAAACAGGTGTTTGCATTCATTTTCTTCCCGCCTTGCGATGTGCTTGCTTCCTGTTAATTGGTTGCCTTCCCGGCTTCAAAGAAGAGGCCACGTCGAGGGTCAAGCCCTCAGCGCGGGTGCATCCGTTTCCAGTGTGTGCGCACAGATCAGTTCGTCCGCTTTTCTGTTGTATTTACAATCCAGAGAGACACAGATCTTGATTAGCAGCCCGCAAAGTCTTGTTAACGTCTCTCTTGGCTGCTGTGGCCTGGCAAATATAATAAACGAGGCTGTCCACACCCATTCGTTATTGTGCCAAAGGAAAAGTGGATACAATCAGGAGGATTCTTCCAAGCGCACATGTTTGCGTCATTTGATTGTGCTTCCTTTGTCCTTCTTCTTGACATCTTTCCTTCCCCCCCTCTTAGCATCTTTCCTATTCCTCCTTATTACTGATTCACTCTTATTTCTGTTTTATGTATATCCGCTCTTTATTTGACGTATTTTATATTAGATTGCTTTTTTTTTTCTTAATTTATTTTTCCTATATTCTCTTTCGTTCCATTTTGGTGTTCAGATGTTATTCCTTGGATTGATGTCTTAAATTTTTTTATTACTTTTTCCCTTCGTTTTCACCCACCAAGTCCATCCACTGCTTAAATTTATTTTTATTTACACATTACACACACACACACACTCACCATGCATAATCATATATATATATATATATATATATATATATATATATATATATATATATATATATATATATATATATATATATTTATATATATATATATATATACAAATATATATATATAAGTCTTTTTTTGTCCTTTTATTGTATTCTCGTTGTATACGTTCTTTACATCTTCCCTTTTTCTGCGCCTAATTCTTGCCAGGCATATTTGTTTATCTCCCATTGACGGCAGTGGTCAGTGTTCGAATTCGCTTAAAATCTAGTATATCAATAATTTTCAATATAGATACGAAATCATCACCTCGAAAAATTGCAGAAAGTAATAATTATATTATTTTTCCAATCTGTTTTGGTCCTGGGCTAATCGTTGTGACATTACCATTTTGTGTGCGACTTTAACCTAATGGCTAAGTGTGCTGATTATGTTTTCTTACTCAAAAATGTTATTTTCAGAACGTAATAAATGGAGACTAATGTGAATCGATCTCAGAACATTTTGGCATGTGGTATTAGCTTATTACACATAGTCTCTTCAGTATTTCGACGATCATGTTTTTGCCGAAATTCCTGTCTGAAGAAGCTCTAACCAACATTAGTCATTTTACATTCCCGTTCACTTTCTTCACATTCACATAATATATTCACAAACATCATCGCATGTATTAACACTAACTTTTTAAGTAGGTTATTCATTGCTGATTTCTTTCCTGAAATGTATATTGTACCCATTATAAATTTTAGGTGCTTTATCCTTGTATTTTTTCAAATATATTTCAACTTTTGTTTTTCGATTACATTTACATTTAATTAAAATATGATTAATATTTGTTGAATATGATTAATTGTTATAACCGTGGCTATGAACACGTCTGTCCCAATCCTCATGAATATGTTTAACACTATTGTAAGTAGGGGTAATATGCTCTCAAATAGTGCACCACTGACAGTGGTTTACCTACTTCACGGCGCTGGGGAGTATTTTATTTTGTTGATATTATAATGATTACTATTTCGTTTCGAACATCCGGCTTAGTTATTCCTCATTCAGTAACCCTTTTAGATGACAAGATTTGTGCAGGTAAAAGCTTTAGATAATGTCACCGAAAAAATGTTTACACTTATTTATTGATTTTATTCTTAAACGTTAATTCATTTATAATCAGTTTACTCCAAGAAAAGCGATGATGTCACTAAGTCACAAGGAGAAACTGAGAGTTCAAAAACGAGAAATAGTTGGTGTTTGACGTTAGATTTACATTTCTAATGATAGTAGATGTCGAAAACCGAAAGATACTTCCACGGACGAGAAAGGAAACTATTTGATTGTTACATCTAGCTGTTTTCAACAGTGCAATGTTGATACCTAAAATGCAGTCGGGGTACGAAGAAGAATAGTTTATTAAAACTATTACCATAAACATAGTTATAGAACGAGGAATGAAGCCACTTTATCGCATAACGGTGGAAAAGTGGCAGAAGGGAAGTTGCCAGGTCAGGAATAATAACATTACCAATTCTTTGGATTTTTTTTTTTGAGAATATAGAGCTATATAGAAGGAACACATTACCAGAGAGGCAGAGACGAGTTGTAGATTTAAGCAAGATGGATTCTGGCAAGAGATATCGTCTACACGAAAATAATTATATTTTTCTTTAGTTTAAACCCATCATAATATGTTTTTAATAAGCACAATCATTACCTTAAGCCTGAAATCTACCGTCTTTGTACTAACCAATATAATATAATCTTGATCATTCTACTCAATTTCAGATGTACATGATAAAATTTACAAAACATTTTTACTTTATAAATAATTATTTTAAGACATTTTATTATTTTAAGACATTTTATGTTTATACATTGTTTTAATAGATACAAATATTTAAGTAAATGCTCTGTTTATAATAAACAGTATTAAACAACATTTACAGGCCTGAATGTCCGAGAATGTCGGAGAACAAATATTTTCTGTGAAAATTTCTATAAAAATAATATATAAACATAAAAATGTCTTAAAATAAGTTTCGGACTTTGTCCATTTCATAATGTGTTCATAGATATTATATCGATTATTTTCAGAGATTATTCTATTCTGAATAATAATACTATTTATTCTGTATGTTTAAACGAATATGACAATGTCAGTATAAAGACTATATACAGCGGGTGGCATAAATACTGTTACAAAAGTAAAATCTTTTAACATCTGACAAGTTTATTATTTCAGCATCCGATTTTAGCACAATGTATGCATTATTCTAATAGGATGCGCTGGTGTTAAATTGAAAATCTCATTCAATGTGTTTTCCCTTTAGACTTCACCACACGTTGAATCTTTCGGGAAAATCATTGACATGGCAGGCACAATTTTCCTGGGTATTTTGCATTCAAAACTTCAATATTGTGACGTGGAGAAGAACAGGTCATACTCCCAAAAACTACTCATAAACAATATTCAAGGGCGTTGGTATCTGGGGATGAGGGAGTGGATTACTCCTTGGAGATGATGCTGTTGCACGAAGTGCATCGCTCGTCGCTCCGTCTTGTTAAAGTGTCCAATGTTCATGACCATGTATGGTATTGCACCACGGCTTCAGTACTCTTTCCAAGATGCCCACTATGTAGAATAAGGCATTGCATACATTAATGGGGTGTAGAATCACAATTTTTAACACGTGTTTTATCTTCAACTCTAAGGACTCTGCCGTACAAGATGACTGATATCCGATAAGAGTTCTTCATGGTTTTCTTTGTTTTCAAGGGAATGTTTTTTTTTCCTAATCTGTTCAGCTTCTTGAATGCATCGGTCCATAATCAATTGCGCATTAGTATTTCATAGTCATATTTTTCGTCCTTTGTTAAAACAAGTCCCGGAATTTTTTAACTTCTCTACTTGTTTCATGTTGACATTCTAGATTTGTAGTTTGCATCTTGATTATGTTTCCTTTGCTGACAACTTTCCCATCTGTTTTCATACAAATGATCGTTACTCACGTCTCTCGTTACTACACTACCCTGGTGTTCTGAAAGTATATTGATCCAGATCGTAGTAATGATATGTACAATAGCAGCAAACTGGCAATAAACAATGCATAAGGAACAGTGAATGATGTTTGGAATTTAAAAAAAATGAATAAAACATAATCTTCTGTTTCTACTAATTAAAAATATGGAAAATATGCTTTTGGAGCGTAGATTACTTGAAATCATCCTGCAAATCCGAAATATCTTTTCACCGATATCAATTTTACTTACTTAGGAATAAATGTTTAAAATTGTAATTGAGAAATAAGTCATTATATATGCAATTTCATCTGTAGTATAAGATAGAAAGTGAAGGCCAAGTTCCCAGCGTTTTTCTTTATTTTCCAAAGCTAGAAAACGAATAAAATCTATTGAGAAAAAAAGACGACTTTTGCTGGGAACTTTGCATGTACATAATATCTAAAAAATTTAACTTAATGAAATAAAGTTAGAGAATAATCTTCGTTATTTGGACCAATATTTTAATAATGTTTCTCCTTCACACAACATTTCAACCGCTATTTGTTCTCATACTTAGTAATATTCTTAGAATATCGAACCAAAATTATATCCAGAATTATATTCAAAAATTAAAATGCGATGTCAATCGGGATCTTTTGTATGCTTCACACATGTTCTTTTATTCTTCTCATTCCATAATAATAATTTCATTGTCTCATATTGTTTTGCACTCAGTAACACATTATGTTAGATATTTGGCTTTATTGCTTTGCTTGGGATGAAATTATTTTAAACAAATCTTTCTTCTATTAATATTCACCAGTTTTATTCATGTTTGTGTTGAATGTCTGGTTCTTCTACAGATAAAGCGTGTGTCACTTTCCAGCAGGAACTGATTAAACTTTCAACTTGTAATAAAGTCGATATGCTTTAACTAATTATACAATCCACAAGGCCATATTCGACAATTCATTTTAAATCTATTTAACATTCGAAAATGAATGAGATCTTTCTCAATAACAGCTATGGATGTTCAAGTTTAATTTTGATCGACTTACTAGCAGAACATTTCTCTTGCAGATTTTAATATTATTTTTGTTCATATTGCTTTTTTTTCTTCATTTCAGACAATGGTTTAGCAAATCACTCAATCAAATGTCATTGATAATATCACATTCAGTTGTAATAAAATAGCTCAGTAAAATTAATTCTATTCTTTGAACAACACTCGTTATTACTTCTATTATTCATGTAAAAAATAGCATCCGTTTTTATTTAATGAATCCTGTCTGTTAGCATGTCAATACTTAAATAATCTCTGGTAGGAATATCATTTTATTTTGTCTATAAAAATATATATATATATATATATATATATATATATATATATATATATATATATATATATATATATATATATACTATAGTCTGGCCTGGCGTTGCCGGTGCTTGATTCAAAAATCGTACGACTCATACAGCAATCGCTATCAATTGACTTAAAAAGTTTTTTGCCCTTCCTTACCTTTAAAGGAGTGCCCTTTGCCGTACTGATGTTGCTACATGCCTTACTTCTTGCCTATCTCACACTGCGAATTTTTTCTAAACTCGATACTAAACATTAAGTCTGTTACGGAAAAAGAACAAAACAATATGAACACAAAACGATCAGCTTTAAAAAAGAACTCGTAACTGGAAAAACCGAATGAAAAAAGAATGTTAACAACAAATACTTTTTCACCCTAAAACCAGTTCTGCGGAATCAGAATCAACGTTTGATTTTAAGCAAGCGAATGAGCCAATTGGAGTAAAGTATCATACAGATTTAAATTTTTCCAACTTGTGACGAATTCAGCTTTCGATTTTTTTTGCTTGCTGGCATGCAAGTTAACATTCGTGTCAGTCAGCGGTTGGCTCTCACGCTGGCCAATAGAATATTCCTGCCTATTCATGGCAGCCAGCTAAAGGCTCTCAGTCTAGCCAGTAGAAAAAGGCCGCAAACTACATGAAAACTGCCATAGAAGCATGAAAAACTCGATTATTTCCACTATTGATGAGAGTTGGGAAATGCAAAGTCGGTCTAGTCCCCCAGCTAACCGCACACACACACACACACACACACACACACACACACACACACACACACACACACACACACACATATCTGCCTTATATATATATATATATATATATATATATATATATATATATATATATATATATATGAAATGAAATGTCAGAACTGATAAGAAAAATATAAATCCCTGTAGCGACTACGTTGTAACGAAAAGTATAAGAAAACATGTAGCTGGTTATTGGTTCTTATTTATTTATTTATTTATTATTATTATTATTATTATTATTTTCTTTGATTTCTGGCGTTTACACATTTCTTTCCGGGTCCCGCCCAGGGTCCTTAGGTTAGAAATGGCGTCATGACACTTTCCACTGACAAAAAAAAAAAATTACATAGATAAAGCCCTTCGTAAGGTGTGGGCTGTACTTGTCAGAAAAAAATTTTGTATCTCCTTGAGGCATGGACTTCCAGGAATCCCTTCAAATAGTCTACTGCAATCTTTTCCAACCAGTCCTAGGGCTCCAACTACAACAGGTATTGTTGATGTTCCCATATGCCACATTTTCGAGATTTCTATTTCAATGTCCTTGTATTTTGACAATTTTTGAATATCTTCAAAGATACATTGCAGTCAGCAGGGACTGCCATATCAATAAGGAAGCACTGTTTTTGTTTGTGGTCTTTAATAACAATATCTGGGCGGTTGGCCTTGATTGTTCTGTCAGTGTGTATTGTGTAGTCCCATAGAATTGTAACAGGTCCTATATCCACATTTTTGAGATCTCAGTTTTAATATCCTTGTATTTTTATAGATTTTGACGATCTTCAGATATATTGCATTCTGCGGGGATTGTTGATGTTGTTGTTGTTATTATTATTGTTGTTGTTCTGGTTAATCCTTGCTCTTCCTTGACATTTATTTAAATAAATTTGTATATATTAAGAAATGTGGCTATCGAAGCTAGTTACATCCGGGTTTTCCCTTTTAGCGGCAGTACATCTCAGTATGACAAGTTACCTCGCTCTTTGTAACGTGTCTTGATACGTGACTTTCTCAACTACTTCATGTCACTTAAAAAAAAAGCAGATAACAGTTAGCGACTCAGTGTCTTGGCGTTTTTTTTTTTCCCGGAAGTTGCGTGCTACTCTTCGAACTGTGGTTTCTGAGACGGTGGCCCCACTAGTCATTGGTCAGTTTGACTTTGTTTCCTCCCGTCTCTTTTTTTCTCTACCACTTACTCCGTAAATTTTAAGCTAAAATTCGGTTGAGTGCTTCCCCATTCTCAATAAAACCTTGCCTTACTCATATTTAAATGTCCATTTTGAAATCAAATACATAATTTCAACCATTATTAACATTAAAAATAAATCGATCTCACCTTAATAATCAGCTCGACAGTATTGTTCAGGTAAAAACATAAAACGTAATACCAGTAACAGCCTTTTTCTCATCTTTATCCTAAAGATGGAATTTCTTATCTTTGACTTCCATTTTTGATAATGCATTTTTTGTATTTTTTCTGTTGCATCCTTTGTTGAAATGTTTCGTGTTAATATTCCACATAGACTTGCGAAAGCCACTATATCACAATGCGTTATTCATAAATAGAGAATGCAACATAGTAAGAAACATTTGTAAAGTGTCAAGGATTCCTGAAAGTTGTACAAGGAATAAATCACAAGTGAAAATGAAAATCACAAGTTAAAAGGAAAAAACATGTATAATATATATATATATATATATATATATATATATATATATATATATATATATATATATATATATATATATATATATCCAAATCTCTTTTTTCCCAGTATGCGTATGTGTATAAATCTTTCGTGATTAATATACCTATTTCATGTAGAAGAGGAAACAGGTGCGAGATACGTGTAGTTAGGGGAAGATGCGTCATTTCTTCGACACCAACAGCTAATTCTGAAAATAAGGAATTGGGCTTTGGAAGTTGAACTACCAGTAGCGACTTTGTAAATACAAAAATTATCAAATGTATAAAAATATAAAAGCATAAAACATTGTTGTGTAAGTGTCTTTGGTGTTGTTAGTTTCTTTTCATGCTTTGACCATGTGAGATGTATTATTTGTGTAGTTCTTGAATGCTAGTCTTAACGTTTATCCCATGTGTTCAAGTGGCCAGAATTCGATTCTTTTAATGTGTGTGTGTGTTTAACTAAAAAAAAAACAGCAATACTTTGTTGATGTTAAAAAAAAAATTGACATTCCTGATTTCATACTTAAGGCTTTAATAATCAAAATGATACGTTCGTTGAAGCTTAATTAAACGGGTGAAAGCAAATAATAAATACTAGAGTTCACCCAATATGTAATTAATATTTAGTTTGTACAACGTTTTCGTTGTTTTAGGTTTGCTGGGGTTGAGAGAATAGAAAAACTGTCGATATCGTTCATTGCCCCAAAAGCTTTCAGACAGTTCCTTAACTAATTTCAAATGAGTTTTGTTTTGGTGTTGTTAGTTTCTTTTCATGTTTTGACCTTGATGTTTTTACATGATACATACTAGGAAAGATAAAACAGGATTCACATATTAATCCCAGTGTATGATCATAAATTATGCCCAATTGTTAGATTAAATGAGAGAGACCTAATAATTAATTTATTTTTCTGTTTACCCATAAATCAGGAAACATTTTAACCTTTCACCCATACAAGATATACAGTACTATCAGTATCAATATTATTGAAAAGTTCTTTTTTGTTATATACAATGTTATATTCTATCACTACTTATTCCATGGAAAATGTATTTTGCGATTTCGCGCGCTATGTACGTTGTGGTAGCGTATATATCTTTGAAAGTTATAGAAAAAAATGATTATCATAATAAAAAAAAAACTATATTTAAAATTTTCACAAACAACACAAAAATTATCACACACATACAACGGCAAATATATGTATAATTAAATGAAAGTTTATTTTTCTGAATATAAATCCAATTTTACAAACTACAGGTTTGTTTTAATATTGTCTTTGGGATTAAATCTATTTTACTAATATACTTAATATGGTAAATGTACCAATGCTTTCGACCTGATAAGCATATTATATTTAGAAGAAGAATAGTAGGCCCATGTCAAAAAAGGGAGGCAAAGAAATGGCCGGACATGTATTTAAAGACAAATGTACATTTCTTTTACCTTTTATTTATAAAGGAAGAACACATCAGCGCTAATGAAGTTCCCAGGAAAGCAGCATTTCTAATAACATCAACCAATGTAATGCGTATGGTAATAGACAAAACAGGACTGTTTCGCGAGGCCAAGCAACATACAGCACTGCAGAGACCAGATGATGCATCGTAATATCATTTGTTTGTTCTCCGCAACCCGCCCAACCATAGGGAGAGTGGATAAAGACGCAAAACGCACGTGCAGTTATATGTGGTCGGAAAATATATATACACTTATTTAAGTTAAACAAGCACACACTTAAATTGTTAGTACTAAGAGATTTGCAAAGCAACACGCACACACACATGCTTATATATATATATATATATATATATATATATATATATATATATATATATATATATATATATATGTAAGGAGCATATATTTGTACAAACATGTTTCATTGAAAAACGACAGTGTGCTTCGTGCTTAAAAGCAATCGTCAGTTCATGTGTGTCGTGTTTTGGCTGACTATTTATATTTGTTGATGAGAGGTACATTATTATTTGAAACACCAGTAAATAAATAATACTATAACAGGAAATAAAACAATAAAAAAAATTAACAAAAACTATAAATAAAACACAAACTTCATTCGAATTCGCTATTATTTCCACATAGACACACAAGAATAATTTGAAACATAACCGTTATTCTCCAGACAAACGTTAGAATAGTACATTAGAATAATACATTAGACATAGTCATAATGCGAATAAGCATGAAACAGACGGTCACCATCAAATTTTGATTTCAATTTATATATATATATATATATATATATATATATATATATATATATATATATATATATATTTCAAATACGGAATGGAGTGTAAGCTAATAGCTTTTGACTTAAGAAAAATGTCAGATTAAATATAAAACCATTATTTTTTTTTTAAATAGACACACACATATCTCTCATTCTCTCTCTCCTTTCATTTGGTCAACGACCACAGAGCTAAACTGTGGAATATACCGGACTTTATTCAGAGTTTCTTGAAATGAGCGCTTCATCAATTTTATCATCAGTTTGACCACACAATCAATTGGACACGATGACTTGTGACTTTTAACTAACGATGAAACATTCCGTCTATCTCAATTTTCTCACGAGGGTTGAATTAATACGTAGTAGCGGAATACATTTGGAGTTTGAATGTATAGTTCAATCTTCTTACTTAACACACATTAATGCATCTATTTAGACATTCTATGATTCCAAAACCAAACACGCGTACAATATGTGACGGTGTTTAGGTTCTCCACGACCAAAGAATTTCAAGGACCCAAAACAGTAGAAACTGGCATTTGTACAGATTTTGGAATACATAATTTATTGTAATGATTGCCTTCAAAATGACCAGCGAATTATTTCAAAATATTAGCCTAATTAGTTGGAGCCATTAAACATAATTGTTAAAAGCAAAATGTTGAGTAAAGTTGCTGTAACTGATTTCTTGTTCCAGGGCAACGGTAGATAACATAAGTAGAAGAGGAATGTATTTGTGGTTTGAATGAATAGTTCATTCTCCTTAATTAACGCACATTAATACATCTGGCTACAGAATGTTTAATCGAAATATAAAACAATTTGAAAAAGATGAAATCCTTAGATGAAAGCTACAGAATTTCAATAATCAAACAGCAGGATTTTTCTGCGAAATTAAAAAAAAAAACAAAAGTCTCTCGAGAGATATGTTCTAAAAAGCAGAGTGTATTTACGGAGTAGCATCCAAGTTTCAGGATTACAAGTTATTCATTTCTTCATCGAGAACATTCATCAAAATTGCTTAGACTATTGTGCCTATCAAAAGTGACCATATAGGCATAAAAGTATATTAAACAAGCCATATAAATGTTTTATAAGAAACCTTTACATATATTGGTAACTTACCTCGATAAATCTCAACTAGAAAATACAGGCATTTTTTTTTATCGGGTATTGATCATTATATTCTCTGCTTGGAAACCACACTTCAGATGAACACATAAAAAAAAGAGATTAAATAAACTTAAATCCTTTAATTTACCATATGCATTGCACGTTTCAAATCTAGTGGAATTAAATTATTTTATGTTTTTCATTGTGCTTACCATCATGCTTCGTTTTACTCATTTCGCTTCTTGTAATGTGATAAGGTAATAATACGCCAGTTGTTATTGAGATTGAAAGAAATAGAAAAAGCTTTATTTAATGAAAGAACAATAAACGGACAGGTGCCAGGAAGACAGCAAATGGCTAGTGGTGTTGATTTTGGATTATTTTGATTATTTCAGGGAAGTAAGAAATCGGAAAGGATTTCCGCAGACGGTAAGTGCGATAAAAAATCTGTCAATCTAGTTGTAGATTTGTTTTATCAGTTTTATTTAAATTCAAAGAGCAACACTTGCCTTAGTAAGAGCAGATGTGACTTACAACATGTTGAATTTACGATATTTCTATTTAGATAATATGGCTAACGTTCGTGGAGTCGAATAAGGATGTAACGTAATGATGCTCTTAATCTACACGATTATTTGAGCCTCACACTTCCATGAAGAGAAATGAGTTTCTTATTACCCGTAAAAGTTGTTTCAGAAATATTCTGTAAGAGATTTCAATTTAAGATAAAGCTTTCAAGATAAGATAAATACATTTCGATTTAAACAGGTTTCTATTAGTAGATTCCTGAGTGCATTTGTGAATCAAGTAGACTTAACCGCATAATGATTGCAAATGAAACCGTGTTTCAAATTTGCATCCGCGTTTATTTGAAATTGTTTCGCGTTAACTGACTGCTGCTGATGAGAAAATGAAATCAAAATTGTTTTCTAATTCCACATCCTTCGATTTAACAGTTATTCTTCAAGTAAACATTCTTTTACTCACACATTCATGTACGGAACAGAAACGCCAATAAATATGCACTAACAACTCATTTGTAGACTTAAAAAAAAGTTTTTAGTAATAAGCATTACAACAGTATGAAATTCAAACATTACCATGGACCATAAAACTGAAATATTTTGCTTAACTAATAGTGTATACTATAAAAAAAAACTATTATTTTACGTATGCATCTAAAGATATTGCAATGTATATTGCAATTAATAATACTTCCAGTGTTTTTAGCTTGTTTTAACATGTAGATGAGGCTATTATTTTTGTATTATGAACGGGGATTAAGCTATGGTTAGAGTTGTGTAACGTAAGTATTCTTGTTAGACAGGTTGTAGTATATCCAATATAATTATTTATGAATTTGCTTTGATCAGGGTCGCAGAACACTAACGTCCATGTGAATTTGTAAATAATATTGGTTCAGTGTGATTAGGAACTTGAAGATTCATCATACACACACACACACACACACACACACACACACACACACACACACACATATATATATATATATATATATATATATATATATATATATATATATATGTTTGGAGTGTGTGAGAGAGAGAGAAAGTGAAAATTAAAGCCAACACGCAGAGGCGACAAACTGTTTCCTGTTAAACGCAATCGTGGTCTGATGATTGCGTCTAGCAGGAAAAAGCCTGTCGCCTTTGAGTGTTGACATTATTGTTCACTTTTACATTTACATACATTCTCTTTCGGATATTGAGCACTTTATCCCATAAATATAGCACACCTTAAAGCTATATTTCTTCATATATAATAATAATGGACTCTCCCGTCGGTTTCGATATATAAGGATCTGACAACTTAACCAATTGATTCGGTTATCAAATTTTGTCCGCTAATCGCAAGGCCACTTAAGATCCGGTAGTGATATACAAAGGAGGCTGCATATGAAGCAAGAGTGAAGATTGTGGGATAAGATCACTGTTAGATTGACTGACCTTTTAGATCGTGCTCTCTCTTCTTGAAGACGATTCAGACAAGTAGACCGAAACCTGCTGAGTTCACTAAAACACGTTGATCTCCATTCTAACCGCTCCAAGTGTAAGCACTTGAGGATGTTATGAGGTATAATGACAGCTAAAATTTTCAGGCACTGTTCAAAATTTTTTACGCCTACATAACAATTTGATTATTTATTCTGAAAGTATTTTTCATTATTCCAATAGGCTTTCGTATCATTTTATTTCATTTTCTGTCGTATATTTCCTGCGATTTATGACATTTGACATCCCCCAATACCTAAACTAGCCTCTTAGTGTGTCTCTTTTACTGACAACATTGTATTTTGCATTCTCGCTTTCCTCAACTTCTTTGTGTAATATATCTTTCAGTTGCATACATTGTCGAAACCGGAGTTCACAATTAGGTATTCAGTTTTCATTTATCATACGTAAAGAAATAATGGTGGTGAAAATGCCAAAGTGCATTTTGTTTCTTTTTAAGTCAGGCAAGGCACCGGCCAGGAAAATGATTGATGAAGCCTCTGGAGTTTCAACCCAGTACGTGTCTGGAATAGTTTTCTATGTTTAATTAAGGTGAATTTCACTTGGATGACATACAACGCCACAGTAGACCATAAGATTTAGAAAATGCTGACTCGCTTACATATTTGGAAGATAGGTGCACTCCATCAACTTGGTGTTGAACACTAAATGTTCCAATCAGTATATAGGTTAATATATATATATATATATATATATATATATATATATATATATATATATATATATATATATAATAATAATAATAATCTTATAAATATAAGTAAATATACTCGTCCGAAAATCCTTATGTGTATTGGCTTGGAAATGAACAAACCAATACCCAAGAAAAAATAAGGAAAAAAAAAGAAAGATCTAAGAACATGTAATTCAGGCGCCAAAAAAAAAGCAACCTCCGACACGGGCAAAGTAAAAATAACTAAGCCAAGTTCTCAATACACTAAGTAGAGCAAAACGTACCCTGACGATCTACGTAGGTGAAACCTAGGTAGGTTTGCTTGGCTCTTTAGTTTTTTATATATATATATATATATATATATAACTTTGTGTGTGTGTGTGTTTCAAAATTGTGAATTGACAGAATGAAGCTTTGTTCAACTTCTCACCTATATTTCATTTTAGAAGAGAAAGAAAAAATGTTTCGTATATTTCCACTGAAGATAAACTATGGGATTGTGATTGTAATTCGAAAAAACGAAAATTATTTGCCAAGTTTGAACGATGTGAAATGCTCATAACAAAACATAAAAAATTTGGAAAAATATTGCGCGGTCTTTATCGCGTTATCAAAAGCGTATCGTATTATAAATTGATGCATCCAGTTAAACTGTTGCATTATGAGTTATAGCGGCCCGTGAAGGAAAGACATTTAAAACAAAGTGGTATGTTCTTTTCTTTCTCTTTATGTGCCGAGTTCATTCAGGACGTGGGCGATCATGGCTCGTCTCCTCCCCCTACAACTTGTAGCTCTCAATGTTTCGTTCCTCTGCCACTTCCTGCAGACCACATTCTTTCATCCATTTGCTTAATCTGGCCAGGAATGTCATGCATTGCTTTCCCTTGTCTTGGTTTCCCTCTATTCTCAGATTCTCGAAACCCTCCTTTTTCATTATATGTCCCAGAAACTTCAGCTGCCTCTTCCTGATGGTGAGCATGGGTTTCCTCCTTGTTTGCATCCTCTCAAAGACCTTATCGTTGCTCACACGCTCAAACTATCGTATCCTTCTCTGGAACCACATCTCTGTCGCCTCGAGTCGCTTCTTCATCTTTGAGGAGACCGTTCAACACTCGCTGCCGTAAAGGAGAACAAATGTCACGTAAGAGCTCAGTATTATTTTCTTTGTTGCCAAAGAAATCGTCCTCCAAAACATATTAGATATACAAGTAGAATAGTGGTATCAGCTTCGAAAGTGTTGACATAAATTTCAAGCCGAAGATGTGGCGTTCTATTTGCACAAGTAGTATTGAAAATTTTATCAACACATCTTTAATCACTACCATAATATCGAGATTAATATTAGGACAGATTGGTATTTCAAGCCTTAGATGGCAACCATTCAAGTTAAAGGACAACTCAGAATTATAAACCAGTTGGGCACCTCCAACAACGGAAATCATGAGACACTGCTTGCAATATGAGCCACAGTATCAGTGCCTACCTGGTGAGGTAGGGGCACAATATTACCTATGGTTATCTCATAATTTACATAAATTAATTCGAATTATCAGTGTGTTTTTTTTTCATTTATATTCAACACACTTTATCGCTACTCATATCTTTTTCTCAGTATGCTTCTATAGAAGCCTGTCCCTGTTGATTCATATCGCTTCTTCATTCAGCATTCGTTGTCTATTACGGGGGCGGATTTTATAAAAGATCATTACTTTGTTTTTAATGAAATATTCGTTTTACTTAGATAAGCACTTGAATGACATATTTAGGTATTCAGTTACGCCTTCTATAAACCATGAAATGTTTTAATGTCGAGAATAAGAGTTATGCGTGGTTATAGATGTATAGGTCTATGGGTTTTATTTACTGGGATAAAGTTTAGTTTCTTTAACCATCTCGATGTTGAGAAGAATAATGGAGATGACAAATAGAATATCTTAGAGATTTAAATCCTGGAGACTGAAAACTGTTCCAAATCGGGTTGAAATTTTAATTTTTAAAAACGAATAAAACACATGAAGCCTATAATAATATAATTGCAATGGCAAATACGCTGGAAAAATCAAAGACACAAAATCAGATCTATTTCTCAATATATATAAAAAAAATAGAATAATCAGACATTGAGGGCAGAGAGATTCTTCGTCTGAACAAAGATTTTACAGCTTCATGCCAGTGTTGCATTGCGTCTTGTCACTAGTTTAATTTCTTCTGTAACTTCATAGACTTATCATCTAATTACAAGTTTTTCATATTCACTTTATTATACGAGACGGTCAGACATCCGTAACGTAAAGATGTTTAGGTGGACCTGTGTAGACTCTTTGACTTAGCATTCTGCCACATGCGGACGAGCCTATTCGAGGAATCAGGGTGGGGAAAGGGTTATTGCTGTCTCCCACTTTGCACCATTTTGCTCTTACATCAAGAATTTAAACAAAATCAATACCTCACTGACATAATCACGGGATCACGAGAATCTGGCAAATAATATGCAACCTTGAGAAATGCCTACATATTCTATAACATTATATATATATATATATATATATATATATATATATATATATATATATATATATATATAGGATGGCACCTGACACGTTTCCGAGTACACTCATCGTCTAGTGAATCCATGTTGCTGAAACCCTGTCGGGCATATCTCTGATGATCAACAAAAGCCACGACGCCCACCTGTGGTTTATATGGTAACTGAGATGAGTGGTCATTAGTTATTGTTTCTGGTAGAGATAGTATATTTCTGCATGTTGTGCAGTCTGTTCAATGTCAGTATGTAGAAAACCTGTCACGGTGATTTGCTACTTCAGCCTGGCACATCTGTCAACGGGATCTAACACTTCAGTCTACCCAACCTTACTCACAACATGTGTACCAACCTGTGATATTTTTTACACACAGCATTCAGATCATATACAAATTGTCTGTGCATGTTTCTTCAGTCTTTTGTCCCGCCCTGTCTCTAGATTCGGTCAGATGTTGCTTACTATAAGCGGTGAATAGCCGGAATAACTTTCAATATTGTCTTATGAATGTGTTAATAAGGGTATATGCGATGATGTGTATTAATAATAATAATAATAATAATAATAATAATAATAATAATAATAATAATAATAATAATGATAGCATGAACACATGAAATTAAAGACGATATAAACAATAACTATACAATGGTCACGATGATGATGATGATGATGATGATGATGATGATGATGATGATGCATATAAAAATGCTATTATTAAAAAAGAAAACGAGAAAAATAAAAGACAATCACTAAACATCTTGACATAACAGTGCTCACTATTGGAGATAACGGGAAGATATTTAGAAAACTTGGTGATAAATTTGGCAATGACTTTTGGAAAATTCTCATTTTCTTTTTAAAATATTTTCTCTTACATACTTTAATTAATGGATATTTTTTATCACGGCATTATTTTTTAGTATTACTCTGGAGTTTATATTTAGTGTGGACACGTGCGTGAGTACACAATTCTGTATGTAAGCAGTAAAATTAATGTCTATTGATTGAGACGTCCTTCCAAGGAGAAATGTGCCTCCAGACAGATGACACATATTGTCATAATTTTAAATTTTATTTGCATCGTCTTAATAATTTAAAGTATATTTACATTATGAAATATTTTGTGAAATGTAACAAAAAATGCAATTTCTAAAGTTAGATATGAGGAAAATATTTATCAGAAAAAGATAGAGATTTTTATCAATTACGACTGAGTCGTATGTTCGATCATTACAGAGTGCTATTACACTTTGTCTCATATAAACTGCACTTAGTAAATGCCTATAGAGAGGGAAATTTGACATAATGTAATGTTTAGCAAGCTGGAGCAATTTCGACTGACGTGTGTTAGATACTCACTGATTTTTCCAAACAGGAGATATTGTGATATATCTAAGCTTCTTCTGTATATCGTGTCGTTTCGGAACGTAATCTATTATCGCCTAACTTTTGTAGCTCTTAATAAATTTGGCCTGTTTGTTATCTCTCCTAAAACTTGCTCCGCTATTCATATACTCAAGTTCAGTAGGTAGGTTAGGCGTTGTTTTCTACTGCCCGCCTTGCATTCTGTATGTCAAATGAGTATCTAATTTAACAAGTCCATACTCTTCATGATTTGCTTTAGTAATTTCAACTGTCTCGTCCTGATGTTAAGTGTATGTCTTTTTTTTGTTTCCATTTTCTCTAGAACTTCGACGTTACACAAATTTTCGGCCCATGGTATTCTGTAGCACACAATTTCTGTTGCTTCCTTTGCCTCTCTTTGTGAGGAAATTTTACAGTATTCACTGTCATATAGATGGACAGATATTACATAACTGTTCAGTACTCTGTTTTTTTTTGTTTCTGTCAAACTTTATTATGTTTCTTAATACTTCGCTTGTCTTTTGGAATGTATCTTTGGCAATCCCAACCGCACTTTCCGTCCTCTTTTGCTAAATTTCCCAAAAGTTTTAATTGTGTTATTTGTTTGACTTTGTATCTGTAAATTGTAATAGTGTCTGCTATCAATACTGGGTCACCTGCATATCTTATGTTGTTAATATTAGAGTCGCAAATTCTGAATTCTGGCAGGACTTCTAATTCTCTCGTGATCACATAACTGCATAGGTTGAAGAAATCGGCGAGAAAAACACATTCTTGTCTTACACTACTTTCTACTTTCGTATATTTACTGAATTAATTTTTCATCGCTACGCAGACAGTTTGTTGCCAGGATTGGTTTTGGGTTGTTTTAATATCCTTCCCAAAAATATCATTGTTACCTAGCAGTTACAAGTTTTTTTGACCTATTCAAATATTTTTCCACAAACCGTAATACACAATACACACTCTTCTTGATTTTCATTGTTTTTTCTGATATCGTTCTGAGCTTGAATATTGCATTCATTTTTCTAATGTGTTTAATCAAACTGCACTGTTCTTGTCTATTTTCTGTCATCAGAATTCGCAAAGATTTTGTTATATGGCTCATTAAGCTGATTGTCCGTTGGAGTTTATATTCTTTTTCGTCAGGCTTCTTAGGATGTGCTTTGGAAAAGGATCTCCTAAGTTTCGATTTATCACCAATGTTGTATATTCCATTTATTGTAATTGTAAACTTGACAATGACGAAGTCATCTAAGGCTACCAGCATCTCTATTATAATTCCGTCTGGTCCTGCTGCTTTGTGTCACATCAATTTGAACAGTGAAGATTTCAATTCAGATATTATATTTACGCGCCATAATTACTTCGATATATTACCAGTTGTTCACCTTCGTCGTTGAAGATTTCTATCATAAAGAATTGTTTTTTTGTTTTTTTTTGTTTTTGCCTTAATATCAGTATTTCGGCCTTGTATTTTATGCATCCTGTTGATGAGTATGTTTTATTGGTACTATTCTCTTATTTTGCTATACACACCTGCTGAATCTGTTATATTCAATCCTTCGTGCCTTAGCGTTATTTTTGTCTCCTTTTCATCAAGTCGAGAATTTCATCTGTTATCCAATATATTTTTCGATGCCTATTTTTCTGTGTGGTGATTTTGATAGCTGATGTTATTTAAGCATCTCTTAATGTGACCCACTTCGAGTTTCCATTCATATGTTGCCCGTTGTATCTACCTATAAAAATGCCCATACAGTTCACATTTACATTGTGGTCAATTTGACCGTCGTATAAGGGTTTTACTAATATTGCTTAAATGTGGTACATGGCGGAAAGTATGGCGAAACAAAGAAGGGTCGATCTCACGCGTAATTGATCAAACGAATAAAACTTGCTAAATATTGCACCACATCGAACGCTCTCCCTATATGTCACACAAGGACGGGAGTATGGAGTACCTAGCGTTGATCGAACTCAGCCATATTTAAAGCGATTTACTAAATTTTATACTTGCATATGCCTTCCAACCCAGAATCGCTGATTGTCACAAAGGGCTAAGAAAAATATGAATTTTTATTTTTAAATTCAAGTTTCTATTTATCAGATACGAAACTTTTTGATGTGATCTTAAAATGAATATTGACTTTTTTCAATATTTACTCGAGAAATTCAAAGTAAGCTCAATAATAATAATAATAATAATAATAATAACAGCTACAATAATGATAATGGCAATAATATTATTGTTTAGAATTGTATAGTGTTTGAAAATGATATGCTTCCGACTTTTTTATTTACAAAAACTATTTCAATCAAAAATACCTTCCTCCATCACCACCACCACTACCGATATGCACGAAGAGTAAGAAATATGCCTTTTAATTCAAATTTCTGATTTTCCGTCATGAATTATTTTCTTTCTTTTATGTGTGTGTGTGTGTGTGTGTGTGTGTCTGTGTGTGATCGAATATTGAATAGTGGAACCCTCTTTCACAGAAGTTACATTTAATTAAAACAAATATTTTTTAGAATTGTACTTTTTTGGAAGTTAATTTTAACCGATATGCTTTTTAAAAAAAATATCTTACATTCGTAGAACTTGCCTTACCCTCATCACCGCCTTCACCAGTGATAAGCACGAGATGATAGGACTAAAAAAAAAACAAAATACTGATTATACGCAATGAAACTGAATAGGAAAATCTTCTTTAAATATGGACTCAAGGAAGTCAATAAGCTACTTTTAAAATTAAAAAAAATAATGATAACACTGGTTATGTTTGTATTTTGTTTGGAAGTGACTTGTTGCAGCCATGATTTTTTAAAAAAGAATATAATTTACATCTGTAGCTAAGCATCCCGCCATTCTCCACAACCAACAACAAAGATAGACAGGAGAGAAAAATACCTTTGATTTATTTTTGATTACAACTTCCTATTTATCCGCTATGAACCTTTTGTCTGTTATCGAATATTGAATATTGAAACATTCTTTCATTCTTAACTCGAGGATTAATACCAACAACAACAACAGCAATAATAATAATGATGATAATAATAACAATATTGTTTGGCACATATCATCCAGTGACGGTTAGCAAAAGCCGCGTAAAGAGGGTCAAATTCGTTGGAATTGATCCTCGGTAGAGAGAGAGAGAGAGAGAGAGAGAGAGAGAGAGAGAGAGAGAGAGAGAGAGAGAGAGAGAGAGAGATCGTCAGAGAGATTTTTGGAGAGAGAGAGAGTTGCAGAGAAATAATATTAATGAAAGAATAATATGTCATACATAGATTTCTCTACATAAAACATGTTACCCTTTGTTTTTTTAAAATCTGCCAATTATTACCTTTTTGTATCCGTGGCTAACAAACGGTGTGTTCCAGTAAGACTCAATAGATTTCCGATTTCTCCATTAGCACAGAGTCCATTGTCATTAAAAATCATAATGCGTGTACTGAATATGCTGCAGATTGTTGAACTTGTACTGACTATATAATCTATAGCAAAATGTATCAACATAAGTTATAAACAGTTTTAAAAAGCCGTCCCGCTCCTGGATGTAACTACTATCTTCTTCAAGGTTCATTTTCTTTTCCTGAACGATCAATATCCTACAAAACGTTCCTTGCGTAATTACCTTTCAGTTTACATTTCTTGTTTTATACTCTCTCTCTCCCTCTCTCTCTCGCCCTCTATCTCTCTCTCTCATTCTCTCATTCTCTGTTGTGCAATCCAGTTATACGAGCTCGTATAGTTAGTTAGGTTGTGTGCGCCGATGATTCCAATCTGTCATTCAAGAAATGTACACTCTTCCTTTTTGTATAAGTGTCCTTTTTCGTATTTATCTTAAAACATGTGATACCCAGGTGTTCAGTCTATGGTATTCTCAAAATCTTTCCGCCAAATCATATTTCTTTTGCCTCAAATCACTTTTTCATCTGTGAGAAAATATTCCGGCATTCCCTCATATAGGGAGATTGATGTTAGGGTCTCAGCTTTCTTTTCTTTTATTCTGAAATTTCTTCTTTTTTTAAATAGTTTATTTAGATTTGAGAAAGTGTATTCAGCAACCCCAACGCGCTCTCTGATTAAAGTCGTATTTTCCAGCTTCAGTTGAAATCCGGCTCATATATTTAAACTTTTGTATTGTTTGGTTTTGGCCTCACCAATTCTTGAAGACAACAATATATACTGCCATTTTACAATCAATTGATGATTCTTCCTTCCCACTTTCACTTTTTTTTAAGCATTCAACCCCAAGCAAGTTGGGAAGCCACTAGCACGCAAGCGGTTACAGAGTTGGAGCGAAAACAAAGAGGAGTGATAGAGGAAAGGATGAAGAGAAGGTTAGGGGATAGATCTGGAGACGTCGATTGGCATTATATTTCAATTGTTGGAGATTATAGCTATCAGGTAAACAAGAAATGGGGAGGGAGTTCCACAGGCGAGAAGTGAAAGAAATGAAGCTATTGGAGTAGAAGAGACGGTTATATTTAACAGTTTTGACAGTGAAAGGGTGAGAACGAGATGCCAGCCTAGTTGAGCGCTTAAATTCATGAAGTCTGGGAACCAGCAAAGAATCTCATCGGAGCAGTTATCGTTAAAATATTTGTGAAAATACAGAGGGGAGGGGCAACGACACGTCTGTGAGAGAGTGGCTGCAGACGATATGCCAGATCAAGGCAAATTACATTGCATATCCGTCTTTGGATTTTATCAAGGACCTTGAGACAATTAGAAGGGGCTCCAGACCATATATGGTAGCATTACTGCATGCAAGGGTGAATGGTTGATTTGTAGATTTGAAGGAACGACTCCGGCGAGAAAAATTTCCTGGCGCAGCATAGGGAGCCAACTTTCCTAGCAGTGGACGAAGCTATTACCTTATTTTGTTAATTTTATGCCAAATAATTCTAAATACTCGTATATTTACATAACAGGTTAAGTCGAACAGTCTACGTTATTAGTGAGATTATAGAAGCTAACAATTTACGATATCGCTATCTTTATATACTTATTATGCCGTTTAATACCTTTAAGCATACTTCATTAATGAAGTTGTTTTGAATTTGAACAAAATTAATTTTCATAATTCTAAATATATGCAAGTAGTAAGGACGTCGAATCTTGATTTACAAACATATTGCTCCGCTCGAAATCAATTCTCGTCCGGTATATAGTTACTAAAAGTAATTTTTCCCACGTAGGCTTTAAAAGACAATTTGAGATTGTGATGCTTTTCAGTGTTAAAATACGAATTTGACATGTTTTGGGGGTCATTTCACGCCAACCAAGACAATAAAGCAGGTAAGAAGCATACGTGATATGTCCCGGAAATGGATATATTTGTTCAAAGTAACAAAATGGTTTTGGACTACTATAACCGAGTAGGACAATCTAGCAGGTAACCGTAATGGACTGGTCCTCGTCGTAGAGGTAGGCAATAGGCGTAGACGATAGGCAATAGGCCTAGACAATAGGCCTAGACAATAGGCAAAGGCAATAGGCGTAGCTAATATACATCGTCAATAGGTGTACCTCTACATCAGTCTGTCTTTATGGCTGACACCAGCCAATCATATTACTTTGAGGGGGAGCTCAGGTGTATGCATATTCATTATATCAGTATGGTTTCTGTGTGCAAGATGATATGAGAAAAAGAAAAAAATTATTAAGGAGAAAGAACAATAAAATATCACGAATAAAGAAGACGGAAGATAACGATTGACATTGAATTTAAATGTTTGAAGACCAACATTGACTGGAAGGAATGAATTAGGAAGGGAGTCATCTGTGTCAGAAGCGATTCGTTTTATACACAATTTGAAAATATTTTAATGTCTAAATTATAGGTAATGTCAGGATTTCAACATCCATTCCTCAGGTATCATAGTTCGAGGATTCAAGCAGATTTTCGTCATTTATGCAAGATAAAACTTTATTCAACACGCAATGTGCTTTGGAACAGATAACAGTAGACATCACATTGTTTTAAACAAGTCCATATCCTTTTTATAGAAAGCAATGTAATTTCTTTACACCTGTCGATGGCACTGGCAAAGACACTTACGTTCACTTTCCAGACACCCGTGTCCATCATTGCACAATTTAATATATGAACTGGTTTTGAAAACTGTATCCTGATATAATTTCAACAGAATTTGTCAGACGATTTTGTGCACAAAATCCTTATCATGGAACTGGAGTTCACATTTCATTTATAAAACAAATGTGCTATCATTATTTTAGCCAAATACATCTGGTTGACAGAGACGAAGTTGAAGAGATTTATAAACCATTTTCTCAGAACGAGAGTGTTCGACATAGATGAAAGGCAGAGAAATGTAATCCAAAATAAGGAATGAATCTTACTCCTGGTCGAGTTATTACTGATAAATACATATGATGTATTTTTAAATGATATTATCTCGGGTTTCGCGTAAAGAAAATCCTTAAAGATTAGGAGAAACAAAGCACTTAGTGGGTGAGCGTTCTAATACCGATTCTCAAATTGAAACTCTTTAGAGATGTTGCTAAATTAAGACTACTTGAAATTGCGTTCCTCTAATTCTCAAAGTGAAAAAAAAATGTTGTTGAACTGAATTCAGATTATACTCGATCGCCACCTGGGACCAAACAAAAATACTATTGGACCTGATTGTATAACATTACAGATACATTACTTGTAGAAATAATTGAAGGAAACTTATCCTGAAAGAGTCTCTCTATATTTCTGAGATTAGGTATTATGTACAGTATTTACATTATCTTTGTCGCCATATTTGTCACAACGTTTCGGCCGTTTTACGCTTCGGCCTTCTTCAGGTGGGGAACATGACTAAAGACTGTGTGTACGCTATCCCGTGCAGCTGCGGAAAAGAATATAAATGAGAGACAGGCCGCCCCCTAAGGTAAGGTTTCAAGAACACCAGAAAGCTGCAACGCGAGGGGAAGTAGAAAAATCAGGCGTGGCTGACCACATATGGAGAGAGAAGGGAGATCACCGCCCCCTGTGGGATCATGTTGAGATCATAGACAGAGAACACCATTGGAAAATTCGTAGACTAAAGGAATCAGCACATATGCTAGGCCACAAAATCTCCTGAGCCGACCAAGCATAGAAATAAATACAATATGGGAACCAGTAATAAGGAGTGCCAGAGAAAAGCAATGATAATAAAGTTGCAAAATGAACTCTGGTAATGACATGCAATGATAACAGCAAAATTGCAATATGAGCACTGGTTAAAAAAAAAAATGATGCTGAAAACAATAGGTTTATAATACTCAGAAGTTCATACCCAGATGTCCTCATGGCACAGTGGATAAAGGCGTTGGTTAAATCCAGTGACAGACACAAAGAAGGTGAGTTCAATACCTGGTTAAGGCAGTAGAGAACTTTCAGAGGGAAAATTAGCAGGAGATAACTGATAACTGACATCCATCAAACATGGCACGTGGAACTAGAACAGTCTACCCCAATGATCGAAATAAAGGGTTCAGTTCGAAATTCCAAACACCTGAAGAAGGCCGAGCGTACAACGGCCGAAACGTTGTGACAAATATGGCGACAAAGATGAGGACAATAGTCCGACTAATGTAAATAATGCTTATCTTGAAAATTGTCTGCTCTCAGAAACTTTGTTGATTTGAGCAGTGTCTTGTCATGTGTAATATCCAGAGAAGTTTCAAAAGCCTTCAAAAAATCACATGTATATTTTAAATAGCGGAAAATCTCATATCTCATGATAAATTATCATGGTGGAAATTATTCATTGAATATATATTAATGTTTAACATCAATCTGAGGTCATTGAAAGACGAATCCTACATTAAGATTGTATGAACAATTCTAGTTTTAAGAATGGATATTTCATTATAATATTTTTGTGAAAAACAAAACTGATTGTTTCAGACGCAGTTCCTACGATTTAAACTATAGCTATGAATTCATATATATATATATATATATATATATATATATATATATATATATATATATATATATATATACGATACAGAAGTGATGTTTAATTGTTTTATTAATCCGATAACTTTTATTACGTAAACATTAATATTAGTCGATAACACTATTTCGGTAAACACTCCGTTTATTTAGTAAACAGTAAACAGTATATAGGTTTATTTTTGTCTAATGACTGGATATTCAAGAAATGATAGGAAATATGCGTTTTACTGCAGGATTTGAACCTTTGTCTACTTCAAGGGAATCTACCATTTGATCCGGAATACATTACTAGTCGGACACGAAATTCAGATAAGTGCATACCATTCACTCAGATGAATCTGTGTCGAGATCCCATAGCTTCTCAGTTTTATATACATATTAGTATATATTTATTTTAACCCCTTGTTTTTATTTCGTCATATGAAATAGACACCACTTTTTATCTCTCAATCACTGCATTATACTCCTGCTTAAACACACACACACACGCACACAGACGCACACACACACACACACACACATATATATATATATATATATATATATATATATATATATATATATATACTTATATATATATATAAATCAGAAGATGTCTGTGTATGTTTTGTGTGTGTGTTTTTGTGTCTGTGTATGCTATTTATGCAATTCCACATTTCTCGACGGATTTTGACGAAATTGTACTCACATGTTGCAGATTTACCAAATGAAATTAAAACCAATGTTTCAATCTCCAGGCCTAAACCCCGGATAGCAGAAAAAAAAAATCAGTTCGACTATTTGCAAAACCAAGTCAAATTTACACGCGATCAAAATTTTTACTGGATGAGCTGATGATATTTGCACTTAATGCAAAAGATGACTCAAGGTACGAGATTTATGTAGAGGACTTGACAGTTTTCCCGTGACATTGGCTTCACACATTTCACAAATTGAAAAAAAAAAACTGTACAAAATAAGGTTTTTCGTAGCACTTAAAAAAGAAAAATAGAATAAATTACTCATTTTATTTTATCCGATTTTCTTCAAACATGTGGCAAAGATGTCTTCCATAATGCATGAATAACATCCTGCTCACTCTTTCGCGTATAACAAAAATCCACCACAAACTGTTCAAAGAGCTATTTTGGGGGGAAATTTGCCATGTAAATTACATATGAGAAATAAGTTGTTTTGGTACAATTTTTAGTTTCGATTATTTCAGTTAAGTGGACGAAATCTAGGAAAAATTAAGTCTAAAATCGGCTTTTGCCATTTAGTCAACCGTTTCTTCATATGATTCCATCCGAAATTGGTATTTCAACAACATATGATTCAATGATTGTTTGAGAAGTATTATTTAAGCGTTAAAAGGGAAAATTTCCGAAGAACCTCTTATTACCATCAGCTTTACGGTAAACATTGCGAAGGAGAGGGCATTGATGCGCTGGCAATTTCAGTTAAATCAACCTCTGACGTTTCATCCCTGCTTGTTTTTCATTATTAGATTTTTGAACAATGCCTTACTATTTGAAAGTTATTACGGCCATTGGAATTCTACTGAATATTTACAAATCTGAAACAATTTTACCCAGATCAACATGCACAAAAGATGTTTTATATATATATATATATATATATATATATATATATATATATATATATATATGGACGATTTAATGCACTACCTGTTTCCCTGAGCCCTTTCTGTGGCAGCATGAGTAATTGAAATATGCATCAAATATTAGTAATGCAGAGACGGTTCATCAACGAATCATGGGGCATGTGAAGACATTCACTACCATGTGATAAGGTCCGCCAGTCAAGGATCCGACGGCTGAATGCAAGTGTAGAAGCAAGCGTAACACATTTTGATCATTTGTTATGAGTTGGTGTTTTCAGCATGGCATTTTTGGCATATGCTTCTATGGTTATTTTAACTCTTGTTTGCGTCAGCGGATTTCCGAAATTGACAAAAAATAGATGCATAAATAAATAAAAAAATAAATATTTAAATTGTAAATTAAATAATTTAATTTACTGCAATACTTAAACGTAATAGCGCAAAAATGAAGAATTTGCGGTCATATTGCTTGTCTTGGATTTGTTGTGAGAAACCGACTCCCAAAATTTTAAAAATACACACCACATATATACTCACCGCATATATAGGCCTGTGCGTGCGTGTATATTTGTGTGTGCGCGTGTGTGCGTCTATGTATGCATTTCTCTGTGTAAGTGTCTGTGTGTTTGGGTGTTTACGATTGTATGCCTGCCACTGTGTGAATATTATGTTATGAACATATTAACGGTTGTGAATATTCTGGACTCTCAGTAAAGCAAATAGGATCCTTAAATTCCCCACATTTTCCCAAAATGTAAACAATATGCGTTTTGATTTTTTTACGTCGTTAATGCAATATTATTTCGCGTACATTATTTACTTTAGAAAATTCTTTTAACCTCTTCAAATGGTTTCGTGAATATTTGCTCCCAAAATAAATAGATTAACTATTTGAAAAAAAATGTAATTAATAATCTCCACAAGCCGATTCTGCTCCTCCTCCAAAAATATAAAAGAAAGAAAAAAACATATGAACAAACACAAACGCATACACAAACGCAGACACAGACACACGCACATATATATATATCAATATTATATATATATATATATATATATACGGTGAAAGAGTGTATTCAGTAATCACTACTCAAATTTGGGATTGTGATGTAGATTAAAATGGTAATTATTCACTCAAACATACACATATACATACAAAAACACAGAAATGCACACACAAACACACAGATAAACACATACACATGCATACACACACACAAACAAGCGCACACAGAGACACACGCACAAAAACACACACTCACATCTGGCATTTCTTTTCAGGTAATCACTTAAATATCCCGATTGCAACGAAAACGTCCCTGTGATTAAAAATCCTTAGTTTTTATACCTGAAAATCCTCAGATTTTATACTATAAGATTTTACCCAAATTCTAAGATATGTATGTTTAAAAGCAGGAACCATCATCCTTCTATAGTAATGAAAATTTGTCGTGATGTCATTCATGATTTCCAAAGGAAAAAGAAATTGCGTCAAAATTCGGGCGGCTTTTGATAGCATAATTCGACGGAAAAAGACACAAAAATTTATAAGATAAAATAAAGACGAGAAATGTTTTAGTTTCTAAAAAATAACAGGACAACACAATATAGAAATATGTTTTAAGGAATTGGATATAAAAACAAAAAATAGTACATGTCAAAAATGTTTCCTTCGGTTTCTAAGAATTAGACTTTTCACCTGTCAAGAAAAACATCCGCAGAGTGTATATTAAATTTTAAATGACCATTTTTTATATATATATATATATATATATATATATATATATATATATATATATATATATATATATATATATATATTGGGAAAGGTGTGAATCTTCTTCTCCCTCCAGCTATGGGTAAAATAGCAGGACAGACTGGGTCCTATAGCCTTGGATAGCAACTGGTCTAGGAGAAGGACAACTCTGAATTCAAAACCTGAGGGGGGTGTTTGGGAACCTTGTGGTAAGTAGTGCACCAGGTCTCTGTATTCGGCCCTTCAAAAAGTATGGATGGTCCTGCACGAGGCCTTCACCACTATAATCAAATCTCATGTGCCGGTGTCGGACTGTCAGTTTCCTGAAACTGATCTGCTTCACCCTCATACGTCGAACCCGACGGGAGAATCGATTTATATATATATATATATATATATATATATATATATATATATATATATATATGTGTGTGTGTGTGTGTGTGTGTGTGTGTGTGTGTCTAGCCAGCAAATTGTCTTTTAGACATGTTGATTAAATAAATTACAGATATTATGTCTGCTATTTTTAATAATATCTATTCATACTTACATATTATCATCCGTGTATTGCAATTAAACGTTTAATTTTTTTTCCATTTCTCAAATACCTTCCGTTCTTCTCCCGAGATAATCTTTAGGTGTGTACGTCGTAATACAAAATATGTTCAATCGTTGCATATGAAAGCAAAACAGAAAGAAAAATTCATTAATGGATATCATAAAACAGTTTTGTATTACTACTTGCACCTGTGAATAACAGACTGAAATTATTACCGTAATTCTGATATTTAAGTTTGCTTAATGTTATTATCTTTGTGTTGTAGAGTAGTTTTCACAGTGGAGGCTTGTATTTTCAACTAAGTCGTCCTAAATTAGGTTCGACGTACAAAACGCTAGGAACTTGAAATAAGAGTTAATGACACAGCAATCTAGTTGTGATGGATGATACATGAATGTCTGACATCGACTGACTCGCTCAACACCACTGAGCCCAACTGGCGACCGCTACTAATACTACTACTTATTATGTGTGGGAGAGTCTATTAATAATAGAATAGGTACGTTCATGTAGGACACTTTGTTATCTACACATACCTTGCAATGCCGACTCTGTAACTCATTGTACTGTACCATTACTTTTACTAGTGATCTGCGACTATATGCTTTATGCCGTTGCAATCAGAGTCTATTATGGATAGGAATACTTTGTCTCCTGAAGAATATTACCTCCTATACAAATTTCATTCACATTTTTTTACACCTCTACAGGATGATTTGTATTCAGAGTTTGCCATTTAGATTAGGTTTCGACCCATCCTCTTCTGGTATTTACCCATATCTGGATGTAGATAAGATTGATAAGATTGATTCATATCATTACAGGATATGTGCGCGAAAGAGAATACAATAATCTTCGATTGGAATCAAACATCTGGTCTCTAATTTCTCACGGCTAATGAGCGACTCTGTTCTGCTATCACACATATAGTTTTCTAAAAGTGGTTTGTATGATAGTCATTGTAATGAATTAAACCGAGATTTGAAAACTGATTTTCATTCCAAGACGCTCAACAATCTGCCAATAATACATATTTGATTTAGTTACTAAGTATATGTTCTTATTATTTCTTAAATTATTTTTTCTTTTATAAAGCCGTATAAAGAATTGTTAAATTACTATCTCCTACATATTATCAGGTCAGAGGCTTATTTTCTTCCCTTAACAAAGAAAGACGTATTACAACAACAACGCTTCAACATGAGTAAACAGAACACTCGGGATTACGGACCATGACCAGAACAATCGACCTCCACTTTGAAATTTCAGAACAGCTGAATATTGCATAATTCAGAAATAAATAGCAGAAATATGATGCATATATATATATATATATATATATATATATATTTCAGTGTGTGTGTATTTGTGTAGGAACACCTGTTTACACGTTTCATTGAAGGTATCTCTCAAAGCATAGCAATTAAAATTTCATTATATTTTTTCTTACACAAGATAATCTTTTTGACATAGCTTGTGTAAGGATACAAAAAAAGATCTTTGGATACGAGCGGTTTCGGCTGTTCTATTAGCCATTATAATATATCTAGTTATTCTTTTTCCTCGAGATATCTAGATTTATTTTATTTTCAAAAATAATTCTTAACTATATGAATCATGAAAACTACTACAATGTGTTGAATGCGTTTAGTTCAGAAATATATATATATATTGTTGTGAGACCGTAATATACCTACAACATGGACTCTTACAGGACTATATAAAGTATGCGATATAACACTCTAGGAGAAGAGGAGGAAAGAGAGAAAGAAAGAGTATTCTAATACCGTAGTATCAGCTGCGTATGGCTACCAATATTAGACACTAGCATATAGTAAGCCCGGTTACACTTACACTATCTTTCTTACTTCTAACCCGTGTTCCGTGATTTCCTTCCGTGGTCCCAACTTTGGGTCCACATCATATATATATATATATATATATATATATATATATATATATATATATATATATCAGGTATGCTATGGCGATTGACGTTTGGTGACATCTGGATCGTCCCCGACATTTTATTTAATAAATACTTCTTGGCCAGGTGTACGGGCAGATATCGTTCTTTCTCTATCCATAGTTTGTGGCGACACTGATACTGTCTCAGCAATGCAATGATAAACAGCAGCAAAGTTTGGATGACTCGGCTGCCTTCGTTTTGGAAACTTAATACAATCTTATACAGCCGTGCAGCCTTGCAAATGTATGAAAAATCATATCTGCCAGCTCATGCTATGAATATACTGCCATTGTTAAACGGGACACTTCTCATTTACCTTACGACTAAACACGTTAAATGTTGAATACAGAGTAGCCAAATTTGTACACGAATGACAAATGCAACCTAGTCTCTTTGGAAACACAGCGCCATCTACCGTAAGCCTTCATTTAAATTAATTAGTCGTAAACGGGATATTTGCGAACATATATTTATATGGACTTCTGACCTTTTTTTGGTGTGAGGAACCTGTCCCTATTCTTTGCAAAAGTATTTTTGATAGAAACTTTATATATATATATATATATATATATATATATATATGTAAAAAACATTTTTTTACGTTTACATTCTTTTTATAGATACAGATATTTAAGTAAATGCTCTGCTTATAATAAACAATATTATAAACAGTATTAGTATTTGTATCTATAAAAAGAACGTATAAAAATGAAAAAATGTCTTAAAAAATAATTGTCGGACTTTGTCCATTTCATAATATATGTAATTGTGCGTGTGTCTGCGTGTGTCTGTGTATGTCTGTGTGCGATTTTTGACTTACATTATATATATCATTATTTTATTAAGTAAGTAAGACTTTTATCTGTACTCTCAATGGGCCTTGTAAATTTAAAAAGTTAGAGCATTTTTGTCGGTGTCATATTACAGAATACACACCACGTTAAGCATCTTGAATCTAACAAATGTCCGTGCAAAAATTTGGACAATAAAATATCTGAAATGACAATTTCTAATTAGGCATAGTTGCATCTTATAAACAGGAAAGTTAACTTTCCAAGTCATTGTCGTAGGACATTAGCTTGCTTGTCTCAACTAAAGTCATTTATAAAATTTCTGCTCAATCATAGTTGTGACTTTTAAATAGTGAATGTCTCATCGAGATGTAGAGAGGGGCTTTGAATGTAAAACCCCTAAACGGCTTTTGCTACTACTCTATATATTTTAAGTGCAAACAAATCGGAAATACCACAGTAGTTATAAAAGAGAGATGCAAGAAAGATTGTATGATTGTCGTTAGGGAATCTAAAACAGCTAAACAGGGACGATTGAATGTTCTCTCGACATTTAATTTTTATTTGAAACAATACTTCGAATATTAGAAAGGATCAGTTGAAACGGGCTTATGTCAGTAACAATGAACATCATTAACCAAATCATGACACGTTAGAAATTTAAAATGATCAAAAGAACACGGAACATGGGCTTCTGGTAATAAGCGAAAAGTAATTATTAGTGCTGAATGCAAAATGGAGTTGTATTCTAATGCAGGAGGATATGTACGAATGTCAATGGAGGAATGAAGACAGTAACATTAGGTGGTGGTCACGTAATTGAGTTGAGTTGCATGAAAATCGATGGGAAAGCATAACTGGGGAAAGTTGAATAGAACCTAAACAATATGAACTATATTAGTTTATGACGGCCATAATATCTGCCCGACCAAGAAGATGAGGAATTTTGTCTGTATGTCGGTACACATCATCACATTCCCGTTCAATAAAAATGTTTGTTGTAGATAAAAAAAAATGAAAGACTCGTCATTACAAAATTCCTGAGCTCAATATATTTGAAACATTGTGGTGAGAACTCAAAATACAATTGCTCCGAAAAGAATGAGTTAACCCTCTCTGCGTGCGAAGGTGGATCCTTGTTGCGAGGACCCGAATTGCTAAATCTAACGAATATCGTCAATCTGAATATTTGTCATGGATATAATGATAGAAAAGTTAGGGACTAGAAACATTTTCTCTATGGGAAGGCTGTGGAAAATAATTAATCACCATCAGGGCCTTTTAAACGCTTTTAAACTCTGCCAAGTTTGGGTAGGGATAACTTAGCATTGCCAGACTAAATATTGGAATGTGGGAATGCAAAGGGCGATTATATCCGTTTGGAATTTTAATCGAGACGAAGTCACGAGTTTAAACTGCCAGCTGTTGTTGTATATAGCACAAAGGTGAGACAAGACACATGTGCCAACCTCAGATGCTATGTAATAGTCACAAGCTCACACTGACTAGAGGAACAGAAGCATTCACATGGCCTGAAAGGAAACATAAATACACATTCATGCAATATATTCCTTAAGCAACGTGGACTGAACTGCATAAATATACGTCTATCTCCTTTTTACTCTCTACTGAACCATCATTCAAGAAGTAATTTATATTTTGTAATAGTTATGTATTTTCTAAAGCAAAAAACTTTCTTTCCTAATGCATAATTATTGGCTTAACCGTGTTTATACTTCGGATATAAGGAACACACACATTTCTGCCATATGTATAGAAATATAGATATTTTTAAGTGGGCATTTCATTCCAAAATCAATAAATGGGTTTGTTTGTGTGAGCACGAATTTTTATAATATGAAGCATTGTGTACGTCTCGTCAGTATTTGATTCCCACCTGATTAACGGCTTATAAGATATCTCGAATCGTGATATTTTAGTTTTGAAAGAAAAGCACTTTATGATTTATATTCATATAACATTATCAGATTGTGGAATCTGCTTTATGAAGGAGAATGAAAGATGAAAGAGGTCTCTGAAGAAGATTTTGTGAAAGTGTTTTAAAATAATGTAATTCTGTGTGATGTTATTTTTTTATAATATTGTTTCTGTAAGTGTCTTATGTGTCATTCTTAAATCTGAGAGTTTGGTTCTCTATTGCCCATTATATAGAAAATATAATATTATAGTGTCTTAATAAGTATGAAACATGTCTATTCATACTAAAAACCTTATATTTTTCTAAAAATATAGAATTTATTATATCACAGAATTTACAACGATATTTAATTCTCTTGTACAACGAAAGGGAACATTTAATTCTAATTATCATACATTGCACAGTTAGAGTAATTGAGCTGGTTGCAATAATAATAATAATTAAATACCCTAACACATGGTTGAAATCTTCAAAAATTGCAATTGGCACTCATGTTCTGTGTTTTGTTCCATTTAAAACAAAACTTTATAAATTGTGATATTCGCGGTAAAACATTCACAATTTTTTGGTTTGATCCAATACAAAATCTCTACACAGTTTGCTTCACTTTACACTTGTGCTATACTTACTAAGCAAGGATATTATTACGAAATTTCTATTTGCTCATCTTCATTTATTACATTTCAAGCCCACTAAATTGGTCTTGTTAATCTTCCATTTGTCCGGTTTCAACATCTGTCGGAGTTTAAAATCTTTTTACGAGAACAGTGGTATCAATCTGCATCAATGTGAGTGTGATTGTTTGCAAGATTATGTTGAAACACTTCTTCCTTTAAATGGATGAATATCCTTGAATATCACTATCTATAAAAGGCAGGATGTGTGTGTGTGTGTGTGTGTGTGTGTGTGTGTGTGTGTGTAACGAATTCACGGCGGCAATTTTCGACGGATTTGAACCAAAATTTACATGCACATGCTCCAAGTTAGCAAAAAGGCCAAGACCGTCTTTGCATTTCCCAACTGCCATCGATAGTGGAAATAATCGATGTTTTCATGCTTCTACGGCAGTTTTCATGTAGTTTGCGGCCATTTTATACTGACCAGATTGAGAGCCTATAGCTGGCTGCCACGAATAGGCAGGAAGATTCTATTGGCCAGCGTGAGAGCCAACAGCTGACTGACACGAATGTTAACTAGCACAAGTGGGAAACATTTAAATCCACATGGCACTTTACTCCAATTGGCTCATTCGCTTGCTTAAACTCAACGTTGATTCTGATTCCGCAGAACTGGGTTGGGTGTGAAAAAGTATTTGTTCTTAACATTCTTTTTTCATTCGGTTTTTCCAGTTGCGAGTCCTTGTTTAAAGCTGATCGTTGTGTGTTCATTTTGATTAATTCTTTTTTCGTAACAGATTTAATGTTTAGTATAGAGCTTAGTGTGAGAAGTAAGGCATGTAGCAACATCAGCACGTCTTTTTAAAATTCTGAATATTTGCTCCCTCACTGAACACATTCTTAAATATAATGTTGTCTGTTAAATGCAATGGATCCACACAATCTATACGCCTTCACCATATCAGGGTACGCTATTTACATTATTCCGACTATTGTCATCAACTTTGTCACTATGTTTATTACAACGTTATCCGGCCTTCTTCAGGTGGCTGAAATGTCGAACTGAACCCTTTATTTCGCTCACGGGGATAGATTGTTCTAATTCTACGTGCCATGTCTAATGGATGTCAGTTATCTTCTGTTAATTCCTCTCAGAAAGTTATCAACTACCTCAACCAGTTATTGAACTCACACACTTTGGGTCCTCTCACTGGATCTAACTAACACATTTATCCACTGTATCATGAGTCATGACATCCATTAGACATGGCACTTGGAACTAGAACAGTCTACCCCAGTGAGCGTAATCATTGATCCGAAAGAGAAATAGTATAGTGAATAGAGTAGAGAATAGCGGTATCGTAGTAAAACGGCGTTACTATAGATGTATCTGCGATTAAAAGGTCTCTACTACAACAAACATTACAAAAGTGTCAACGAGTATTCGTTGATATCACAAAAGTTAGTTTCCAAAGTTTGTTGTGTAATATGATTAATTTAAATTATTGGCATTGGCTAAAATATGTCACATGTTGAATAAGAAACATAAACTTGGATTTTTCATGATAGCATTTTACAAGTTATTCTTTTTTCTTTCGATATTTAAGCAACAAAGTAAAACAATGGTTCTTTTTCTTCCTTTTGGGAGAATTTCTGATCATTTATTTATTAAATTCTGTTGACGTGGGAATAGGACTATAGATAATTGAAACTCCAGAGAATAGTTATAAATTTACCGCAGTAAGCTGATGTTGTTTTCCTTATTTCCATGATGTGTTTCAGATTAATTTGTTTTTGACTTGTTAATTTCCCAAATATATTTAGAAAGAAATGCAAATAATCAAACCAAACGCGATGAACATCAACTGAAGATGCTTTCAAACTTGAAACAGGTTGTTTCCGCTCGGTACGGTTTCTAATCATCAAGATCGCCAGAAATTAGTTTTTTGGAGAAATATTTTTAGAATCTCTCTCACTCTTTCTCTCACTTTCGCTCTCTCTCTCACACACACACACACACAGAAACACAGAAATGCAGACACACAAACACAGACGCAGACACACGCACACATATATATATATATATACATGTATGTATGTATGTATGTATAGACAAGAGGTGTTATTATCGTATTCAAATTATAGTCTTTTTAAATAGATAAACTATTATGAAAATATATTTATAGAAATATTACCAACAAATGTTATTAAAACAAGTTTAAAAAAGTACATATAACTTACCTCTTTGCGAATACATGAAAAATATATATATATATATATATATATATATATATATATATATATATATATATATATATGTGTGTATATATATATATATATATATATATATATATATATATATATATATATATATATAATACATGCGCGGTACTTATTGAAAAGCCGTCAATATCAGTGATAGAACTAACATATTTAGTTGGATTGATGCACGTTTGTGATCCTGGGTTTCCCGGTATCTGCCATCGTCAGTCAAACTGATTAATTTTTGAAATTTTGGATTTATTTATGGTTGCGTATATCGGTATTTTATGGTAATGAGATGAAAAGTTGTCGTTGGAATAACACTGATACGTACGCAGACATATATACACGCACGTCAAATAACTGCAGCTTACATAAACACATATGAACAGTGTGGCATTGGGTGTATATGCACATCCATGTGCTGTTGCGTGTATACGTACGCAATTCGTCGCTTTATTCAATGTTTGCGGAACTCTCTCCAATACGCAGTGTCACCGCACATATATTTCGTCTATTTTCTTCGCAGAATGTTTTCTCGCTAAGACATATACGCGTATGCACTCGTGTTGACACTCCTTCTATCTGTCTGGTTATTTTTTTTATCTTAAGATGTGGTCTGTGTAAAACTATGGAATGAAAAATTTCATTAGGTTTTAATTATTAATACTCTTTTGTTATTATTTTCAAGCCGGTTTTTTGCTTGTTTTTGGCGATTGCGCTTATGTAAATTGTAGAAAGTCCAATTTATAATACTTATTGGAATTCATGTGGTTGTCTTAATTTTGCTTGGTGTGAAAGGAAGAATAATTGTGAACTAATGCGGTAATGGTAATTGTGGTGCGGTAAAAATTGTGAACTACGTGCTACATAAACTACCATTGATCCTATGAACACGAAAAGTGAAACCACTGACATAATAACACCATCAAATATTTTCAATTCCAACTACTATCATAATAATTATAATTATTGCTATCATCATTCCACCAGCATTACTGCAATCACTTCGACCATTTCACCATAATTATTTGCTGCTATAATTGTTAATACCATAAACCGCTCTCCCCCATTATTACCACACCACAATCACCATTGCCGAATTAATCCACAATTACTAACGTGTCACATAACATACATCTGCGTCTATTTTTTCTAGTTGTTGCTTATCGTACTGGTATATATATATATATATATATATATATATATATATATATATATATATATATATATTTTGTGAAAATATATAGAAAATAGGAAAGAACTGGTTAGGTAGATCCAAAGTTCCTTAGTATTTTAGTTATTATTTTTTAAAAATAGTGCTCGATACAAATGTAGAGCATACATATAATTATTTATTTAAAAATATGATTCCAACTCTCGACATAAGAGGTCTCATGCTTCAAAACAAGAGCCGAAAACTGCAATATAATTATTTGAATAATTTGAGTTAAAGAAAGGTCTGTTCCCTCTCCAAGCGAAATTTTTTTTGGAATAGCTTATTTCAGAAATTTATATATATATATATAGTCTTCCACAGAGAGAATGCTTCGCTGTATCATAGCTCATCAATTTTCAGGCGCATAGATAAAAACGCTCGATATATATATATATATATATATATATATATATATATATATATATAGGTCGTGATTGATAAACCGTCGTCTAAATTACGCAAAAAGGAAAATATCGCCAATAACATCTCATTTCAACACATATATATTTGACAAATTGATACAAAACTTCTTCGAAAGAGTATTTTTCTTCTATAAATTCGTCATTGGCTTCAACCACAGCCTCCAGAGGTCTTTCGAATCTTCTGTAACTCATCTGGGCCGTATCCTTATTTAAGTTGTATGCTGCTATAATCTTTGTCTTCAGTTCATTTTTGGTGTTATAAAGTGTTTGCTTGTCTAATGCAATCTAACAAGTCAGCTGGCCTGATGTAAAGGTTGATGTCATCGCAGAAATTTTCTGATAGCCATGATTTGCTCTACTCTAGCTTGTACAGCAAATTGCAGATTTATGTTGCCAGACATACTGCATTCTTGCATCCAACCACTTGATCCAGAAACTACCACCACAAGTCAATTGTTATAAGACTCCGACTTGAGTCTTAAGCCATGTGGGAAATATGAATGTATGCATAATATCGCCGTCTCTAGTTATCCATCCAAACCCCTTCGTAATCACCATTATACTCATCTTACACTTTCTGAATTCTCTGCACAAACAATCTGAAATGTTCGTATTGGAGCACCGAGCGCGTATGCTAAGCATGAGAGCTTGCCGTCTCCAATTTTCTGGTGGAATGAATTGCCTCATAAAGCTCGTTATATCACAGACGATGCCCAACTGACCCTATATATCGCCAGCTGAATTTAGTCATATATTTGGGACTGAAATGTTATCAGTTATGTACCTTTCAATATTTTCTAATATCATCACCATCTCATCCTATCTCTCTCTCTCTCTCTCTCTCTCCCTCTGTATATATATATATATATATATATATATATATATATATATATATATATATTATATAGTGCCCTTTGGGAGATTGTATCTCCACCAGATTAAATAACAATGTTGGTCACAGCACAAACTCGCTTTCACGGCGCTTGACTCTACATTTAAATGATTACTTTAAAGCAACATGCCTGTCCGCGTACTCAATTCCGGAAAATCTTTGTTGACAACACAACAATACTTAAACATGAAAGTAATAAACAATAATTAAGAATTGTTGAAGCTTTATACATAAAATCGTTGAAACCTAACATGAACAAAAAAAACTATGAAATATCCACAAATATCCTATAATTTATACCAGAAGCCATTGGTTTATACCAACGACTTCCAATACTTAATACTTTTCGTTTTTCACTCACGCGTGGTCATGTATGAAGTCACGAGCTGCGACGCTATTTTCGCTTCCGCGTCTCGTATATACGAGTTTGTCGTTACTTTGAAATTTTTCATGCAGCAAAGGCGGACTATCATTGTTATTTCCTCCGTGTGTTGTTTGATTTATTGAAATTGTCATCTTTGATAATGGCTTATGTAAGCCGAAAGGTTAGATTGGATTTAAACTTGTATCAATATGGTGATTTCCTGTCGTCTTTCAACGATAATTTGATTAAGCTTATCAGAAAATTATGGAAG
>CAHIKZ030005641.1:0-27500 GCA_903632075.3 Acanthosepion pharaonis
TTTTATGATGTTTAGGTGTTGTAATGTCTACTGGATCGATTTTTTTTAATTAGAGAGCCGTGTTCAAACACCTGCCGCATTAGTTATATTCGCTTACCCGCAAAATACCTTGTATAAAGGTATGAGTCGACTTTTCTACCCCCAGCTATGGCATAATATGTAAAACTTTATTAAAAACTATTATTATAAAAAAAAAACAACTTACAATCTGAAAATATGTTCTGGCTTTAAATAACCTGCAAACATCTGATAAGCCGTAAAAATGAGTAAATCAATGAAAACATTGAATAACGAAATTAAAGCAAGTATCAATAAAATTCCGTTATTCCCTGTAAAATCTTTAAAGATCTTGGAAAACTTGCAGCTTTTTTTGTGAGTGAGCAACGGATAAAGATGTTTGCAAAGTGCTGATAAGAGGTATTTACAAAGATGTAAGTTTCAAGTGCCCCTGATGATGTCTATGGCCTAATGCAGAAACGTTAGTATTAAGGAGTCAGAAATAAACTTATTTACTCATGCGTTTTTTTTTTGTGGATTAGAGCAAGACGGGTTTCTCTTTAATTTCTGATGTCGTTGATCGAAGCTAGAAGGCATATTGGTAAATATCGAATTTTGAGCCAAGTCTCATCACGTCATTATGTGTACCACATGCACTGTAGCAGTGGCCTGTCAAATGTAAGATAGTCTCACGGACACTATCTTTCTTCTGGTTGGTTTTGGATTTCAGAGTTTTCATTTTAGATTGGTTGCACCCCAAGGCTAGAGAGCCCAGGCTGCTTTGTCATTTTACCCATGACAGGAGGAAAATTAATCCATGACATTTGGAGGGGCATTAACGTGGAATGAACGATACAGAATCGAAAAGAATTTCCAGTTTCTGCGCTGATGAACCGAATTGACTAATTCAATTTACATTGTAAAATTTTGCTTTGCAAACATTCAGAAATAAAACTCTTTCTCTCTTCACCACTTCTCTTTCTCTCTCTCTCTCTCGATATATATATATATATATATGTATGTATGTATGTATATGTATAAGTGAACATTGAAGTCAACACTCAGAGGAGACAGGGTGTTTCATGCAAAGATGCAATCGTCAGGCCGCCTGACGTTTGCGTCTAGCATGAAAACAGCCAAACCTGGAGTGTTGACGTCAATAACTACTTTTATATTTATATTTACGTACGCTCTATCTCCGATATTGCACTTTATCCCGTAAATATATCACGCCTTAAAACTATATTTCTTCACACACACAGACACAGACATCCCCCAATATATATATATATATATATATATATATATATATATATATATATATATATATATATATATATATATAATAAACATACAATGTTCTCCAAAAAATGTATACACACTTCAGGAAAAAAAAACTTATATAGATATTGTAATACTAATTTATTCAAACATCATGAAATTAATACAAATTACATATATTATATATATATGTATGTATGTATGTATATGTATAAGTGAACATTGAAGTCAACACTCAGAGGAGACAGGGTGTTTCATGCAAGATGCAATCGTCAGGCCGCCTGACGTTTGCATCTAGCATGAAACAACCAGTCACCCTGAGTGTTGACGTCAATGTTCACTTTATATTTATATTTACGTACGCTCTATCTCCGATATTGTGCACTTTATCGTAAATATATCACGCCTTAAAACTATATTTCTTCACACACACAGACACAGACATCCCCAATAATATATATATATATATATATATATATATATATATATATATATATATATATATATATATATATAATAAACATACAATGTTCTCCAAAAAATGTATACACACTTCAGGAAAGAAAAAAACTTATATAGATATTGTAATACTAATTTATTCAAACATCATGAAATTAATACAAATTACCGTTGGACCCTGCAATACCAAAAATATTCAAAATGGTGGCTTTTATCTTCCAGATGGTGCATTACTGCTTGGGCAATGTTGGCCAAAGTTCCCAGTGGGATTGCTGCACATGCATTTTCAATTTCTTGTCTAGTCGTTTTTTTTGTTTTTGTTTTTTTGTGATACGCAACATCCTTTAGGATTTGTTGATTCTACAGCCATGAGCGTAATGCCATCTGTCGAGAAATTATCGTACTAGAGTAGACAGTGTTATCGCAATTTTACAAAACTGTGAAATACAAATATTTCGTTTCATGAAGTGTATATACATTTTTTGGTGGACTCTCTGTATTAATATCACTTCGGTCTTCACTAGGCAGGAAAAATATAAAACTTTTCTACACGAAAATCATACGAAAAATTCTTATTACGTTTTCTCCAATAACAGAACTCTTCAATTTTTCATACTAAAGATCACCAAATATAAGTCCTCGGTATGACAATAAACTACAGAGTGGTTCGAAAGTTTTGTCACCATCTACTTCTTCTGTGGTCGTAGCAATTCTGCACATCTATCTCTCCGCATTGGGGGTCGTCCTGTCCTCGGTTTGTCTTTAATTGATCCTGTGATAAACAGTTTATGTTCCCATCGCGGTATCATCCTCTTCGGTGGAGCCGGTTTGCCGAATCCTGCGATCATGTCGCACTTCCCCCATGCCCTTGCCAGAATGCACACAATCATCTTTTCATACACTTGCAGGCAACCTCCCTTCCAGACTGTAGGAGCTCGTGTCAGCCATCTGAAATTGAAAATTATATTATGTAGAGATGACAAGACTTTCGGACCACGCTGTACATCTGTACATTCGGCATGTAAGGCCTCTGCTCAGATGATTGGGGGTTTTGAGGCGCTTAGGATCATCTCTTAATTCCTATTTTCCCGAAGTCCATCCTGGCCCGGGGTGGTATCCCATCTAAGGGCGAATAGTGTCCCGCCATCAAACATAAATCGACAAACATAAAGCGACAATTCAACTTTTCTTTGTATACGGTGCACATGTGAATTTCAAATGGTTTTACATTAAAAAGTGAATAATGGAAGAAAATGAAATTTTCGTCATTTGGTGCTCTTTTGTTCCTGGAAATGAAATAACGCTTTTATAAACAGCACAAAGGTTATTTGCCGTTTATGGAAATTGTGTCGTAGCTGGGAGTACTGTTCATAAATAGGCCTGAAGAAGTTGATTATCAAATCGAAACAATGATTAAAAAAACCCATATCACACGATATGGAACATCTCAGAGAATCTACGCGCATCTCACATGAGCGTTGAAAATATTTGAACAAGAAAATGTTTCAGTTGATTTGTACAATGTTTGGGTGACTCAGGAATTAACTTAAATAAATTAATGTTCGCATTTCTATGATACGGTACCATGTCCCGTGTGATATTTTACGAAGCTGTGATTGTTGCAAAGGCTCTCCAAACGAGGTCCTTCAACTGATGGGTATTCTGGTATCGTCCATATGAAACTCTCTCCTGGGTAATACCCAACAGAGCGTTGAAATAGAAAAGTATATTAGATAGGCGTGACAAGGTTTTCGGACCATGCTGTACAATTAAAATTATCGTCACCGGAGATGTTTCGACATACTACAGATCAGTGAGATTTCACATATTCAGGAACTTTGCAGATATCAGTTCCCTCCATACTTCACTGGCTTGTGCTAACTTACGAAAATGTTGCAGATAAATTTATGCATGCTACAAGATTGGCATCTAGGTCTCACTGTTTTACTGTTGAACTAGCTAGATGCAACAATTAGTTCTATTCTAATAATTTATTTTCTCGCACATTTCGATTGTGGAACCCGTGTACGATTTCTTTTCCCTGCTACCTGCAATCCTGAAAATATAGATGCAACATCAATCGCAATCTTTTGCTTTCCTGAATCCTGTGCCTCTGTTGTCTTTTTCTTTACTTCCCTCGAGGCAGTCTTCTCATTGTCTTCACATCCCCGTAACCGAGTGTGTTTTAGTGGCATTATTGTCTTGCTTGGGGTGAAATGATTAAGAAAAAATGGCAACAAAAAGATCTTCCAAACTTTTCAATGTTTTTACAAGAAATTATGTATTTTTATTGATCGTTCTTTTAATGTTGTTTTTTGTTCACTGCCATTGTCATTTGATATTTATGAAAAAGCAATTTCCATAATGTTTATTGTCTATTTTCAAAATTGTGCTGCCTAACTCCGATGTTAATATCAAGTCCTGATTTGATGTTGGTTTATTGGAGGCAACAAAAGCACATCGTTGCCATAACTATCAACATGCCAAACTAATAATTCCTGATTTTCTTTTTTCGCAAGTCTTTTAACATTAAATGCGCGGATGATAAAATCTTTCTATGACATTAAAGGCATCTACAAACTTTTAAATAAGAATTTACCAAATTTTAACATTTGACAAGCAGTCATTAACTTATCTGCCGAAAATTGTGCTAATATATCAAGAAGTAAAGATAAATACAAACACCGTAAGATATCACGCCCATGTAGCCAATAAAAAAACAAACAAACAAAATGTCAGAAAATTGATTCGCAGAGAACCACACACATGTGATGTCTATCCAGCCAATGAAAACAAAGGAACATAGTATTTAAAAAACGGAATCATAACCCCCGTAGCATTTCACTTTAAAATATGCGGCTAAATAAATATGGAGACAAGTTAAATTTATGAAGCTTTTCTAACTTGTTTTCCTTACTTAATCTCTATCTATAAAAGGCAGGATGTGTGTGTGTGTGTGTGTGTGTGTGTGTGTGTGTGTGTGTAACGAATGCACGGCCGCAATTTTCGACGGATTTGCACCAAAATTTACATGCACATGCTCCAAGTTAGCGGAAGGCCAAGACCGACTTTGCATTTCCCAACTCCCATCGATAGTGGAAATAATCAATTTTTTCATGCTTCTACGACAGTTTTCATGTAGTTTGCGGCCATTTTCTACTGGCCAGAGTGAAAGCCAATAGCTGGCTGCCACGAATAGGCAGGAAGATTCTATTGGCCAGCCTGAAAGCCAACAGCTGACTGGCACGAATGTTAACTAGCATGCTAGCATGCAAAAAAAAATCGATAGCTGCATTCGTCACAAGTGGGAAAAATTTAAATGGCACTTTAAATGGCAGTTTACTCCAATTGGCTCATTTGCTTGCTTAAACTCAACGTTGATTTTGATTCTGCAGAACTGAGTTGGGTGTGAAAAAGTATTTGTTGTTAATATTCTTTTTTCATTCGTTTTTTCCAGTTACGAGTCCTTTTTTAAATCTGATCGTTTTGTGTTTATTTTGTTTAGTTCTTTTTTCGTAACAGATTTAATGTTTAGTATAGAGCTTAGAAAAAATTCGCAGTGTGAGATAGGCAAGAAGTAAGCCATGTAGCAACATCAGCACTCCTTTAAAGGCAAGGAAGGGCAAAAATATTTTAAGTCAAGTGATAGCGATTGCTGTATGTGTAGTACGATTTTTTTAATCAAGCACGTGCAACGCCAGGCCATGCTACTAATCATAGATATAAAACTAAATTTGAAGTTCCTCTGATCAGGATTTGCCACTAAAGAATCTGTATGTCCTCGTCAAAGTGCATTCAATGAGAAAGGATAAGAGTTCAAATCTCGCTGTGAGCTATTTCTTTATTTCTCTTCCATGCAGCTTATTTATGGGTCTTAGAATTTAAAACGACCTGATAATTTCTATAACAGAAAGGCAGAAAAAAATAAGATAATTTGGTTTAGTTTGGTTTACGGCATATCAGCTTTAATGGGTTATTTAATGCCCAGAAGATTTTTATTGCTGGTAATATTTTCTCCAAAAATGTATTGCTGGTAATATTTTATATTTTCTTCAAAAATGTATTGCTGGCAATAATGTATTGATGGTAATATTTATTTACAAAAATGTATTGCTGATACTATTTTTCCTTCTAAAATGTATTGCTGGAAATATTGTTTTCCTTCAAAAATGTATTACTGGTAATATTTATTTTCTTCAAAAATGTATTGCTTGTACTGAAACCTATTTGTACACTTTCATAGTTTTTTTATCACATTTTGGAGGGTTAACTATTTGCCCATAGGTGCTACCCCCACATGTCTGGGTGGACCTGGGAACACCAGCATTTAAGAAGTGATTCCACGTTCCTCAAAACATCCTGATCAGAAGCCTTGCTGCTGGACGTAGTTTATCGTCTTATCCAGGACGTGAATGTAGTTTATCGTTATATCCAGGACGGAAAGTAATCTGGATATAAAATATAGGAATATGCTTCTTCTTTAGTCTTATTAGCAGTAAAGAAACACTCCTGAGATGTGGGTCAGTAGTTCAAGTTTTGTCGGAAGTTAGGATTTATTTTAAATACTGTTTCGCAATAAAATGTTGAGATGAAAAAAACATAAAAATGAAAAAGAAAAAAAAAATTGTTAATAATATTTTTTATTTTCGCCTTGGTCAAACACTCTTTCTTTGTTTTTATTTCTGCGTCGCACGTATCAAAGACATACAGAAAAACTCTCTTTAACCATCACTCAGCAACTATAACATTAATAATGTTTTTCTAAATATAAATTATTAAAATTATTAATGTGGCTCGAGGGTGACTGAGCGTCACCACTAAACATATTAGGTAGTACGCAATACTAGTCTTGTCGATACAATAAGTATAAGGATTGTTGTGTCGGAAACCTACCACCCCTCTTGAAGATGAACTTGTCTGCGTCTGTGAACAAAGACTTTAAATAGTGGCATGTCAGTTGACATGGGGAAAACAGATAGACCTCCGAGTCTATCTGAGTCGTGATACAGTCTTTGACTGTAAGCGACGTCTGTCGAACTCTCTGCGTTAGCAGAGAGGAACCCGGACGAAGCTTTGCCGAAGGGCAAGGTTTCTTTCGGGGAGGTAGACAGGCCCTGAACCCGTCTAGGCGGTTTCAAAGGCTATATTTTTGGCCGAGCCTACGGGCTCGGAGATACCCACATTAAACCGGCCTTGTGCCATATTCAATCCTCGTGGGTGGATCGATAAATACTAAGACAGATAGACGGAGAAGTTCTTAGCTGAGCTAGTTATTGACTACTCAGGCGATTTCTGTACCTTTTTACCAACCTATTAAAACCTATTAAACCCTTTTTATTGTTACGTGTTATTTGGCGTTTGTCTCTACTAACCCCAAATCAACATCATAACAAGGATAGAAAGGGATTGCTGCTTTATATTGGCAGATAGAAGGTCTATGAGTCAGTATTACCTTTAATTATGTGGTCGGGATTTGGCGAATTAACAAGAATGAGAGTAAATACAAAGCACTGACGGATAGAAAGAAAGTGTAAAATGAATAAGGAGGGATTTAGTTTTAGTGATAAATTAAACGAAAGTAAATACTAAAATATTGAGTAGCGTTATTCATGCAAAAATGTTCCGTCGAATTGCTTGCGAAATTGGTTTGACTTAGACTTGGTATTGTCACTTTATTTTTTTTTTCCATTTATTCTTCGTGTAAGAATATTGCTAAAGGTGTTGTTTTTTTTTTTCTTCGTAAATGTTGCAAATTGGGAGCTCTGCCTCCCAAGGAGCTGACAGAAGAAAAGAAAGATTTTTCTTGCATTATCCGACTACTCGAATTTGGCGCCTCCTCCCTTCATTGACCGAACAGTATCATAGGCATACTCACTACGCATAACTGGAGATATTTTGCATGCTACTTCATCATCAAGTCACCCGATCATATGGTAAATTGCTTCTTCGGAGGAATGACAATATTTATTAAAGTTTGTTTAGACAGGTACACTGATATAAATGCAGATTCTAACACGAATGAATGGTCTAGAGGAACTAGATTGTTAACCATCACCCAATATATCAAACACGATGTTATTTACTAAGGGAGTCATAGTCTGTTCCACTTCCTCAGAAGTGGAGCACCCGTTGAGAAAACGCACCTACTACTCGAGCAATCTGAGAAACCCGCTTGTTAGTTGGCGCACCAGGATAGATGCACATGATCAACTACCTTGTGGTTCCTTTTCATCTAAAATTTAGTTCGATGGGATGTGCAGTTAGCGTAAAGTGGAATTCCGTGTCCGGTTTAAAATTCTTGTCTGTACCGTTCACTTTCCCAGTAGATTGCCCGGTTCGATATACTTCTGATGAAGGTCGGAGGATACAACGACCGAAATGCTGTGATAACAAAGATGAGGATAATAGTATGCATGTAAATAGAGTAAATAATGATAACTCCTCCTCATCTTTCCAGAAAACCAGTTAGAAAATAATCCTTATTGTTGTTGGTGCTCTGGGCACTAGAAGTACGGAATTTTCGAAGTAGCTGGAGATGATTGGGTGTCTGTGTCAAGAGTAGACACATAAAAAAGGCTGTACTCCTTGGGAGTTCTCGTATACTCAAAATAGCACCCGAATACTTAGTCATACTGGGTTTGAGGATAAACTACATCCAGCAGTAAGGCCTCTGATCAGGAGTTTGGAGGTTTTGAGGAACGTGGAACCACCACTTAATTACTGTATTTTCCAGGTTCACCCTGACCCAGGGGGTAGCATCTGATAAGGTGCCAACTATGGGCAAATACTGAACTTCAAAACTGGGATCAAAAATATACAATTTCAGCATTAAATGATTAATAAGAAGTTGTTATGCCTTTAAGCAAACAAACTAAAGCAAGTACTGGAAAATGTGCCACCCTAATCCACAAAGCTGTTACTTTGTCCCCCCCCCCCGGCACAATCTGCTCGTTTTGCAGATCAAATAATATCGTTTGAATAGATAATATCATTATGGAATCCAGGTAGCTAGAAGTGGTAAAAAAACGCCATTGTTGAGGTTGAAATTAGTTTGTTGGGGGACTCAAATTCGCGTATAAGAACAGGAGCGATTTTTTTCAGGCACTTCATTTTGCATCCTACATGGCGACAAATACGGCGAAGTTAAGCAACGTCGAGCCTGGTCAGTATCTAGAAGAGTAACCACGTACTTGGATGTGCGGGTGGTGTAATGTATAACGGCTCGGAGTTGAAAGTCGGAGAGCCAAGTTCCAATTCCATTTGAGTTCGTGCAAAAAGCCTTGGGAAAGGTATGAATCAACCGCCTCTCCTCCCAGCTATGGCTTAAATAGTAGGACATAGATCAGTAAATCATTATTATCTGCAAAACATTTTTATAATCTAAAAATATATTCTGCATTTAAATAACCTGAAAAATGTTGATAAACATTAAAAGAAAATCAATAAAACATACAAACAACAGGGTCCATGCATGATGTGCTAGACATCTGTAGATATGAATTGATAAATCTAGGACTAAAAGACCCTTTTTTTTTTTTTTGTATTGAAAGCTGCCGCAATCCAATTTTAGTACTGCCTTTTCCAACCGACCCCAACCCATATGTCTTCATGTCGTACGAGGAAACGCTAAAATAAACATCGTAATAAACAAACTTGTTAACCCTTGCGCCATGTTGGGTGGCCAAGTTGCAATTTTAATTACACATTATATTACCAAGTCCTTGAGAATATTATGGTAATTATCCGAAAGAGAGAGATGCTGTCAATTTTTATACTTTTATTTCACAAATGGAGATGTATAAATGCAATGTATACATATTATTTTTTTTAGGGAACTCTCCTTTCTCAAGGCAGACAATATGCTTGACAGTTTTATTATCCCTTACAATTTTTTATGTTATTATCCCTACTGAACGGTAAGGTAAATATGGGAGAGTGCTTTGCCCAAATACACTCTTCTCTGTGAACTATTATTGCATAACAATGACGATGCATTTATGGGATGAAAGCAAGGGGGGTGCGACTTCACGCTTTTCCTTAGATAATTATTGCTACGATGAACATATGCTGCCCTTGCTGAAACTCGGACTCTGCTGATTCCATTCTTAGCGCTGATAACTTTTACACTATGTCATACTTGATTGATTTGTTTGTTTCTTTGACGGCACATCAACTCCTAGTGGGTCATTTAATGCCGACGTACTAAATTAAAATGACGGGTGAAAAATGATCATCTTGATCGTTGAATTATGCCGTAGATTGTAATAATGAGTGCGAATTGAAAATCGGAGATGCCATAATCAAACAAGTGCGGAAATATAAATATCTGGGATGTGTTTTAACAGAGGTCCGAAAGTGTGACACTGAAATCCGAAGGCGTATTGGGATAGCTAAGGAAGCATCCCAAAATCTAAGCAGAGTATTAACAAATAGGAAAAATTCGCTAGAAACAAGGAAAGTGTACTAAACAGCTACGTGTTATCTGTCTTCCAATATGGCGGGGGCTGAACGATCTCCTCAAAGATCGAGAGGAGACTTGAAGCAAGAGAAATGTGGTTCTACAAAAGGATATTAGGGATACGATGTACTGAACATGTAAGTAGAGAAAATAGAAACAAAAAGGAAACTAATACTCAACGTCAGGAAGAGGCAGTTGAGGTTTATAGAGTAGATAATGAGAAAGGAGGGCTTGGAAAATCCGATACTCATAGGACAGATAGTGGGCAAGAGGGAGAGAGGAAAATAACATACTTAGTGAGCTTGAGTAAATGCATGGCGGAAGACGGTTTAGGAAAACAAAAACAAATCTCCCGTCTATCTGGACACGCCCACGACCGAAAAAATAATAACTGCGCTTGCGTGTTTTTTGGACGTGAGTTTTTTTTCTTCAGATAAAGAAGAGGAGTAAATTCAGCCTTAATTTTGATGAAATTATTTCATTTTTTTTCTTAATTTTTATCACAACGTTCAAGGTCGACCCATTCTTGAACCACTCAAATAAAACTGAAATCAAAATAAAAGTAACTTGCCTCTGACGTGACATGAAATCGGGATCTTATTTCATGATCTTATCTTGTGCAGATGACACCTTAACCAATTTTTGTTTTTTTCCTTTTTTTAACTTTCTAATCAGAATGCATGTTGTTTTTTTAGCAAAAGGATGAGCTCAAAGTACGAATCGGAGATATAATCAAACAAGTGCGGAAATGTAAATATCTTGGAAGACGTAAAGTGCGACGCCGTAATACGAAGGCGTTATCGGAATAGCCAAGGAAGCATTCCAAAAGCTAAGCAGAGTATTAAGAAATAGGAAAATTTCGCGAGAAACAAGAAAAAAAATACTAAACTGTTGTTTTTCCTCCTGTATGGCAGTCAGTGCTAGACGATTTGAAGTAACAGAAAATGTGGTTCTAGAGAAGGATGCCGAGGATACTGTCGAAAAAATATTTAATCAACGACGAAGGTTTGAAGAATATGGAAAGAAAACGGAAATTAATATTTAAGATCAAGAAAAGTGACTGTAGAGGTTTCTGGGGCACATAAGAAAGGAGGGCTTGGAAAATCTGATACTCACGGGAAATAGGGAGGAAGATGAACAGAGGAATACAACTCATAACATACTTAGTAAGCTTGAGTAAATGGATGGTGGAACAGGACTCAAAGTTTATTAAGAGCTACAAGGAACGGGAAACTGTGGAAACCCATGATCGCATACGTCATGGGGGAAAACGCCACATAAAAACCGCTTACAAAAATTTTAAAAATGGGGTCACGTAGGTGCTATAGCACACCTACGGATGATACTGAGTATGTCCTCATTCACATAAATACAGTAGTAAAAGCTGTATGTTTGTCTACCGTTGGAAATTCATTGGGGAATTCACTTGACTTACTTCTAGAAGTTACGTACTTCTTCTACGCGCCGCTGGTGAATCTTATATGTGTTGTTCGTGTATTCTCGTTCATTACCAACCTTCGTGTGATTATTCTATTCAGTAACCTTCCCTAGGTTGCAACAGAAGGTATCTCTGAGAGTATTTTGTACATGAACTCATACATCATACTTATTATAAAACCCAAGTTGTGTGTGAGTGTCTGTACGTTTATATATTGGATCGGATTTCCCACATTTTTCAACCGATTTCAACAAAACTTCACAGGACTACGTAAAATTACCTTGCGGTGGTTCTGACAGCGCAAAAATTGGAAAAACACAATTGTTTTTGCACGAAATCAATTTGAAAACACGATGAAGAGGCATTGCGAGAATGAAAAGGGGACAACTCATATCGAGTTATACTTATTATAAAACCCTGGTTGTATGTGTGTGTGTGTGTGTGTTCGTTTATATATGGGATCGGATTTCCTACATTTTTCAACCGATTTCAACAAAACTTCACTTTTTTTTGGCAGGTAGTATTTCTTATTGTCTTGCACACTTTTTTTTCTTTATCTTTACATTCAGAATGCTTTAAAAATTCCATTCACAAGACAATTGTTTATAATAAAATTCTATTCAATCGGTAGACTCATAACGATTGAAAACAATGTTTTTGTTTGAGTTTGGGTTTGACCAAATACTTCAATGAATCCTGATCTACAAACTCACTTCTTACAAAGAATACATATTCAATTCATACGAATATACTTTAAAAATCTTGCCGGCTTTAAATAACACACTGAGGTTGATAGGCCGTAAAACAAATAACCCAAAGCAAACTAAACCAAAATCACTAGCATAACATTTTTTGTCCACGGTCTTGCTAACATTTAATTTTGGTTATGAGTGAAGCAGTCGAAAATACTCAGAAAAAATCGAGACAAAAATAAATACTGATTAGTGGGTCCTCAATTATGGTTAAATTAACCTGCTTAATGGAATTCTTGCTCATATATTTCTCCACAAAAATGACATAATTTGAAATGTGAATATCTGAGGAACTACATGTTCCAGGCGAACGAAATTAAATAGGATTCATGTTAAACAATAAAATATTTATTCAATTTATAACCAATTTCACAAAGCTTCGCTTGTGACACGACCCACGTCAAGTTCGTAGTCCACTTCCGGCCAAAGACGCTGTGGCACGCCTTGCGTAACATTTTCCAGCGTCTCAGTCAGTTATTCTTTAATGTAGACCTGTCCTTTAATCTTCTTAGTAGATTCTCATAGAGATAAGTCCGCACAGACAAATTAGTTAGTTTTTATACATTTTGACTATATTATTAACCTACAAAATAATGTCAACTTTTGGACCCCCCCACTATATATATATATATATATATATATATATATATATATATATATATATATATATATATATATGCATGTTTCATTAAAAACGACAAAGTACTACGGTTAGCTTTTTATGCATAAAGGAAGGATTGCTGCCTAAATATACAACTATATATATATATATATATATATATATATATATAGTTTTAATGTAAGCTATATTTAGGGGTTAACGTGCTCAATACTAGACATAGAGCGTATCTAAATATAAACGTGAAAGTCAACACCCAGCGGCGAAATTCTGTTTCAGGTCTGACGATTGCTTATAGGCATAAAACACACTGTCGCTTCTGGGTGTTGGCTTCACTGTACACTTATATATATATATACACACACACACACACACATATATATATATATATATATATATATATTAGGATATAAAAAAAAAACATGTTAAAAATAGCTACCCAATGGCACTGATGTTTCGACACTACAAATGTAACTCCTCGGGCGATCGTAAATTACCCGAGTGAAAAGCAGAATACTTCCACTTTTCCGAGAAAACAAAAAAACAGGATTAAAAATAGGCTTCGTGGCTTTACCAATCGAATGTGACCTCCGCTAAATTCAAACTCACCGAAATAATTCTTATATACGTCATGATACGAAGATGTCTGCATATGCATCCTAAACAATTCCATTATGGGCAGATACAAATGGTTACATTATTTCGTAAAATGTGTAGTAATCTGGCGTTCAACTTTCCTAAGATGTAAAAGCGAAAGTAGCTGGTCGGAGCAGTTAACGTGAAAGTATTTGTAGAAAAGACAGAGAGAGGCGACGGCAGGTCTGTGAGAGAGCTACTGTAAACGAGATGCCAGATCAGGGCCAATCAATTCCGTCTATGTATTTTGTCGCGAACATTAAGACGGGGGCTCCAGACCATATATGGTAGCGGTACACACACACACACACACACACACACACACACACACACACACACACACACACATATATATATATATATATATATATATATATATATATATATATATTATAAATTAATTTATTTAAAATATGTTTCATTTTTGAAACATGGTTAGAACTAATGTAGAAAAAAAAAACATTTTAAATAAATCAATCTATAATATTAATGCTCTATAAATTTACATTGAGCACTATTTTGTAAAAATAAAAATCTCTATAAGAACACCGGATTATATATCTTACTGTTCTTTCTTTTTATTTATATATATACACACACATACATATATATATATATATATATATATATATATATATATATGTGGTGGGTGGAGGGGGTGGTCGTGTATGTTAGCTTGGGAAAGTAATAATAATTTCAGGAAAGGTGTGATTGGGAAAAACGGGATATATATTGTTCGTTAAAGACGAATGACAAGGTACTGCGGTTAAGCGTTTTATTTAATCGTCTACTCGACCATAGCTCAGTTAGGACTCATTTAGAGACACCAAAACCTACCAAAGTCCACCCAAAACAAATCAGAAGACAATACGAGTTTAATAGCCTCATGTACATGTAAAAGAAGAAATGATTAAACATAATGGAAGCCGTAACAATAAAAGAGGAAAACATTAACTACGATCACGGCCACAACGTGCTGAACGTGTTTGGAAAATAAAACATAAAACTCATATATTTTATATTTATGTATGTTATTGAGTTTTTTCAACTGTCTAATAGATCCTCTAATATTTGTTGGTAAATTAATGGGATTTGTCGAATTGTGCGTAATGATCCGATTAATTTTGGTTATAATTATAGGTTTTCAAAGAAAAGTAACAGATAACACTTTACCCTTTAACAATCTAATGTTTTTAATGGACAGGGATTGACCTGCTCTCAGTATGATGCTTTGCTATCACATGGTAGAAATGACCTTACAGCTCGAAGACATTTTTAAGAAATGCGCAGCTAGATTGTAACTAATTCTATTGGTAGGGGGTTTGTTCTTTGTTTATAGAAAGTGTGTATTTTAATGTAAAAAATTTCGGAGTCACATTTTTCCACGTAGCGCTAAATCCTATTTTATTGGCACAGCACGTGAAACCGACACTCATTTCAAACGTTAAATTGTTAAGATGTCATCAAATTCCTTTCTATTCAAACCTTCCTATTTTTCTAAATATATATCTACAATACTGACAACATTTACACACACACACGCATGCGCGCGGACGCACACATACATTAGGCACCTAAAAATACCTAAGGTTTAAAATGAATTTTCGAAAATAAATATTATTTCTTGAAGCTTTTATTTTAGTTTTAATTTCAAGCTAAAATAAAATATAGTTTTTTGAAACTTTATTTGAGAAATATTAGCTGATTTAAACTATAATTAATTTGATTTGAAACAAATATTATGTATTTAAAATATCTCAGAAATTTATTTTAACCCGATATTAGTTGTATATTAACTCGACAGTACCAGTTTTGACGTGTTGACAGCCTGATGACAAGTCTAATGTTCTCCGAAAACTTGAGGAAAATTGACGCGAGCGCATTTTTTATATAATTCTTAAGTACTCAGTAATCTTTAAAATTTAGGAAAATATTCTCCGCGAACTAATGTTTTATTAGATTTTATAAATGTTAACTTTAAATTTACTATAATTATCGATAAAATTATCTGATAATGTTGTGTATGAGCGCCCGTATTTACAAAAATCGGCACGTTTAAATATGTAAAAAAAAAATCAAAATTCTTTTAAACAAATTGATTATTTGTATAAAGCTTTTTATTTATCATTAGTAAATAGAGTTTTAACTTAATATTAATATAATCTGAAATGTTGAAAAAGATATAAACGTAATAATTTTTTCTAATTAAAATAAAACATGTTGATTCATTATTCATCGATTTTTTTTCTTAAGTAAATAGTGTCCTTAATATAACAGTGGCGACGGTATTTCGAATTCACACTAAAAAGAAAAAATATATCTCCCTTAGCATTAGTAGCTGGCAAATAAAATTCAAAATTCGCGGAAAAAATTTTTTGTTAAGTTGGTGGATATTCATAGGGCGACGTGGAAGTCGCTAAATTTCAAGAGTGTAGAATATACTGCTGTTAGAAAAAAATAACTTGTTCTTCCTAGATAAGGACGACCTGTACAAAAATAATACACTATGGAAGAATTGAAGATAATTAATCAGCAACTATTACAACAAATGAAGCGGGAGTATATTGAATATCGAGAACAGTTGAAGGCAATCATGGAAAAAACAGGAACAGGCAATGTGTCAGTTTCATTTTCGCCAGACTCAATTAATTTTTCGCTAACTCAATTAATGAATTTAATTACGTCCCAGAAGAATACATTCTATTCCAATCCTACGCCAGAATGTACGTGACCATTTTCAGAGAAGAATGTCAAGGATGGTCGGATTAAAAGAAAGTATGCTGTCTTCTGTTACGAAACTTTTGCCCCACTGAACATGTAAAATATCTGATTTTCATTTTGCCGAATACTCCAGAAAAAGTGTCATTTAACAAATCAGTGTCGATATTATCAAAAAATTTAGATGAAAAGAATTTACTTTGTATACATGTTGGCAGTGCATGAATCTTACTAAAGACGAAGATGAAGAGTTTGTCACATATGCTGGTAAAGCCAACCATGAGTGTGAGACGAAGTACTCCCAGACAGATTTAAATGTCTAATCTTCGTTAAAGGTCTAACATCAAGCAACGATGTGGAATGCGCTTTCGAATACTTACAAAATATGAACAGGATTAGCGATACAGACTTTTGCGAAAGAGTGCCAAAAGATTGTTACTTTAAGGCACGATACAGCGAAAATCGAAAAGAAATACATGTGAGAAGTACAAGTAATTAGAAAAAAAGATAGTATTACTAAAATCCGAAATAAAACTACTGCCAAACTTAACACATGTTATGGCTGTGGTATGCTTAATTTTCAGAAAGGACTCTCCATTTAAAACCAAAAAATATTTAAATAATGGTAAAACAAGTCACAAACGAAGCTATTAAGTCGAAAAGCAAAAGAAATACACAAATTAACTTGCTGAAAGCAGTGCTACCAGCTAAAAAGAAACTGGTGAGTAGACTCATTTATATATGCCGTCAAAGACTATAAATAGCTACAGCTATTACCCATGAGACAGTAGAGTGCATCCTAGCTCCCGTGAGTCAGTAACACTACACTACAATGGCGTCGCCGAGATCTAACGAATCGATATCTAACGAACTGAACAAACAGTTATCACTTGATAATTATGAGTAATCACAAACGTGGCTTAGAATTCTAGTCGCCAAAGCTAGAACAAAGAAGATGAAGTATTTAAAATCAGTTGGAAGAGAAACCCAAATATCTGATCTATTCGTGACAACTGCTGGTTGTGAAGCCATTATAAAATTATCAGCAATTGCACACCGAAGACTGTTGGTGGAAATAACGTTTGACGATGTAAGTCAACTTAAAGTAAAATTAAACATAGCACCCAAGAAAAAAAAATAGTGAATGCAGAGATAGCTATGTTTATGAATGAACTGGTTATGGAATGTTCTTCGTTTAAAATAGGCTTCTAAATATGGTGAATCTGAGAAACTGGGATCGGAAAACTAGTCAATAGAAGAGGATTTGATCGAAATGAAATTGGTAAACGGCCTTCAAAATGAGGAGTATCGGCTAATGACTAATGCATTTACGACTGGGAACGTCGTCAATAGAACAGTTTTTCGAATTTAATCAGCAACAAGAATTAATTCGAAAATGTAATAGAACAAAAGTTACGGGTTCGGACACATACATGATAAAGTGTTGTAGAGTAGTTTTCACAGTGGAGGCTTGTACTTAACTAAGTCGATCCTAAATTAGGTTCGACATATAAAACGTTAGGAACTTGAAATAATAATTAATGACGCAGCAATCTAGTTGTGGTGGTTGATACTTCCATGTCCGACATCGACTAACTCACTCAACTCCACTCTGCCCCCCCCTGCTACTACTACTACTACTTCTTATTATCTGTGGGAAAGTCTATTAACAATAGAATAGATATGTTCCGGTATAACATAAAGAAAAGATAGAAAAATATTTTTAGATTGTTGATAAGCTATAGGACAATACTACATGGAAGATTGAAAAGCCTGTCCGCCTTCATGGGTAGACAAATTAGAGGCCTATTGGCCCTGTTTTATGCCACCAATGAAAAACTGTACTATAAAGAAAACCTATCTACAAGAATCAAGATTCATAATGCAAAGTGTACGGTATCATAATAGAAAATAATGGAAATGGGATATTAGCGCATGCAGAACAAGTTACGTTGCAAAACGATGAAGAAATGTATAATGAAAGCAAAATGTCGCATCAAGGTTAGACGAACTAGAGAATGAACTTGAGAGCAACAGAGAACCGGAAGATGAAGTACAATCGTTGGAGGAACACACCAATAAGAAAATCAAGATCTAACATATCTAGACAATCTCTTAGGGAGAGGAAGTAAGATAGCGAGGAGACAAAAGCTTCCAGAAGAAGTACCAGGCAAAATCAGGGGATAAAAACCTCTTTGGTATAGGAAGATGAGAATACATTTTCAAATTAAACCACAAAGAATAAAAATAGCTACAGCTATTACTCGTGAGTGCATACTACTTCCCGTGACTCAGTAACTCTACATTACAAGTGGAAAGTTCGAATAATAGAACATCTGAGACAGCAAAAATGAATAACTCTACGGTGAGATTTTAATTGCACACTGGTAGCGGTATCACAATTGTTGATGAACAAATTTGGAACAGAATTGGCAAGTCTAACTTGAAAAAATCAGCAAATTTGCAAGAAAAATATCAGGCAAGAAATTAATTTTTCTTGGAAAAAATTCGGGTAAAACAAAAAATTACGTATTAACAAATTCCATCGCGAATTTATTAGGCGTCGATAGCTAGAATTATTTGAACTATAGAACTGACGGATGAATTCATTCTATGAAAAAATTAATTTTTCGCCAAAGAAAAAGATTACAGCTAAAGAAACAGTCAGTAAACTAAGAAATAAATTCATGAATATTTTCTCAGGGGAGTTGGGAAAATGTACAAATTTAAAGGCTTTTTTTTTCTCAAATTAATGAACAATATAATACTAGTTTTATAACCTAAAAGAAAGGTACCCTTTGCTGTGTTGGAGTCTATTAACACCGAACTTGATAGATTAGAAAACCACGGGGTTATTGAGAGAATAGGTTATTCAGAATGGGCCACGCCAGCGGTTTATATTAGAGAAAAAAATAACAAGATTCGTTTATGTGCAGAGTTTTCGACTGGATTGAATGACTGCCTCCTATCAGATGTATATTCCCTACCAACTCCAGAGGATATATTTGCCAAATGGTGTTAATTTTTTTTTTTTTTTCGAAAATTGACTTGACAAATCGAAGTGGATGAGGAAGGTCAGAAATATTTGACTTAATAGTCACACATAAGACACATAAAGGACTCTACATATGTTTAGAAGATTACTCTTCGGTGTATAAAGTAGCCCCAGGTATTTTCCAGCAAATAATGGGTACGATGTTGGCTAGACTAGACGGTGCTGTCACTTACATATAATAGTATAATTATTAAGAACGCTACGAAAATACAGCACGTGAAACTGATTTGGCAAGTATTTCAGAGACTCAACGAAACTCAGTGAAGATGAATACTAGTTCTTTATGGATAAGATTAAATATTTAGGTCAAATAATTGACAAAAAAGATTTTGAAACAATTCCACGTAGGACATCCGGGAATATTGAGGACGAAGTCGCTGATGAGAAGCTACGTTTATTGACCAAAGTTAGACAAAGATATTCAAAATACAGTTAGAAAGTGTAATGATTATAATTCAGCAGCAAAATCACCACCTATATAAATTATAAAGCATGTCCGAGTACTGGCAAAGCGTGGGCAAGGCTACATATAGACTTTGCTGGACCACTAAACGGTTCATACTTTTTAATTGTGGTTGACTGTTTCACAAAATGGCTCGAGATATTAAGAGTAAACGATCTACTACCGCAATAACGATTAAATTCTTACGTTAATCTTTTGTAAGGTTTGGAGTGTATGACAGCGTTGTATCAGATAATGGAACTCAATTTAGTTATAGTGATTTGAAAACATTTCTGCAAAAAACTTCGCGGTTGAACATTTAACAATGCCGATTTATCATCTGAGGTCGAATGGTCAAGCTGAGCAGTTCGTTGGCACATTCGAAAGGGCATTAAGAAAGCTGAAGAAAGTGCACTACAAGAATGTATATATCGAATGGCGTCAAATGCAAACGTCACCGCGAAAATGTCACCTGCAGAGTTCATATTTGCTTGGAAAGTAAGATTTTTGACAAGATAACTGCCAGAGAATAAAAAGAAATGTCAACAATTTAAAGCTACCAGAACATTTAAGATCGGTGATAAAGTTTTCTTTAAAGCTTTAAGGTGGGAAAGGAAAATTGGCAGGAATGAAAAAAATTATTCGACGCCTTATTAGTATGATGTACATTGTCGAAGGTGTTGAGGGGTCCACCCCTTTTTAAACAAATGGACTCACCCGTGTATACTTATACTACTGCCAGTGAACACCCATAGAGAGCAAGACCAAAGAGTCGATTCCAGAGTGACAGAGTAAAAGGGTGTAGGTAACCGGAAGAGTGAGGGTGAGGTAACAGCGTTATAGGAGTTACAGTGAGCGAGCACGTAGACTCAGTAAGAAGTAATACAGCGATACTTCAATGCCAAAGACTGTATATATATTTTGCTACTAACCCGTATTCCTGGAACTACTAACCTGCTTTACGAGTTTGTATTATTACGTTAATATATTATTTTTTTATATTCATTCTTGGCGTTTGTTATTTATTGGTACCGGATTTCATCCCGGAATCCACAACAGAAGGTGTACGATTTCAAAATCGAAGACATTAGCCAGTTATGTGCTATGTGTGATACACGCTATTTTTCCCGCGGTAGTTTGTCATTTCTTTCTGCGGTAGAAAGTTGGCTATCCAAGGCTATAGAAACCGGTCTATACTGCTATTTACCCATAGCTGTGGGTAGAAAAAGAGGATTCATGCCTTTCTCAAGTGTATTAGCACGTGAGTTAATGTAATGGATTCGACTGGAATTGGAACTCGTCTCTCAAATTCCTCAATCCCAGCCGCTATAAATTACTCTACCGTGGCTCCCGGGCATATAAATCTAAATATGCACAGGATAAGCACTCAGGGCTATTAAATCCGCCGATAGACATTACGATACCTTTGAAGTGCCTATTCGTAAAAGTAATATTACAATGCAATGCCAGGGTAAGCGAAAAATTATTCCGATTGAAACGTAGGAACTGAACTCATGTCGGAAAAAGTATCGACTAAACGAAGTGCTTATCTCAAAAGATGGGTGTTGAGCAGATGAACACACCTCTCTACAATATGACTTGCACTTGTCCAAATAGTATATATACTGACACCGAGAATTGTCAGCAGAGAGCTAGCCGTCAGCGAAAAGTAGCGGCGCGCAAAGCTCTTAGATCTTGTCGAACTCTCTGCCATCGGGCAAATACGAACTCAGGCTATACCGAAGGGCAGAGTCTCATCTGAGAAGGTAGACAAAGCCGACTCCGTTATTATAGGGTCTACGGGGAATTTTTTGCCCGAACTTACGGGCACGGATTTGCCACACATAAAAACTTGTCTTGTACCACATCCTGCCCCGTGTGGAGGTTTAGTAAATACTGAGCTAGCCGGCAGCGAGCGCTAGCCGGCAGCGGAGCTATTAGATCTTGTCGAACTCTCTGTTTCGGGCAGTTTTCGGCGATGAAATGTGGATACACTACAATAATCCTAAGCGTAGAAGATCGTATGCTAAGCCCGGCCATGCATCAACATCAGCGGTAAAGCCGAATATCCATGGTTCGAAGCTCTGCATTTGGTGAGATCAGCTGGATTTAATTATGAGCTGCTCAAATCGACCGAAATCATCATGGGAGATCGCTATCGACTACAATTGATGAGTTAGAGCCGAGCATTGAAGAAAAAACGACCGCTATTCGAACAGGGACACGACAAAGTGATTATGCAACGCTGGGCCACATGTTGCAAAACGGCTGAAAAACTACGTGGAAACGCTTAAAAGGGAAATCCTACCCGACGTGGAATTCAAATGCTACGAGAAAAATGGGAAAAAGTAATGGACAATACTTTCAGTGACATGTTTCTTACTAATCTTTGTAAATAAAACATTTCTTTTCATGAAAAATCAGCGAGAACTTATTCAAGGTCCTAATATATATATATATATATATATATATATATATATATATATATATATATATATATATATATATATATATATATATATGTAAGCAAATATATGGATATAGATCCGACAGTATGAAAAAAATATATACGGAAAAAAACAAACAAATTCCTTATATACAATTATGCTGTTTTAATGTTAATATGTCAACGTCTTTGTCTTGTTGTATTGATAATGTTACAATTTATGAATATGTCTTGAAGATGGTTTATTAGACCGAAACGTCCGACGTTGACGTATTAACATTAAAACTGCATAATTGTATATAAGGATTTTTGTTTGTTTTTTCTGTATATATTTTTCTTCATATATATATATATATATATATATATATATATATATGTCTGTGTGTGTGTGTTTGTGTGTGTTATTGTAATTTACCCACGCACGCATGGACTCGTCCAGCTATAAACAGGAGCAGGTACTGCCTTTTAGAGAGGGAAGTTTCCAGCAGTCAGCTCTGATAGGCGGACCAAACATTCTTGCTGTAACACTCTCGTTTGTATATGTTTGTATTACTGTTTCTGTTATTATATTTGTTTAACTCACTTCCTCTCTTTCTTTGTGTCTTTATTTCTGGCCCCTAACAAGTCCCCAACAATATATATACGGAAATCTGGTTAAAGTACAGAGTGTTATTTGTTTTGCTTTATTTATTTATTCGTTCTATAATTAGGATTTTCCAGGTTTCCGATGAAATTTTCGATATAAATTGTTCAGTGGTTGAGTCATCAGACAATGGGAAATTTATATTTTAAACTTTTAATTAAATATAACCAAACTTGTATAAAGTAACAATCGCCGCTTAAATACACCCGACAAACGCATAAACGAATACATACATTCCTCCCTCGTACACTTCGACGTAGCGTAATGTTTCGCAAGCTTGTCTTGCTAGATCAATTACTGCTGAATAGTGAGTTCGAGCCTCTAAACGACACTTAGAAAATTACCATGCCTGTCACTCTCTCTCACTCCCCCCTCTCTCTCGCTCTCTCTCTCTCTATCTATATATATAATTATTTATTTAAAAGTTATAACATAAATATATTATAAAATATCTACAAAAATAGCCATTTTGTTTCAAATGTCGTGGAAACATGTGGCAATTGATCCTCAACCACTTAGGTGTAATGGTCCTACGACATTTTCCTCTCTCTAAATATCTGAAAAACGTCAGCATGCCTCGGGAGATACATGCGTGATCATAGAAGATGAGCAGCTCTTTATTTTATTGAGCCCTCATTTGTCGTCCGCAATGAGAGAGTCCATTATATATATATATATATATATATATATATATATATATATATATATATATAGTAATAATCTTATAAGTATAAGAAAATTATACTCGTCAGGAAAACCTTCCGTGTCTTGATTTGCGAATAATCAAACCAATACCAAACGGAGGAAAAAAAAAGGTATAAAAAAAAGAAAGGGCCAAGAACACGTACGTTAGCTGAAAATAATCGTCCACCATGCAAGTCCAAAGCACATAGAAAAAAAAACCCGATGCGAGTAGGCAAAATAACTAAATAAAGTGCTCAATACAGTGAGTAGAGCAGACCTAGTTAAACCTAGAGAGCCAGACAAACTTACCAAGGTTTCACCTTAGCGGATCGTCAAGGAAGGCTGGTTTCCGTGAGGATCCGCTTCCCTGACGATCCGTTTAGATGAAAGCTTGATAGGTTCGCCTGGCTCTCTAGGTTTAACTAACTAACTAACTAACTCACTATATATATATATATATATATATATATATATATAGAGAGAGAGAGAGAGAGAGAGAGAGAGAGAGAGAGAGAGATACATTGATTGATTGATAGCTATCTGTTTCCGAGTACACCTGTGAATGTAGGACGGCTAGTCAATACCTGTTGTAGACGCCTGCAGAGACACAGTCGTGAGAGCCCACCTGTTTTTCATTCTGCAACTATTCTGTGCTAATATTATTTACAGTTTCGGGGACAAGGAGCATAATCTGGAGTGATCAACAATTTTAACAAGTCACGGTGACTTGTCACTTGTTTCTAGCGCAACAATCGACGGCTTATTAACAGTTCCTACCCCGTACGAGCATAAAAAGTTCCATTATGAAGGAAATCAATCCTACTCATTAGACAACATAGTATAGGAAACACATATAAAATATGTTGAGAAAGAGTATTAAATCTGATTTGAAAAATAGTTAAACTATTTGATAGTCAGTAGAATAATCATTAGAAAAAGAGATACATCACACTCATAGTTTTCAAGTATATATATATATATATATATATATATATATATATATGAAGAAAAATATACTTAAAAAACAAACAAAAATCCTAATATGCGATTATGCTGTTTTAATGTTTAATGTCAACGTCGGACGTTTCGGTCTAATAGACTATCTTCAGGACATATTCATAAAACATAATTAAAATAGACCATATACAATTCAACATGAAAAAGACGATGGACATAAAAGCAATACCAATCCAAACAGATAACTGAAATCTTTTATAAGATCAGCGTTCCGTTTAAATATGATCACGTCGTATATATATATATATATATATATATATATATATATATATATATATATATATATATATATATAGGTATACATATGTGGGGTAAAAGCGCTTAGTATCCGAGTGCATGTACGTGTTTGCATTTATGCAAGTATGTAGCCACATAGAACTTCAGGCCAATTTTTGCGTACATATCTATTAATATATAATCAATATATATATATATATATATATATATATATATATATATATATATATATATATATATATATATATATATGTATGATGCGATGAGTAAATTGTCGCCATTTTTGTTGTTTGTTTTTAATTTTGTTGACTACACAGTATATTAAGGTCAGCTGGGCACCAAGATATTTTTGTGTAATTTTGGTAAATATATCATATAACATGAGATGTCAGTGTGATTTTTGTGTTTGCATAATTTAAACAACAATTTATCCATCACACACACACATACACACACACACACACACACACATATATATATATATATGTATATACTCTCTGTATTTAGAGAGCAATTGCTCGGTAAATATTACTCAAATCAACAGACTTCTTGTGTCAATTAGTTTTAATGATCGACTTTTCTAAATTACAAGTAAACTTTCTTAGACACGGAGGAAATTCCATCAGAAATCCAAGCTTTCGCCTTTCTTAAGTTATATATCTTTAAAGGAATTTGACATGGTTTGACAAGATGTTCTTCTACGAAAGGTTCCAGGCTACGGGATTACACGGCGAATGTTTCATTTAGTCCAAAATATTGAAATGAAGGTTATTTTCAGCGGGTTCACTTCCAGATCCTTTCACACGTACCTGGGTGTCCCCCAAGGCTCTCCTGCGCCCTAGGCTGTTTTTGATCTCCGTCAATGATTTTTCTGATATCATCAGTTCCAAAGTATGCATTGATGCAGATGATACTACCATTTACTCCTGTCTCAATTGCTGACAAAGTTAACCTGGCTGCTGGTATCAAAAAAAGATCTCCTATCAGTGGTTAAATGGCTTGTAAATTTTAATACATCCAAAATTAAACTAATCTCATTTAACCACCACAGAGAAACTTCCCTGCTCGCCATCAGAATGGTTGATGCTCGACTCCTGGAGGGCGTCTCAATGCATCTTCTTGACCTCACGTTTTCAAATGACTTGAAGTGAAACAACTACATTAAATAGATAGCTGAATCTATTGCAAGGAAATTTGGTTCATTGTGTCGTGCCAGAAAGTTTTTTTTTCTCGGCAGAGTCCATCTTGCACATTTATAAATCTACCATTCGCCGGTGCATTAAATACTGTTACCATATCTGGTCTTGTGCGTCTGCCCTATCACGAGGGGCACCTCGAGGTGGTATAATGGTTAGCAAGCTTGTCTCGCTAGAACAATTACGACTGAGTAGTGAGTTCGATCCTCACTGGGTGCCCCATACTTTCGGCCTTGTGCCACATCCGAGCTACGCTTGGAAAATCGGGGCACCTCGGGGTGGTGTAATGGTTAGCAAGTTTATCTCGCTAGAACAATTACGACTGAGTAGTGAGTTCGATCCTCACTGGGTGCCCCATACTTTCGGCCTTGTGCCACATCCGAGCTACGCTTGGAAAATCGGGGAACCTCGGGGTGGTGTAATGGTTAGCAAGTTTATCTCGCTAGAACAATTACGACTGAGTAGTGAGTTCGATCCTCACTGGGTGCCCCATGCTTTCGGCCTTGTACCACATTGAGCTACGCTTGGAAAATCACTATTTCTAGTGGAACCCCTAGCGACCTACATCACGTGGGGGGGGGATAGCTAAATATAGCTATATATCACGAGGTTCTTGACAAAATCCAAAGATGGATCTGCAATGTAATCGATATCTGACTTGGCATCTCGACTTCAGCCACTTTCTCGCGGGCGTGATGTGGCTTCCCTCTGTCTTTTCTAAAAAAATATTTTTCATGGCAACTGCCGTGACGAGCTTTTTTCCTCGGTGCCCCGACGACATGAATTTAAGCGTGCTATTAGATTGGCGTCTAGGTTCCACTTTTGACTTTTGAAATAGTTAAATGAAACAGCCACTTCTACTCAAACAGTTACTATTTTTCGCCCTCCCCTGTAGTGAAACTCCATTTCGCTTACTTGCTTCCCTGAAAACTATAATCTTCAAAAATGTCAATGCAACGTCAATCGCGATCTTCTGTCGTCTTGACCTGGTTCAACTTGAATTCTTCTTCACAATCCCCCTATAGCCAGTCTTTTTTCCTCCCTTTCATTTCCTGTAACCCCCTGCGTGCTAGTAGCATTCCCGCCTTGCTTGGGATAAAATGATTAAAAAAATATGATCAAGGTAGGTAGAGACGATTGGTTAGTTTCGTAGAACAAGTGAGTTACAACACTCTTTGCCTAGGTCACATCACTTACTAGTTGTACGAAACTCACCATTTGCCTCTAACTGATGATGACTATATTTTCTCCCGAAGACAACTTCGGACAATTTCTGACGGAATTTCTTCCTTGTCTGAGAAGGATTATTCGTAATTTGGTAAAGTCGATCAGTAATATTAATCAACATAAAATGCACGCTGTTTGAAATAATATTTGACTTAATACGTACATACATACATACTTATATATATATATAATACA
>CAHIKZ030005641.1:30000-32500 GCA_903632075.3 Acanthosepion pharaonis
TATCTATCTATCTATCTATCTATCTATCTCCGTCTATTCATATCTATCTATCTATCTATCTATCTATCTATCTATCTATCTATCTATCTATCTATCTCCGTCAATTCATATCTATCTATCTATCTATCTATCTATCTATCTATCTATCTATCTATCTATCTATCTCAGTCTGTTCATCTATTTTAAACTCTAAATAACTGTATCACGAAATATGCACATAATTTTTCAGCGGATAACCATATTTGAGTTGATGCACCGTTTACATTTTAAACCATTTCGCTATACACATACATGCATATATATTTACATATAATATAATATAATGATATTTAAGAAGTTTTAGATTATCTGGCACAAGGACACTGATGTTATGCTTTTACTAATGATCGGTAAAAATAGTATTTGTGTGTGAGTGTCTATATATATATATATATATATATATATATATATATATATATATATATATATATATATATATATATATATATATATATATATATATATATATAAACACGATATATAGATAATATATTTACCGACCGAGCAAAATATAATACTATTTAAATTTGGGGCAATTTGAGCCACATAAAATATGAAAATGTAAATAGTGATGCTTTTATATTTTGTGTGCAGCAATCAATAAGAGTCAGTCTGATCGAACATAAGATATAACTTCGAAGAAAAATGAGGAAACTAAGTGTTAATGCAAAATAATTTTTACGTATAAATGTCACAAACATTGGTATCGGACCACATCATGTTATGTATCTATGTATGTAGACATGTGTGTATGTTTGTGCTCATTCTTTCAGAAACAATAAGGAAGGTCAGAAAAGTTGAAATCCGAGAGTAGGCTCTGGGGTTGTTGTCACCAACGTGCCTGAGTTTGTGTCTGCAATAGGGATTGGTTAGCATTTCTAGGTGTGCTCGGAACCCCGTAGCCGACCATTATGGATGTATTTATGTGCTTGTTTTTACATGTTCCTTCTGGGTGCGTATTCGATTTCTTAGTTGTTACGAACACGTGAAACCTCTTGCGTGCTGAAAAAAATTGAATTCATCAAAAAGAACCTAACCTAAGTGCTACGATGTATGTATATATATATATATATATATATATATATATATATGAAGAAAAATATATACGGAAAAAAACAAACAAAAATCCTTATATACAATTATGCTGTTTTAATGTTAATATGTCAACGTCGGACGTTTCGGTCTAATAAACCATCTTCAGGACATATTCATAAATTATAACATTATCAATTCAACATGACAAAAACGATGTACATAAGAACAAGACTTATCCAAACAGATAACTGAAAGTTTTATAAGATCAGCGCTCCGTTTAAAACATGATCTATATCCATATATTTGCTTACACACACACACATGTGTGTGTGTGTGTGTGTGTGTGTGTATATATCTATATATATATATCTATCTATCTTTGTGGCCCAGAGGTAAGGCACGTCAGCGTAAATGACGGTTCCGTATAGGATTCAGGTTCGAATCCTGTCAAAGAACGAATATTTTCTATGAAAATTTCTCGGACATTCAGGCCGGTAAATGTTATTTAATACTGTTTATCATAAACAGAGCATTTGCTTAAATACTTGTATCTATAAATAACAACGTTAAACATAAAAATGTCTTTAATAAATAAATTGTCGGACCTTGTCCATTTCTTAATATATATATATATATATATATATATATATATATATATATATAGCAATAGACACGTGATCGTGTGTTTAGAACAATCGATTTGTCCAGAAGGTCACTTCTTAATATTATTGATCTAGTGAGTCCAGCGTGCTAGGGCACCTTTGGAAAGTACCTGGAAACCACGAGTTGACCCAAATCTTGTTAGTGAAACTGGATCTACGGAACTATTTGGGAGGGCCTCGGTGGTTGAACTAGCACGAAGACACAAGTCATCGTGACCGAAGGTGTGAGCATACTGGCCTTGTTCAGATCACTGATCGCTCCAGATACCGCGCACTCTCCCAGAAACAGCAACTAATATCCGCTCAGCATCCTTGTAGTATAAAGCAAAAGTGTGCTCTGTGGGGTGTTGAACACATACAAATATGCCTGAGCAGGTGTCTGCAATAGGGATTGGCTAGCCACCCTATTTGACAGGCATACGCGGATTCTAGCGGCTAGTCATGACCTTACATTACAGTAACAAAATTTCTTGTGTTTGGCCATTTGTTCATATTTTTTATCTGCATCTGAATATGAGTACATTTCATCTACATCCATATATGTAAACATAAGTGTGTATGCATATATATATATATATATATATATATATATATATATATATATATATATATATTGCTTTAGTTCGTTGCTCTGTACTTAGAAGTAATTGTATATGTCATATATATTTTCGAATGCTTTGAGAACATGTGGTTGTGGTTGTACTTATATGTTTATTTGGATATGTGTGTGTGTATGTGTGTGTGTGTATGTGTACGTGCGTGCG
>CAHIKZ030005641.1:37500-67500 GCA_903632075.3 Acanthosepion pharaonis
ATGTTGATTATAAGTCTCTTTTTTGTTTCCATTTTCTCAAAAACTTTGTCATTGCTTACATGTTCGTACCATGATATTCTCAGTATCCTTCAGTAGAACCATATTTCTGTTACTTCAAATCTCTTCTTCATCTGTGAAGAAATTGTCAAGCACTGACTGCCATAAATGAAGGACTGATATTACGTAACAGTTTAGCATTGTTTTATTTTAAACAAGTAACTGGCTTTCGAAAAACACACACAGGTTAGACTGAGTAGTTTCTCGGGACACTTGCATACTGCAATACGTATTTTGTACAAGACGGTATTAGACTGACTGACTGACAAATCGCTCATCGTCGGGTGCGTCATTGAAGTCAAGCTTTGGCCAACAACAAAGCTCTTCCTAAGTGGTTAGTCCTCTAAGAATTCATTAAGTTCTTCCCCTCTTAATTTGAATAATTAACCGGTTCCGGTTGTTAACCATAACCTTGCAAACGCCAATAAAATCGCTTTCAGACATCTATTCCTCGCGACCTCGTGAACTTAAAGACTCTTGTCACATGAGGACATGTTTTAAATCAATCTCGTAAGACATTCTTGTCATTCACTAAGCTTAACTTCCTACGACTTAATGCGTGGGAGGGATAAGAGATCTGGTGCATAGTGTCTGTCTTCTAATTGAAGACAGGCACTACACTTTCCAATGACTCTTCAGAAACACCTTGATAACATCGGAAACGCATGATGACATTGTAAAAAATGAAAATTAGAAAATAATCTTTCACACAGCAAATAGTACTTTGCTGTCTGAGATTTTGACAGACGTTCACTTAAACTATTGAAAGTTTAAAACCATTACAGGATAAATTTGCACAATAATTTCTTGTTTTGAAAATCAACATTCAAAATCTTTGCCGTTAGCAGGATTCGAACACCGACCTCTGGTTTTGATAAGAATGGCATAGACTTTAGGTCCAAGAGACAATAATTGTCATTAATCTAAGACTAGTTCAACACAGAAGTAAAATAGGATGGAAATGCGAGTAGGAAGATTGTTTTGCACCAGTCAATAGAGAAGGCTGTCGTCTTTTGTCAATCAGCGTTCTAAGATATTTATATGGGTTTGAACACAGGCTTCTGGTAAGACACTAGCGATGCTTATTAAAGTTCGCACGAAATAATGCCCAAATCTGAGGAGGGGAAAGTAAGGAAGATTTTGAAGCGCCAATTATTCAAGTGTTTACCTTGAAAATCGTTATTCGAAGTCATGATCTTTATCAGAACTCGAACGACGCATTAGTGAGAGATACTTAACGACTTGCTACGAACTAAGTTTGATATACCTATTTATCGCCGGGCGCTCCATACATATAGCCATGTGTCAGGCCTTGCTTAATTTTCCCCAATGTTTTTTATATTCCGTTTGCCTTTTGTTATTTATTAAATTAATGTATAAATAAAATTCTTACAGGTTCTATTTCCGTCACCGGGTCTGGAGGGTGTTCATACCAATTTTTTGTTGCATTTTCCTTTCCTTAACGACCCTCGTCCTCCCCCTCCCCTCCCCTGTGAGCACTGTTCGCGACGATTCTACCACCGACTGGGCCTCGCAAGTCATGTCAAACATAAACATCAACCGTGAAGATAGGACTTAAAAGATTGACAGAACCCGATACTCGGACACGACTGGGAGCCGACGATGACAACGAAAAGTTGCAGATTTTGCAGTGTAGATATTAGCCAACTCTGTCATGCCGGGTTGTATATTTAGTGGGTGTCAATATCGCGCAATATGGTATAATATGGTCAATTGTTTTCCGGGTATTTATCACAGGATCGGCATTTTGGGTTAACACAATTTTTCAGTGTGTTTGCTTAGTAATTTCTAGTTAGCAAGAATTGGTCCTGTGCGGCAAAGAATAAAACCTTCAGTTTCAGCTATTAACTCTGCACTACGTAGATACTAATGCGTACGGGGTTTGTCTACATTATCTTGTTTGGTAGGGGCAGAGTATTGACCGTGAAGCAATTTATCTTGCCATCATTCCTGCATCTCTGTCGGTTGTATTTGCCTTTGCTTTCTTCTCCTTTTTTTTTTTTTTTAAATATTTTGCAGCTGCAGTCGGTTATTAATATTATTATTATTTCCTTTGGTTTTTGTTCTATACTCCTTTCTTTTCGGGTCCCAACCAGAGATATAAGGTCAAAAATGGCATCATAACATTTTCACTGCACATTTTTGAAAAAAAATAAAATAAAATAAAAGATCTAAAAGCACACACAGTTTACATAGAAAAAGCGCTTCGTAAGTTATGAGCTGCATTTGTGTGAACAATATTATTATTATTGAAAAAAATACGTTTTATATATTAAGAGAAACAGAAATTGAAAAATTAATAGCAAAACGTAAAGTTAACATTAATCTTATCAAGAAACTGTAAGGAAAAGGGTAAAATAATTTCCACTTTTAAAAATAATAATTATTAATATTTATTGTTACACATGCCTGGAGATATAGCATTTTTCCAAGGCCGAAAGTATGGGGCATCTAGTGAGGATCGAACTCACTTTTCAGTTATAACTGATCTAGCGAGACAAGTTTTCTAACCATTACACCATGCCGAGGGGCCCCATGCCTGAAGATATATGAGGAATCAAAGATTCAATGAAGATGTCATTAAAAGTTTGGGAAGTTCTGAATTACAATGACAAGTTGAGTATAACTTCAAGAAATTAAATTACTCTACGACCTCGTAAATTGTCAAGATCCCATGCTGGGATTCTCTTACCATTTCAAGGGTCAATAGGGGTTACTTAGAGGTGCCCATCTAAACACCAAATAAACTATCACAAATTGTACTGGGTTGTCTTTAAACTGAAGCAGATCTTGGCCTATATGGTGTGCTGAAGGCATACCTTTCCCAAGGGCAATAGTGTGAAATGAACACTAACTATATAAGCTGAAATTTAAACCCAGTTCGCCGGTTGCAATTTCCGTGTAGGTACTCCCCCAGTAAATATTCTTCTTTTATATGATATATACTTTCAGGATGTGGTAGATCATGGCTTTCCACAACTTCCTGTCATTTATTGCTCTAAGTAAATTTAACCCTTCACCACTCCTCTTTGTCCTTGCTCTGCCAGCCATTAAATAAATATTACCGACGCTAAAAAAATCACAGAGGAAGCAATCTGATCCCTTAATTCTAGTTTGTTCATTTTCTTTTTATCATTTTAACGAAGCTGACACGTTTGTCCCTTTGGAGAAAATTTCAAAAAAATTAATCTCCCATTTCTCGTGTCAGCTTCGCTTGTCAGCTTTCCTCGTCAAAGTTATTGCCTATCATCGGACGAATTTCCTCGTTTAATCGTGTTTCAAAAGCTTTTGAATAGAAAGGCGATCGACCATCTCTACCCTAACAGTGGAACATAGTCTCATCTATCTGCTCTGAGTAGAACGTCTGCTCATTGGAACGGTCGTCGCAAAGTGGTTTGCATGTCGTAGTGGTTGAATAGTACGCATTGCTGAACGGAACTACGTTATTATCTATGGCTAAATTATTAATCTATGTCTCTCATGTGATTAAATCTATTCCTGACACATTTTGTACCAGTGTTTCCTTGTAGCATTATTAACAAGAACTATAGACGTTAAATGAACTTTATAACAAAATATATCGACAGGGAACCTTTTTGTCTCCCTCAAAAGTCTATTCTAGTTTGGAATGTTGTCAATTATTGAATTGTCTGAAAAAGAATGTCACTGGCTTTCATGCACGTTGTATCCGCTTTATTTAATATTTTTTTAATCATTTCACTCCAAGCCAGGACGCATGAGATTCAGTCAGTTATGTGCCATACGTGATACACGTTTAGGCGATCATGTATCTTCGATACAAGACTGACGAGGCAGATTTTTTCCGCAGTAGGTTGCCATTTTATTTTTCCATTTGCCATCCAACGCTATAGAACTCGGTCTGTCCTGCTATTTACTCACAGCTGGAGGGAGAAGAAATGGATTCATATCTTTCCCAAGGGTATTAGCACGTAAGTGAATGTAATGGATTCCACTGGAATTCCAACTCGGCTCTCCGATTCCTCAATCTGAAACTCTATCCATTACCCCACCGTGCCTATGGGATTACTGGGAGTAAAAGAGGAATTTTGTGAGAAGTGGAGAGAAGGGGAAAAAAGAACAGGTTCAAGGAAGACAGAAGATGGCGATTGACGTTGTATTTATTTTTTTTCAAAATTGTAGGTGGCTGGGAATCCAGAAATCAGAAGGAAGTTCTGAAAGCGAGAAATACAAGAAAAGAAACTATTAGAATAGAACATACATTTACATCGCGATAATTCAACAGTAAAATATTGAGACCTTGTTGCAAATCTAGTGGCAGACTTATATTCATTCAGTCGAGACACCAATGAGAATAGTTCATAAAAATCTCATCAATTGCCATGAAAATATTCGTAGAAAAGACAGAAGAATCAAGTGAGAAAGTCACTGAGGTCGAGTGCCTGGTCAGGATCAGTTATATAATATTTTTTATTTCCCCCTTTGTAATCAGGACTCACAAAATCTCTACACGAGGATTTTTTTTTCAGAGGAAGTTTGCTTATCCTCCTTTTAATGCGAAAGAACCTGCCTATTATAACATCATGGTGGGCTAACTAACTAGCTCTATAATGTTAATTAAGTTACCTCCGAGACATGCAAAATAAGAAAAAAGGACAAGCTGAGTCGTGCGGGGGGTCAGAGATGGGCAGCAGTCTGGCCAGTGAACTTGGCCAGTGGTGATCTGTGTTTTTCTTTCTGGATTGGACCAGCTCACTCTAACTGCAGTGGGCCCCTTGAGCAAAATTATGGGGAGAGGTAATTGCATTGAAGTGGGAAGAGCCACCTGACATTAAAATATTTTTACCTGTGCACTGACATTGTCTCTGCATTCCATTGGAAATTATGAAACGCTCGGGACACTCAAATGTTTCCATCTGACTCTCTTTCTTTCTTTCTTTCTCTCTCTCTCTCTATATATATATATATATATATATATATATATATACCAGATCATAGATGTACCAACCTCTCTCTCTCTGTCTCTCTCTCTATCTGATGGCCAGTTTGTGTCCGATCGACACCCATATAATCCACCTGAGGTTTATACTGCAAATGTAAATGAGCAGACCTTAGTCACAGTTTGTGGAGAGAGAGAGAGAGAGAGAGAGAGAGAGAGAGAATAATCTGGTATGGTTGTCAGGCGCTTCTAGGATCTCCTCAAGCCGATAATACTAAAATATCTCCTTGAAAATCAAAATGTCTGTGTGTGTGTGTGTGTGTGTGTGTGTGTGTGTGTGTGTGTGTGTGTGTGTGTGTTGTGTTTGTGTGTGTGGTGTGTGTGTGTGTGTGTGTGTGCGTGTGTGTGTGTGTGTGGTGTTTGTGTGCGTGTGTGTGGTGTTTGTGTGTGTGTGTGTGTGTGTGTGTGTGTGTGTGTGTGTGTGTGTGTGTGTGTGTGTGTGTGTGTGTGTTTGTGTGTGTGTGTGTGTGTGTTGGTGCCGGCCGTAATCGGGATCATCCAGTCAATACGAACGATCCTTTCCTTAGCTGCATAGTATGTGCTTCGCCGGGATTATATACAGATTTGGACTCTGTTTTCCTTCTCCTGGTTCGGTTGCCACCGAAGTCTATAGAACCCCATCTCTCCTGCTATTTACCCATAGCTGGGTGAAAAAGAGATGGATTCATACCTTTCCGAAGGGTATTAGTACGTAACTAAATGTAATGAACTCAGCTGGAATTCGAACGCCGAATATATATATATATATATATATATATATATATATATAGAGAGAGAGAGAGAGAGAGAGAGAGATAGATAGATAGATAAACCTAGTGAGCCAGACAAACCTACCCAGGTTTCACCTAAGCGGATCGTTTTTAGCCAGCTTTCCCTGACGATCCGCTTATGTGAAACCTGGGTAGGTTTGTCTGGCTCACTAGGTTTATCTAGGTCTGCTCTACGGTTGTATTGAGCTCTTTTGTTAGTTAATTGTTTACTCGTGTCGGGGTTTTTTCTTTGGGCTTTAAACCTGTATCTGTGCGATTTTTTTCGACAGACTTTCATGTTTCTAGCTCTTTCTTTTTTTAAAACCTTTTTTTCCTTCGAGATTGATTTGATTATTGGCAAATCAAAAATTCGAAGGTTTTTCGAAACGAGTATAGTTACCTCTATATATATATATATATATATATATATATTTAATTAATTCATTGAGTCTGAATAGAAACCTCAACAGGAATAGAGGAAGCACTGGACGGCCGATTTGTCCTATAATTGGGACTCATCAGCACTGCGCATCCACCACCAAGTATCGAAACCCTGACAGTTGGGTTGTCAAGCGAACATCATACCAACTGTACCAAATGGGCCTCGGTAACGATGAGATTCCAAATCAGACTCAACTTAGCGCCGCTCGCTCACATATTCCGTGGCGGAACTCTACTGAGTTCTCTGTAACCATAGGACTGTTCCCCCGGGAGCCACGACTACTCTCACCAAGCCGCGCCAACTGGAGCATTAGAAGCCGGTTCAAGCGATGATAAACGCAGATAGTAATTAGTAGGAGGATTTGATAATTATATTTAATTAATTCATTGAGTCTGATAGAAACCTCAATAGGAATAGAGGAAGCACTGGACGGCCGTTTCGTCCTATAATAGGGACTCATCAGAATGTTGTATTTGGACAGCAATCACTCTTTTTAAAAAGTTTCATTAAAGAAGACTAACAAGGTTTTTTAAGCTTTTTATTCAGTTTTTCATACATTCATACAAGTGTTTTCTTTTCTGGACATAAAGTGTGGAAAAATGTATCCCATCGCTTTTTGCTATTCTATTAGCCATTATCGAGGATGCTGTCTTTTTTTTTTCTTTTAAACTGAATATGTAGATTTTTATACGGACATTTTTTTCAAACATGGCCAGCACGTTCATAGAAGATATTATTGAGTGCTGTTCTTTCATTCATTATTACTGCTTTCATTATTTTTAGCCGTTTTATGGTCGTACTTTCCACAAGTATATGTGTACAAGGGTGTGGTGAAAGTTTTTGAACACTCCCTCATATGTCAGCATTTATATCATTTCATGGGCCACGCGACAAAACGATGAGCGGTTTCAAGGCTTGTTTCAAGCTAAAAGTGAGAGCAACAGCATTTCATTCAAGGAAAACATTTCTCTGGACTGCTAACTCTGTAAGAAAAAAAGTGCGAAATACAAAAGGCAGTCAGTCGGTTGGCTGCACTGAAGTTAAATCTCTAACCTCTCTACTTCTATCCCCAATAAACCCCGGAAACACGTTCTAAAACAGCCTCACTTTTAGAAATTTTAAACTATTGTAGATATCTATTTTTACCTTCAACTGAAGTAAATATAGCACATGATTTTTTTGTGGGAGTTACCCACATTCGACTCAACAAATGACCATATTTCTTTTGCTATTACAGCAGACATTCATTTTATTATTTTACTCTTACCGCTATCAAGAGACGGCATCTTGAGTTGGGATCTTCATTTAATAATAGTGATAAATTAAAATATAATTTAAATGTTTTAATATCTCCATTGTATCTCTCGTGTTTTCAGCAATGTGCTAAAAATAACATTTTCGATGATCAAACCTCTTCAGAAGGTTTTTGCATACTACTGCAAGGATTCTCTTGTGCCTTTAGCAGCATCATAAACGATAAGTGATGGTCGTTCATTGCTGGGTTTTATTTCAAGGCACATGTCAGTACATTTAAAATGGTGAAAAATTTCGTGACTGCGGCTGGGTATTGTTTCATTTACATTCGCCTCTCAGATTTTGTGATCTTCAGTGTGGTCTTTTTGTGGTCCAGATTTCAACACTTGTTTCCATTAAAATATCTGAAACACAATACACCCACACGCAAACCCATTTATAACTCCTTGCGTTTTAGTGGCTTTATTACCTTGATTGAGGTTAAATGATTATATATATATATATAAATACATATATATAGGTATAAAAATTGGAATAAAATCTTATTTTTTGCCGATGCATTTCGACTTTATCAAGGCAAGCAATGAAATCGAAATATTTTGTAACCATAGTTATATCAAATCAAAAATTTTAAAAAGAGACTCTTTTGCGTAAGCCTCTTTCTTTCATTGATTGTCTTGATAAAGTCGGAAGGTGAAACGTATCGGCGAGAACTAAGAATTTTTACAATCGTCATTTTTAAACCAATTTGTCTTATTTTCAGAATTGTTCTGGGAAATCTAACTATATATATATATATATATATATATATATATATATATATATATATATATATATAAGTGAACATAGAATCAACACTTAGGGCGACAGTCTGTTTCATGCTAGATGCAATCATCAGGCCACGATTGCACATAGCATGAAACTTTATATTTACACACGCTCTATCTCTGATATTGAGCACTTTATCCCATAAATATAGCACATCTATATTTTTTATATATATATATATATATATATATATATATATATATATATATATATACACAATTATTAATATATATCAAGTCTCCTGAAGATTAGACTTATTTCATCGAAACTTCGATTAGGTACAGTCATAAGATAAGTGAACATGTATGATATATTTCTAATCCCTCCCATATATATATATATATATATATATATATATATATATATATATATATATATATATATACATATATATACACAGCTGAATACAGCTGAAACTTTAGATATTTTTTGAATTTCTGAACAGGTTTTGTGCCATGCATGACATCCATATGAAAGTCTCGATTTGACGTTGGAATTTAAGAATATGACTCGAAGTTTCAGTTTGATGTTTTAGTTTTGTATCAATGTGCGGTGTTGGGCGAAACTATCTTTAGCACAACCTGTTCTATATTTACTTTACTTTTCTTCTATACTAAATTTGTTATAACTGATTCAAATGCCGATGCATTTGAATTTTTTTTCTCATGTTCATCTAATATGAGGCCCAGAGCCACTCAAGGTAAAGGTTACTGCGTAAGATTAGCTTAAGAAAGGACAAGCTTTAGGAGTACAGAACTAAAGAAGACTTTGAAAGGAACCGGAAATCCAATCCTAAACAGGATACAAGGGATAAACCACTACTCCTGTCCAAAAGACCGTAGAAGTGTGTCAACCGAACGATAAGCGAACGTGTTTGGTCTTTACTAATTCCATATACTGAATTTTTATGATGGATTTAGAGTATGTGCCATAATTGCTTTTATCCAAATACCACATTACAGTTTCTGTTTTGAAAATGTCATTCTGAGTCTTGGAACATTTGGTAGAAGACGTTGATATTCTGTTCCAGATCATTCTTATCCACCAAACAGTGGTTGCAATATTGTACAGCACTCCTCTTACAAATGGTGAAAGGGTGCCTTGACGTAAAGATCAAAAGCGAAAGTTTAGATTTTACCTCTGCTTTAACACTAGAAATAAATGACAAGTAGACTGCACTGACGTAACAATTACTAAGCGCCTGTCATAGATCACTTCGTCTCTTATTGTCTCCCACTATTGAGGTTTTGTGCAAAGATATCCTGGACGTTACGCTATTACTGGTATGCTAATCCGACTTTGTATTGATGCCTACCTTTGCTAGATGCTCTACTGTCATTACAGGCTTAGGATTATCTCGATGTGAAGCAATATTTAACGAACAAGCTGAGAAGACCGGTAATACAATAGTGAGTGGGATTTTAACTTGTCATCTTCGGACATGTAATGATTAAAAATTATTTTTTCTGTGTTACTTACAATGGAGCTGTGTCAGCAAGTTAATCACTCAAGCCGTTAATCCATACTTGAGATCTCAAGTCGATAGATAGATAGATAGATAGATAGATAGATAGATAGATAGATAGATAGGAAAAGAATGAGATAGATAAATATAAACGGACTGAAATAAATAGATAGATATATAGATAGATAAGAACAAACTGAGTTAGATAGATATGAACAAACTGAGATAGATCCATAGAGAGATAGATAGATATAAAGAGACTGAGATAGATAGATAGATAGATAGATAGATAGATAGATAGATAGATAGACGTGAACAGAGATAGATATAAAGAGACTGAAACAAATAGATAGATAGATAGATATAAACAGAGATAGATAGATAGATAGATAGATAGATAGATAGATAGATAGATGTGAACAGAGATAGATATAAAGAGACTGAAACAAATAGATAGATAGATAGATAGATAGATAGATAGATAGATAGATAGATAGATAGATATGAACAAACTGAGATAGATAGATAGATAGATAGATAGATGTGAACAGAGATAGATATCAAGAGACTGAAACAAATAGATAGATAGATAGATAGATAGATAGATAGATAGATAGATAGACATGAACAAACTGAGATAGATAGATAGATAGATAGATAGATAGATAGATAGATGTGAACAGAGATAGATATAAAGAGACTGAAACAGATAGATAGATAGATAGATAGATAGATAGATAGATAGATAGATAGATAGATAGATTGTGTGTGTATGCGCGTTCACGCAAGTCTGGGAACTATATTGTACAGGAGTAAACTCTAAGACTAAGAAATTCTGAATGGCTATACAATGGCTATCAATGAATGATCCAGTAACAACGCCTTAAAATATTTGAAATTAATCCAGCGTCTAGGTCTCTGAACGGATTAAGGTTTCTCCTAATGATAACATGATCACTTAAACACAAGGGTGCGGCTGACATGTCAAGCTCACTGATCTTGCTCTGTTTCGTTTCAAGCGTATTGTCTGTCTGGTAAAAAATAAACATGTGTTTTTCTATCACAAATCTGCCATACACCTCCTCACTATATAACGGCACCATAAACTTACAGCAAATTCACGTTTATGTCAACGTTTATTCGTTAGCATTATAAAGCGACATCTTTAATGTCTTGCAAGCCATAGCTTGATAAAGTACTTATTTCCTCTGTCTATTCTATAAGGATTTTTTTTCTTTAATAAAACCTGGAGCAGTAATTACATAAGGCTTATCGGTTAATGCGATTCGCTATTCGAAAGCTAATTTCCTAAAGAGATTTCTGATGTAGAAAACAAACTTGCGATAAAAGTTCTCTTTTTTTTTTACCAAATCCAATCAAATGAAAGATGATTATGAATAGAAAAAGGATTGATATAATCATTCCATTCTAATTTGGGAGATAGCCTTTCAAAAGCTGAGTAGAGTATTCAGAAACAGAACTATCGTTATAAACAAAGAAAAGAGTACTGAACTTTTACGTAATATCAGTCCTGCTAATATGGCTGTGAATGCTGGGCATTCTCCTCGCAGATGAAGAAGGGATTTGAGGCAACAGAAATGTGCTTCTACAGGAGAATGCTGAGAATACCATAGGCTAGACACTTGAGCAACATGGAAACAAAAAGGACAATTATACTTAAAATCAGGAAAAGATATTTGAAATTTCTAGAGTTCATGATGAGAAAAGAGTGCTTGGAAAATCTACACTCACAGGGTATATCGAAGGCAAGAGGGACAATGGAAAAGAACGTATGATTTACCAAAGTAGCTGGTGTATATCGATGGCAGAACAGTATTTAGGAGAGATTACAAAATGACAGTAGTTATTAAGAGCTACAAAGTACAGGAAATTGTGGAGACCCATGGATCCAATGTCCTAAAGGAACAAGGCACGTAGAAAATATTATTGTCCATTTTTTCTCCAAATGTGGTGTAATGGTTAGCAAGCTTGATCAATTAAGACTTGATAGTTAGTTCGATCCTCACTGGGTACCCCATACTTTCGGCCTTGTACAGCATCAAAGCTACGCTTAGAAAATCAATCCATGTTTTCTCCGAATGTGGTGTAATGGTTAGCAAGCTTGATCAATTAAGACTGGATAGTTAGTTCGACCTCACTGGGTACCCTATACTTTCGGCTTTGTATTGCATCAAATCTACGCTTAGAAAATTACTATCCCCGAGAATGGGCAGGTTCAAAGTTTTACTATAGGACAAAAATTTTCAATATCATACCAAAATGGAAATTGTGTAAATGTCTATTATCTTCACAAAACAATTTGTTCACTTGAGATAACCTTTTTACAGATTAGATGGGCGTGTTATGGTTGAAACGCGTTATGACAACCGGGTTCGAATGGAAACAATTTTATTTATTTATTTTAACTGTTGCATAATTAAACGGTTTGAGTTGTGGAATCCAAACCCTTCCAGTAGCTGTAGAGTGACGAACACAAAACAGATTTTTTTAATATGTTAAACTTTCTTTTCATGTGCCGTGTCCCTTCAGGACGTAGGCGATCATGGCTCTCCGCTCCCACTATCACTTGTAGCTCTCAATAAGGTTTGTCCTTTTGCTACCTCACCCAAGCCATGTTCTGTCAAGCCCGCCAGTTATGTCATGCATTGTTTTCCCTAGTCCCTTTTCCCTTCTGTTCGACTTGTGCGTATCAGATTCTCCAAGCCCTCCTTTCTCATTACGTGCCCCAGAAATTTCATCTGCCTCTTTCTGATGTTAAATATAAGCTTCCTCCTTGTTTGCATCCTGTCCAAAATGTCATCGCTGCTCACACACTCGGTCCATGGTATCCTTAGCATCCTTCTGTAGAACCATACCAACGTTGCCTCGAGTCTCTTCTTCATCTCTGAGGTGACCGTCCAACATTCGCTGCCGTAAAGGAGGACCGATGTCACATAGCAGCTCAGTACTCTTAGCTTCGTTACCAAAGAAATTCTCCTGTCTCGTAATACTCTGCCTAGCTTTTGGAATGCGTCTTTGGCCATGCCAATACAGCTTCGGATCTCAGTGTCGCACTTAGCGTCCTCTGTCAAAACGCTTCTCAGATATTTCAATTTCCGCACCTGCTTGATTTTAGTGTCCCCGACCTGTAAATCGCATTTAGGGCTCATCCTTTTATTGATGACCATGCAATCTATACAACGAGGCAATTCTGAGAGAATTGGAAATCCTACCGGGATTCATCACTGGCGACCACAATCTTAACAACATAAGATACAAAGATGACACAGTGATGATAGCAGATACGTAAAAAAAAATTTACAAAACCTCCTAAAGAATGTAGGGAAGGAGAGCGAGAAAAACTACTACTCCGAAAAATAGAGTGTAGGACTTATTTTTATGTTGCTTTTTTTTTTTTAAGTAAATTTTATATCTGTAATTCTGTTGAGGGCGCGGCTCGTATGTCTTTGAATGTTTACTGTATTTAGTTACCATAGGCAAAAGTTGCAGTTTTTGCAAATCTTTCTCTCGATATTGTGTCTCCATTCGTCAATGTCTACTTGCGAGTTTTCCCGTTTTTTTCTGTCTTGAACTCAATGTACATCTTGCAATTCCTTTGAACCAAAACCGTTACCTCCTTCGCCATCTTATTTACAACTTCTATTATATTCATTTCTTTCTTTTCAAAGACTTATTTCTCATCTCTTTCCCTCCAAAAAAAAAAAAGAGCAGCATTTTCGACATATCTACTTGATATCGCATTTTCTTTATTTAAAATAAAGAAAATGCGATATTAAGTAGATATGTCGAAATATTGTCTGCATTCTTGTTCTTCTGAGAGATTCATCGTAGAGCAGTGGTTATTGAGCAAATCCTTCGGGTTACAATGACTGCAAGTAGAATGATCCGCACTAGGTGCCTTATAGTTGCTACATTTTTAAGGATTTTGATGATCATGGTTCTCCACAGGTTCCAGTCTTTCCTAGCTCTGAATAAATTTCGTCTTTTTGTTATCTCTCATAACCCCTGTTCTGTCATCCATTTACACAAGCTCGCTTAGTAGATCATGCTTTGTTTTTTCTGTCCTAGTCGTTTTCTGTATACTTCTTCCTGATGTTAAGTTTAAGCATCATTTTTCTTTTGGTCCATGGTATTCCCAGCATCCTTCTGTGGAACATTATTTCTTTTGATTTAAGCCTCTTATTCGTCTGTGAGTAAATTGTCGGTCATTCTCCGCCATAGAAAAGGATTGATATTATGTAACAGTTCAGTACTTTTTACTTTGTTTCTAACAACATCTTGTTTCTTAATACTTAATCAATCCCTATTAGCTCCGTTCAGTGGTTCAATGACAGGACATTAGTTTGCAGTAAGTTCAGTATTTAAGACGCTCCACAATTTCACCCTTGTGCTACACTAAACTTAATAAACATCTTTTACTTTCTTTATTTTTCGCTCTACTGAATTATTTGACAAATATTTATTAAACAAGACATGCAATAGCAATAAACTAAGTGATGAAAGCAACGAATAGAATGATAGAATATGTTACGTCAGTTTTCTTAGTAAAAAAGACCTGCTTACCTAGAAGACCATTTTAATTCTTTCTATCAGGTCATCCCATAAGTTCTCTCCGAATTTTGAATAAAGAAAACAAGTTACCAAATGTTACATTTAATTACAGATTCAATCAACAATGTATTTTCCATGATTATCTATGACTTCCTTCCATCCAGCTTACTAATTCCATTACTGTAAACTTCTTTTGGCTTTGATTCGAAGAACTCACAAATGTCAGTTTTAACCTCTTCCTGTGTCACAAAAGCTGTTTTTTCCAAATTATTCTGTAAGCTACGAAACAAATGGTAGTCTGAAGGAGCAAGATCGGGAGAACAAGGTGGATGAGGAATTTTCTCCCAACCAAGATCGAAGATCTTTTGTCACATGATTCTTGCTGTGTGGGGTCGCGCATTGTCCTGATAAAACATCACCCCTTTTCGATTCACTAGAGCATGTCTTTTTTCCCTCGAAGCTTGGTTCAAACGATCTAATTTCTGACATTATATTTGAGCATTAATTGTTGCATTAGGTGGTAAATTCCTTGGCGATCCCACCAGATTGAAAGAACATTTTTCCCATGAAGTTCTTTTCTCGGCTGTGGCTGGGTCCCCCCCACTTTACCAAGCCACTGTCTACGACGCTTAACATTTCGATAAAAGATCCATTTTTCGTCGAAAGTCACAAGTTGGCGGGAATGGAGAGAAGAGCGGCTATCAACTCGGGATTTGAGGTTGTTTTCATGAGGCACCCATTTTCCAAGTTTAGGAACTTTTCCAAGTTGTTGAAGATGACGATGAACAGTTGTATGGTTTGAACTGAGAACCACAGCCAATTCCTCAACTGATAAAGTAGGATTTTCTTCAAGAGCTGCTTCAAGAAGCTTTTCATCAAACTCAACTGGACGTCCGGTTCGATCTTCATCTTCAAGGGTGAAATCTCCACCTCTGAATTTTGCAAACCATCTTCTGCAAGTTCTTTCATTCACACATTCCTCTCCATAAACGGAGTAGATATTTCTAGCCGCTTCGGTTGCTGAGTTTCCTTTCTTGAACTCATAAAGCATTATGTACCTCAAATGATTCTTGGGTACTTCCATGTTAGCAGGGTTTTTAATCAAACAAAATTTAATTTTATTGTACTCTGAAATAAAATTTGATCAGTTCAAATGCATTTAAACATAAAAATAATGTTCAGCTCCATTAGACATTATAAAATACTCTTTAAATTTCGTTCATTTTAACAAAAAGATAAAATTCGGACAGAACTTATGGCTTGACCTGATATTTAGAGTTTTTTCGATTTTCTTTTCTTTTAAAGGCTTTTTCGACCGTTCTTCAAGACTTTTTACTTTTTCTGATTCTTTTTAGAGTAATTTTGCGCACAGTACATAAAAACACAAAATCTAATGATACACGTTTGACTACTCTTATATTTGTACATGCAAATTATATTAAACTCGCACAGACACATACGTTCATGAAATTATATTTTTTTAGTAATTTTCTACCAACAACTACACCTTGACTCCAACGACTAAAAATATAATGTACCTTAAGCTGAAGCTAATAAACATTCTTTAATGCATATAACAAATTTTAGAAAGTATATAAAAATAAAACAGATGAATAAGTATAAAATATTATGATTATTAATCATAATAATGACAACAACAATTATATTAATAATAACGATAACAGCCAAGTAAAATATAATAAATATAAATAATAAATTAATCATTTTCAGGATTATAAGTAATCTAGAAATCTAGATCATTATTCCTAAACAAAAAATCCGGCAAAATCATTTGTCTTCATATAAATCCCAATGATCCATACAGTCATTTTCTTCACAAAGCGGAATATTGTCTAACAATCGTTTAAGGCGTGAAACCTACAATCCCTATACTGTCAGCCATTTACACAAGTTCGTTCAGTAGGTTATTGGCTGTTCCCTCTACCCTCTTGCATTCAATAGGACCCGTGAATTTTAAATTCTCCAAGTCCTCTTTCTTCATTGTGTATATCGAAACTTTCAACTATTTCTTTCTAACTCTAAGTGACAATGTTCTTCTTGTTTCCATTTTCGCTAAAACTCCATAAGTCGCTTACATTCTCAGTCTATGTTATTCCCAGTATCCTTCTGTAAAACCAAGTCTATGTTGCTACAAGTTCCCTTTTCGTCTTAGAAGAACCTGTCAAGCATTCATTGGCATATAGCAGGGTTGCTATTGCATAGTATTTCAGTATCATTACCTTTGTTTTAAGGCAATTTTCCTATTACTTAATACTGTGCTTATTTTCTGGAAGACATCTTTTGCTATTCCAATGCGCCTACAGATCTTTGTGTGACGCTATCGTCTGTTACGATACTTAAATTCGTGTTCCTCGTGGCTTACGGTTATATCATATTGAAAGTCTGCTTTTCGTGTGATCAACGAAGTTAAGCAACGTCAAGCCTGGTTGTAGGTAGGTGATCACCGAGTTCAAGTTCAGCTTCTTTATATTGACTTGCACAAATACCCTTCTCTCCCCAGCTACGAGTTAATTGGTAGAGCGCATATCAGTAAATCATTATTATTTCACCACCTGCAATCTATCCTCTTGGAAATATATATATATATTGATGTTGATGTAGGATATATATATATGATGTTGATAGTAGGATATATATATATATATATGTATATATATATATATATTGACCACTAATATTATCTATCTATCTATATAGATAAACCTAGTGAGCCAGACAAACCTACCTAGGTTTCACCTAAACGGATCGTCAGGGAAAATAGGCCAATTTTCCCTGACGATCCGTTTAGGTGAAACTAAACAAAATCTGGCTCACTAGGTGTATCTAGGTCTGCTCTACGGTTGTATTGAGCTCTTTTGTTAGTGAGTTGTTTACTCGTATCGGGGTTTTTTATTTGGGCTTCAAACCTGCATCAGCGCGATTTTTTTCGACAGACTTTCATGTTTGTAGCTCTTTCTTTTTTTTAAAACCTTTTTTTCCCTCGAGATTGATTTGATTATTGGCAAATCAAAAATTCGAGGTTTTTTTTCGAAACGCGTATAGTTATCTATATTTGTATGTATCTCTCTCTCTCTCTCTCTCTCTATATATATATATATATATATATATATATATATATATATATATATATATCCTACTATCAACATCACTTTATTTAACAGTGGAAATGGAGTGTTAAAATTCTTTTTGTAATAGAAAGATGCTCACGCGAATTCAAACAGGGCTTAATACGTTAAAGCTATGAATAAAGGCTCCTAATCAAAACAACACAAAAATAAAATACGTCTTAAACAGTCAAAACACGAGGAAAAACTAGCAATACCTAAAACAAAAGTCCCTTGAAAATGACTAAAGATTGGTTGAAAGCGATTGGGACAATGAAAAATATGGAAAATGTCTGTACTTCCTTACTGCTACAAAACGGGAAAACATAAGCATGTTGGAAAAACCTAAATAAAAATTAATCAAATCTTCTTTGTCTGTCATATTTAATGAAAATGTTTAATGAAATTTTTTCTGTCCAAATATACATTAATATATATATATATATATGTAATGTTAAATCCCTTCTTGTGATAGCCTAGTCTAAATGTAGTAAATACGTATTTAGTCGTAAGAATTTGTTCTTAGGAAATACTAATTCAAGGGAAGGCATAAAAAACAATAAACTTTGGAAAAAGAATCTCTCGTCTCTGGTAAGATGATACATAGCATCTGTATCAGTGTTTTAAGGCCCAATATTTCCTTTTATTTATTCCTGGTTTATGGGTTAAATACTGGATTTGTGCTTAAAACCAACGGATCAGAACAAAAAAAAAATCTATCTGCCAACGGCGAATGACCCGTTGCCTGTTACGGATGACGTCACACAGAAAGAGCGAAAAGAAATCTCAACAACCTTGTAAAAATGGTTGGAAGGAAGTCGACAGTTTGATTGGCATTCTAGATTATGGTTATCGTCTGATCCTATCAAGTGACCAGAAAGTCACCCCAGTCTTCAGCTGGGTCTCTCAGGACACATTCTTATTCATTTTGTGTAGCTTTAAGTCCTTTATATTCTTACGCCCATTACTTGAACCTATTTCGTTTTAACTGGTTTTCTTACTAAGGGATATCTCTTATTAAGATTATCTTAAACATTCTTAAAAGTAAAATTTTCTTTTTTTTTTAAATTTTAATTCGCAAATAGCCTATACAATATTTTGGTGTTAAATACAATTCATCTTTTTTTGTCTAACTTTTTTCTTCAAATCCTTATCCATCATTATGACGTGCTTGTAGCGTAACGACTACCAGCACGTAAAGAGAAATCAGCGATTTCAACTTTAGGCCAAGTCCGTCCCTTCAGTGCCATCCGACAATGGATGGATTAGCAGGATAGATTGAGCTTTCTAACATAAATGTGTTAACCATTTTCGGAGAAGGACAAATCTGAATTCAAAACAGTAGAGATATCAGCGGTAAACCACTCCACTATATTTTCCAAGAATTCAAAGATAATTACAAAAAGGGATTTGTAGAGAGTTGTGATCATTTACAAACTGGACAGATATGACATTAAAACATCCGTCATTTGCTTTCATTTATTGCTGGTAAGTGTAATGTCAGCCATTATCAATTCAGCCTGGAATTTCTGCAGAAATAACACATGATCCATTGCAATTATTCCCTTTTAGAAGAGTTCGAGTCTGCTTCCTTCCACGCTTTATTCTATCACCAGGTATCTCACAGAATATCGGGCATGTTACGATGGCAGCACTTATCTCCCCTGAATACTCAGAGATTTCACAAAGGATCCCATAAGCCACACTGGCGAATAATTTAAATTTGAGGTCAACTTGTTTTGGCGAATTCATCTTCTTTTATGTGCCATGTCCCTGCATGACGTGTGCCGTTCACAGCTCTCCACAACATCATATTCTTTGTAGTTCTTAGTAATATTGTTTTGCTCTCCTTCCCACTCCTTGTTCTCTCATCTATTTACACAAGCTCTTTCCGTAGCTTGTTCACTGTTTCCCTCTGCCTCTCTTTCTTTTAATGTCCTGTGAGTGTTAAATTCTCCGAGCAATCTTTTCTCATTATTTGTCAAAAAAATTTCAACTGTCTCTTTCTGTAAATATAAATGTCCTTTTTGTCCCCCCGCTACATACAAAAATATTCATGGTTGCTCACATGTTCTATCTATGGTAACCTGAGCATCTTTCTGTAGAGCCACATGTCTGTTGCCTCAAAGTTTCATTTATCTGAGTGGAAATTCTCATCATTCGCTGCCATAGAGGGGGATCGATATTAATTGTAGAAATACGTACATACACTGCTGAACAGCATCCAACAAAACGTGTGCACAAAAACAAGAATTTCAGAACTGTGTAGCCGAGAGAGTATTTCGTTTATCCGTAAACCTTTGTAAACGCGCATGCGCGAACTTAACAAAATCATTTGCTTTTATAGATATCGTCAACGAAGACGAGGTTCCGAATTTTTTTCGCTGCTTAACAATGAATCTATAAGACTTGCCTCGGGAGGAGGAATAGAATGTTTGCTTTTTACTTTTGAAATATATGTTAGTAAATTACGTCAGAAAGGAGATGAGTTGAAATGCTTGACATATTGTGTTCATCAGTTTGATATTGTATTTTGACATTTCATCACAAGAACGTTCCCTTAAGAATCAGGGAAGTACTGTATTGATTACGTTCATAGAACTCATGTTTCATATTGATTAATGTTTCCTATTTCTTATCTAACCTGCGTATGTTTCTCAAATCGTAAGTCAATTTTAAAATAGCAATCGCAATATAAATGAAGTACAGATGTTTGGCTGAAAAATAACGAATATGATTGACCTAAAGATAGCGAATATGATTGGTCTACAGATAACCAATAAGATTAGATTATAGATAATGAATAGACATATAACGAACTTGAATGGTATATAGGTAACGAAAATGATTGACTTACATATAACGAATATATATGACTTAAATATAACAATATAATGATATGAGCAACCTTTCTTTTTAGAAGCCTTTCTTTCAGGGATGCTGCCTTAGACACAGTGGCCTAGGAAACATCTATGATTAAGCAGGAAAAAAATGAGTAGTCTTTTTTTTGTCGGAGATTGAAGTTTATTATTTGCCTCTTCTTCTTTATCTATTGTTTCCTTTTTGTTTTTCTTGTCTTTTCAAATTTTCCTTTCTCTCTTTTACTCTTTCTCACTCATAAATATGTCCTTCTCTTTCTAAGTCATACTACATCCCTCATTTCTATTTGCCTTCTCTTTCTGCATCGATATATCTTTTTCTAACTCTCTCCCTCCCTCTCTATCTTTCCCTCCCTCTCTATCTCTCCCTTTCTTTCTCTTTCTGTAGTGCTATTTCTCTCTTAGCTTTTGTTTATTTCTCTATTTTTTACCCAGCGCCTTTATCTTCCATTATAACCTACATTTTTTTTTACTCAGTTTTTCTCCTTTTCCCCGCGTCTCCACGCTTTCTTACCATTTTTTTTCTACTACTCACTCCTCGTACAAATTTCCTTTAATCTTTCTTACACTTTCTTTCTTTACACGCATCTCTCTCTAGCTTTTTCCCGTTTCTTTTTTTTATCAATATTTGGCAGCTTTTAAAACCAGGATGGTTAGTTTTTTGAGAAATATTAATTGTATCAAGCATTGCTTTTTTTTTTTTTTTTTTTTTTACTTTTAATCTTCTTCTTCCACATTCGCTTTTTTTTTTTTTTAAAATATTTTCTTTCTCTTCTCTTTCACTCTCTGGCTTTTCTTTACGAACATTTATGCAAAACTTCATTTTCAGAGCGGGATGTTGCTTCATATTGCATCAGAAATTGCTTTTTCCTTTTAAACCTGTCAAGAATGTTTTAAAATTCACACTGCCTACATATGACACAAGGTCACATATTTAGTCACCAAGAAATTGCCATGTCTCATCCTCTGTAGCCACAAGTATCAGGATATTTATTAATCTTACTCCTTTTAATAAATTGGAGGCATCATTATTATATGCGTTCGGACCTAAAGCACGAAAAACCAGCTGCAGTATTTATCTTTTTTGACGAAGCGAATATGTCTCATGACGTTAACCGAGATAACATCTCCGAATGCGTTGTCAATCAGTTTTAATAATAATAATAATTTTTAATGTTTTACCCTTTATTGAAAAGAAAGAAACATGTTTGTTTGTATCCCATGACCCAGTTGCATGAAGCACAGGCTTTATGAAACAAATATGGCGTCCAAAACTTCATAACTAAAGTCTTTTGGTAGAGGAAATATATGAAATATTATTATGGTTGGGTGTTACTTTATTTTACCGTGATATTCAAGACCGGAGGCCACTCGAGGTAGACGGTTACGTTGAGGCAGTTTATACGTATAGGAGAAGATATCGGTTAACTCTAGGCTTGAATAGGTTAAGATTGTGGTGAGCGGTTTCTAGCCATGAAGGTTATGATTAGCAGAACCAAGGATCTTGTGTTCGTCCGGGCAGTTTTTATGGAAGTGGCGATAGAGCAGTGAGAGGCTTGCTCTACTTCCCGCCTCTGAGTGAGATAAATAAAAGCGGTTTAAGAATCCAGGGATGGATTTGACACTTTACTTATATTATGAAAAAGGACTCTACTTCTTAATCTGCAAAAAGTAATTACAGTGTAACCCGGATATAAGAGAGCAGTCGGGACCGGAGAAGAAGTATCTTATATCCGGGTTTCTCTTATATCCGGATTTGGTCTATTTTATATACATTAGCACAGGCTCTAATTTGGGACCAGAGAAAATCTCTCTTATATCCGGGTTTCTCTTATATCGGGTCTCTTATATCCGGGTTACACTGTATTTTTCGATTCTGATAAATTATTTTTCGAAATCTTGCCCCCGAACCATTTAGTTGAAGTAGTACCTAAAATCAAATAAAATATCTGTTTATGAATAAGCGAAATAAATGCAGCAGTAGCAGTAGAATCTATATACCTTGTTTCCTGTTTAGGATTGGGTTTCAGGTTGCTTCTTAAATTTATCACTCTCAGTAGCCTTTTGCGTTTTAGTGGCATTATCGCCTTGCTTAAGGTGAAATGAGTAAAAGAAATAAAAAGAAAAGAAAAATGAAATAAAGAAAAAAAAAGATGTTTAGTTTCTAAGTTTGGACGAAAGCCAAGAATTCAGCAAAGGTAATCTTACAAAGTGTGTCCAAAAATATTAAGTGCTAAAATTGCAAATTCCACAACAGTCTCAGGTGTCAAAGCTCAATCCCCCACTGGGCTTTTCGTTGACCATGATATCAGAATACATTGGTGGGGCTGGTGCTTAAAATTACGTGACAGTATTTTATGTATAAGAAGTAACTGTCACCCGGTTTAAATTTGTCGCTTGTCTCTTTTCTACTATTCTTTCTCTTGCAAATGCTTTCACTCATCTACATTCTCCCTCTCTCGGTCTCTCTTTCTCTTTCTCTCTCTCTCCCACACTTTATATATATATATATATATATATATATATATATAATTCGTTTTCATTATATGAACTCAATGGACTCTTTTCTTAAACTTTGATTATTGATTCTCTGTATCTCAGGTCATATTTCTCCCCTTGAGATCCCAGTTTTTTTACCCCCACCCTTTTCTTTTGAATTTTCAGTCTAGTAATTTTTCTCCATTATTTTTATGACTTATACATATGACTATAAACCCCCACAATTTCCAACCCTATCTAAATTTAAACCCCGTACATTTCCTTCTTTTAATTTAATAGTCAAATGAATTGAATAAAAACACAAAAAGAGTAAAGGGCATAAAACAAGGATGTGTCTTCTCATCGGATTCATTTAACCTTTACAGCGAGGCAATCCTGAAAGAAATGATTTATTATTAGTGGGCACAATCTTAACAAAATTAGATACTCAGATGATACAGCGTTTATAGGAAACACAGAAAGGAATGTCCTACAGAAGGTAGTAAAAGAAAGCGTGAAGAAAGGACTAAGCTTCAATTGTAAGAAGGCAAAATCTATGCTTACCAGCAAGAGAAAACATTGATGTGAATTGTGAATTAGTGGTGAAGAAATCAAGAAAGCCCGAAAATTTAAATATCCGGGAAGTTTTCTGATAGAAGACGGAATATATGACACCGAAATCAGAAGATGTATTGTAATAGAAAAAGATGTCTTCCAAAATATAATTACAGTATTAAGAAAGATGAAAATGCTGTTAGAAAGTGAACTACACTGCTATGTAATAACACGCCTCCCGAATGACAGTGAATACTCGACAACCTCCTCAAAAACGAAGGAGAACCTTGAGGCAACATATATGTGGTCCTACAGAAACATGCTGAGAATACCATGGGTTTCAGCTGGTTATCAATAACGTCAGTGAAAGATGAGGCTATGGTTCACGTATCTTGTTACATAATGAGCTTTGGTGTTTTCTTGAAATTGATGAATTTAACAATCATTAGGTATATCGAAGACTGAGGAGAGCGGTGCGTAACCTACTTGTCGAGTTAAAGGAAATGGATGGAAGACCAAAGACTAAAGAGAAAGAATGGTCCCAAAACAGCGAGTATTGCAAAATAGAGAGAAAGAGAGTCAGAGAGAATAATAAGAGAGAGAGATAGAGTGGATGATAAAAGAGAGAGAGAGAGATAGGTAGATAGAATTATAAAAGAGAGATAGAGAGAGACAGATAGAATTATAAATAAAAGAGAGAGATAGAGAGAACTATAAAAGAGAGAGAACTATAAAAGAGAGGGATAGAGAGAGAGAGAGAGAGAGAGAGAGAGTAAGAAATAATTATAAAAGGCAGAGATAGATCGGTAGGGAGATTTATAAAAGAGATAAATAGAGAGACTTGTAAAAGAGACAGAGAGAGTATACGCACACACGCATATATATATATATATATATATATATATATATATAAAGAAATATGTTGTAGTGGTTCCAACGAGAGAAAAGTATGTATATTAAAAAAGAAGGGGGTGCCGCAAACGTTTTTGGTTGTAATGTGGATTTATTGAGAAAAAAATATTATACTTTGTTTTACATAATTTCACGACACGTGTTTCTGGTCTGGTCTCGCAACCGTCTTCAGGTGAAAGTGGAGATTTTTTACATATTATTAAAAATAATTAATTTTTCTTCATGTTCAATGTGGAATATTCTCGATATGAGACATTCTGTTTGTGTGTTGGCAATCCGAATTTTCTTTCTAGAATTGTCAATGAAGAGTTCTGCGTGAAGGGTCATAAAACAATTAAGGTTTGTCCAGCGAGTAGTTATCGGCATTTAATCTTTTAATGTTTTAGTGACCTCTATGTGCTCTTGGATCTGTTTCTATTTTGGCGTGTTCCTGTCAGCATGCGTGTATATATGCGTGCGTATATTTCCTTACTACGAGGAATTCGTAAACTTATTTGTACTTATACACGCATACACACACATACACACATACACACTATCCCACCACAAGTAGTCAGTACACACACATATATACACATATTTCCCCAAGCTACATGGAACCAGTACACACACACACATATACACACACACACACACACTACTTCTTAAGTTGTCAACATCCGCATATACATACATAAATGTATGTATGTGTACATACACATATATATATCTCCTCGTGTCCCCCGTATATGAGTGTGCGTCCATGTATGTGAGCGATCATTGTATTTGGTCACCCTGTGTGCATGTTTTTTTTTTTTTTTTTTTTTTGGGGGGTACGATCTATTCAGTTCGGGTTTGAATTTGTCTATAATGTTTTTTCCTGTATTTGTAGATACGAGTAATTGTCTGTTTGATATATCGGCATGATATTAAACTTACCCTGGTTACATTTGAAAATGTGTTGTGATACAAAAAAAAAAGTTTTCTGTTGTCTGTCAATTTTATATTGCTTTTTGTGTAGGGAGACCCTGTTGTTCAGTTGTTGGCTGATGCCTATATATGACTTCTTACATTTTGTGCATTTAAGTGCATAAACTACATTTTTGGAGTTGCAGTTTAAGTTTTTGTTTATTGTGAATGTTTTTTTTGGGTTTTCAAAAGTGTAGGAGTTTCCTTCTATAATGATGTCACAAACTCCACATCTTTTTTTGTTGCATTTTGTGACTCCTGTATTTTGTGTTGACTAAATTTAGATGAGGTTAATATGTGTTTTAGGTTTCTAGATTGGCGTTTGCTCTTAATTATTTTGGTTGTTTTTAGTATATTATTCAGTTTATTATTCTTGCTAAGTAAATCTAGATTTTTTGTGATTTCTGGGAATATTTCTGGGTTGTTTTTGTTGTACGTTGAGACATATGCTAGAGTTTGTTCGACGTTACGTTTCTTTTATTTCTAAGTTGGTCTAGAGGAATTTCTTTCGCGAGTTCAATACCTTTGTTTATTAGTGTTGTGGGGTAGCCTCGTTTCTTGAGAGTTTTATGTAGTTCTTCTAAGCGGATTTTTCGGAGATGTTTATCAGTCACTATTGTACAAATTCTACGTGCTAGGGAATAGGGGATGGATTTTAGGCAGATTTTTGGGTGATGGCTCTTGAAATGAACGTATTGTTGGGTGTCTGTAGGTTTGTGGTAGATATCTGTGATTATGTGGTTGTTTTTATTTCTAATAGGTATATCTAAAAATGGTAATTCGTTAAAATTATATTCTTGCGTGAATTTGATTTTTTGGGTGTAAGTTTTGAAGTAGTGTATGGAATTGGTTAATATCACCCATGATGATTTCCAAAAGATGAAGCAATCATCTAGATATCTTTTCAAGATTTAGTGAATTGGGTCTTTATATTTGTCCCATATATTTGTTCTATCTTTTCATAGAGGTTTTCTTCTAGGTAAGCTAATGTTAGGGTGGCATATGTTGGTGCCATTTTTTGTTTCCCATCGCAGTACCTAGGGTTTGGATATAGTTTTTTGTTGTCAAATTCAAAGGTGTTATTGTATAGAATTAGGTCTATACTATCGATAATGAACTCTTTAGTGAATCTCGGATGTAGTATTTCTGGATGTTTTCAATCCAGAATGAGATCCTTTTTCCTAGTTCATGGGGTATGTTACTGTATAGGCTACTGATGTCAAAAGTTGCCATAAGCGTTCCCGGATCTACCTTTTTGTGGTATGTAGCTAAGGAAATGGATATCGTCTCTGATGTGGCTTTTAATTTGTTTAGTATATGGTTTGCAATATTATGTCTATTAGGTTACTGAGTTTGCTAGTGGTCCTGCTACTATGGGTCTGAATGTAAGGTCACTGGGGTTTGGGATGCTAATGTATTCAGATTTTTGTGTATGTATAGCTGCTTTTATTTCACTCGATTTTATGAACTTTAGGTAGTCCGTAGAAATTACTTGTTTTTGGTACAAAGTTTATTAGGAAATCCTTCTCTTTTTTGTTAATATTTTATTATGTGTTGTGCAGAGTTTTTGTAATTTTTGTTATAATGTTTTTTTCTCTATGTTAGTGTCAATTACTTTGTAGCTGTTCCTATCCTCTAGTGTTTCTAAATTTTTGTTTTATAGTATGTTCTGTCCATGATTAGTATAGCACTGCCTTTATCTGCTTCTTTTATAATTATGTTATTATTTTTCGAATGTTCTCTAAGGCTAGTCTTTGTCTATATGTGAGATTGTCGAATGATTTGGATTTTTCCTGTAGGTCAAGGTTCAGAGTTTTTCAAAAAATATATTTATGTCATTGGTATTGTTATTTTTGTTTGGGAATAAATTGGATTTGTTTTTTTACTAGTGACTCATCTGTACTACTTTCGCTATTGTTAAATATTTCTCTTAGTCTCAGTTTGCGTTCAAATTCTTAATGTCTTTTTTAAGTCTACTATATTGCTTTTAGGAGCAGGACAGAATTTTAGGCCCAATTTCAGTAGGTTGATTTCGTCATTTGTAAGTGTATATGTAGATAGGTTTATTATTTTGGGGTTTTGTGTCATCTAAACGGGTTTTTTTCTTGTTCGGACTGGGGCTTCTAAAAATAATGATTGTTTCTTTTAATATATCTTGGGTTTTCTAAGAGATACCTTCTTCCTGTACATTTTGAGTTTTCTAGCCAGTGAGAGTTTCCTTGGTAAAATTGGGGTTGTTGTTTCTCGATGGCTCTATATAGGTGTGTTGGCTTTTGTTGGGGGCCTGTTCAGATGTTCCTAGGTTTTTGTTTTTTGTATTGATTGTATGTGGATTGTGTGTAGAACTTTTTGTGAAATTCTGGTTGTACTCCTGGATATAGGTAATGGTTGCCTGGTTTGGTTTGTTGTGCTAGGTGGTATTTGTAAGAGTTGGTTGTGTGAATGTGTGTGTGTTCTGATCTTTGATTGTTTGTGTTATGGGTGTGGTGGTCTGTACAGGTTTATTTTGCGCTGTTCAGTGTATGTTCATAATTGTATTTTTTATGTGGGTGTGAATGCGTGTGGTGGTGGTATGTATTGGGGTTCCTGCTTCCATGGTTCCATGTAGCTTGGGAAATATGTGTATATATGTGTGTGTGTACTGACTACTTGTGGTGGGATAGTGTGTATGTGCGTATGTGTGTGTATGCGTGTATAAGTACAAATAAGTTTACGAATTCCTCGTAGTAAGGAAATATACGCACGCATATATACACGCATGCTGACAGGAACACGCCAAAATAGAAACAGATCCAAGAGCACATAGAGGTCACTAAAACCTTAAAAGATTAAATGCCGATAACTACTCGCTGGACAAACCTTAATTGTTTTATGACCCTTCACGCAGAACTCTTCATTGACAATTCTAGAAAAGAAAATTCGGATTGCCAACACACAAACAGAATGTCTCATATCGAGAATATTCCACATTGAACATGAAGAAAAATTAATTATTTTTAATAATATGTAAAAATCTCCACTTTCACCTGAAGACAGTTTGCGAGACCAGACCAGAAACACGTGTCGTGAAATTATGTAAAACAAAGTATAATATTTTTCTCAATAAATCCACATTACAACCAAAAACGTTTGCGGCACCCTCTTCTTTTTTAATATATATATATATATATATATATATATATATATATATATTTCAATTAAAAGGTGCAATTATAATTTATAAAATACAGGTTCGGGGTTGATGTATCTTATTTATATTGTTTGCGATGATGTATTCTCGTCATTTAAATCATTAACCTCTATATTTGTTTTTTGTATGAATGATTCATGAATTTATATATATATATATATATATATATATATATATATATATATATATATATATATACATTAAGACAAGCTAAAGATTAACCTCTTGACTTATCTAATTATATATGCTATTGCCGCAGATATTAAGGTGTGCTTCTAACTGTGCCCTTAATTCTATGGAAAAGTGCTAACTGGCACCACACTTCAGTTAACTACTTCAACGACAGACCAGGATAAGCTTCACCAACCTTTTATATATTGACCTACCCCGTTTTTTTTTTAAAGTTGATTCTTAAGTTTGTTAATTAACAAGATATTAAACGTTATGCTTTTTTTTTTTACACGCATAATTCGTAAGCTTCAAGAAAATGAAAATTAGGATAGATATTTTCTGAATTTTAAAACAAATTTCAAAAGATGATCATTAAGTTTTCAAACTTTTAATGCAGTGAAAAATGAAGAGGAGAGGCTAGATAATTTAACACTCACTAGAAGAGCTTGCTGCATTTCGCCTATCTTTTTACTTAGTAAGGTTTTTTTTTCTGGGGCTTGGCGTATCGAAAACAGAGGAGAGAAGTGATCAACCTACTTCTTAAGTTGGACTTAATAAAAGGAATATCAAGTACTACAAAGAAAAAAAAGAGATCAAAAATTGGAAAAAGAAGAATCCAAAAAATAGGATAAACAAAAGAAAGGAAGCTGTAGAGCGCCACGACCGCTCAAGTGGCTGTGTTAGAAAGAAAATGACCCAGATATCATTCAAGGTTGCATGGAGAGTTATCACGTAATTGCCCAAATCCTTTTGCTATTTCCGCAGACATTACGGTGTACTTCTGACTCTACCTCGCTTAGCTTAATGTGAAAGTGCTGCCTACTACCGTGATTCAGTTAATTATTAATAGCTTCAATGAAAGATCATAATGTGTTTCATCTACTTTGTCACATACTGCGATACTTTGCTTGTTAAATTGATGCCTAAGTTTACTAATTAACGGCAGAGTAACCTTAAAAGAACACATACTCTATTTTACGCGCATAATTCCTAAACTAAATCGACATGAAAATTAGGAAATTTATTTTCAGAACTTTTAAAAATTGGATTCAGTTACAAGTAATGTGTGATTTAGGAAAATAATTTTAATGGTGAATGCGTCATCCTACCTAATAATTATACGTGGCAACTAAGAATAAATTTGACGTACACCGGCATAGTTTTGAATGAGAGTGGCAGCGTACACCGTGGATTAAAGAAGTAATTTTATTCTCCTCTAATACAATGCAAAAACCACATATAACAAAAACAACAGAGGGGAAAAAACAGAACTCGGTTGGTCTGTGCTATCCTATCCGCCATATTCCCCTGACTTTTCACCGTCCGGTCAATACCTTTTTTCGATAGCAATATTCAAGTTTCCCTTTTCCATTCTT
>CAHIKZ030005641.1:72500-97500 GCA_903632075.3 Acanthosepion pharaonis
GAGAAACGATAAATGACCTGATTCTGGAAAGTATCAAAGTAGGTGTAAAGAGAAATAGTCAAAAGTAATATTTCTTTACGTTCCGTAATTGTCATTTTAACGTATCGAATAAGAATTTGAAAATAGAAGATGAAGAAGTAGATTAAGTACAGGAAAACCCCGGCCTACGAAATCTTACAAGGAATAAATCAGCTGAAATGAAATAAAAAGCTGTATTATGAATGTTTTGAAAATATTTAATAATGTGTGTAAAGATCATGATATTTAATCTTACAAGCACAAGCATGTTATCTGTCGTTTAACCCTAAACAAAAAAAAATCAGGAAAAGGTTACCAGAAAAATGTCCGCCAAACGAGTAAAGAACGGGGGAAAATTAGTTTTAAAGATTACTTTTTATATTTATATTCGATTTAATAATAAACAAAAACTATTAAAAAATAAAGATATTTTAATGTTTTTAGATTTTAAATATAATGAAACATAATCAAATGTTCGATTTTTAAATTGAATATATTATCTGAATATATAGTTAATCTAAACTGAATATTGATCTAAATTGAATATTGATCTAAACTGAATATTGATCTAAATTGAATATTGATCTAAACTGATTATGTTTCAACAGTATGTCCCACCTTGAAATATTCCATGCAAAATAAAGTTATGAATTCTTTGAACCTGGTCGTCACCATTTTTAGCCTCTTTTTATTTTTTTAAAGTAAGGTTCCCACTGTACAAGCCCCGGGGCTAACGTTACGAGGTAGCTTATATGGATAGGACGGGAAGACAATGCTTGCTTCTAGAATCGACTAGGTTAAGAGTGTAGTGATCGGGGAAGCATCCTCTTAGGAGTCTGTTCCACAGGGCAGTAGTACGTGGGAAAGAGCGAGTGGAACCTACTTCTTGCCGATGGAATACGTGGAGGGGGGAGGAAAGTAGGTAGTTTGCTACTATGTAAGTCGTGAAGATTAGAACCAAGGAATGAAGTTCGTACAATCATTTTCCATGGTATTAGGAATAGAGCAGTGGGAGACTCGCCACATCCCGTCTGTGAGGGGGAGACTAGGTGGGTGGGATAATTCTTCTTCAACAAGGCCTTGGAGACATTTTTGAACGCTCCTACTTAAATGTAACAACAGTACTCCATTTTCAGCCATGTCTAGCTTTTATAAAGATAGAGGATACCATAAGGAGCCAAGGACTTACTGGAGCAATACATGAGGCCGATCATTTTATCTGGATCTTTAGCGATGGATCGCATATAGGAATTCCACTTGAGATCATGTGTGAGTTTGGAACACGGCAAGGGGCTTCCTCAATAGGGACATCCGTTCATCGTGAATGAAGGTAATTCGTACCTGACCGGCGATGATGTTATATAACCATTTTGATTTTAGAGGCACTTTTCTCTCCGAGAAGTATGCGCTTAGACAGCACTGTGTTAAACTTGTTCTTTCAACTTTATTTGCATATTCTACGAATCATGACTGAATAGTCTGTATCGCAGTAGAACAAAAAAAAAATGGTGAAACCTCACTTGATGATGACCGGTCTTTAAAGGTTCGTCATCATCTTTTATTTAGTTAGTGCATTTTGCTCCTCTGGTCACAAAACCCTGTAATTGTAGTTCATGCTGATATTCAATGCTAAATAGTGCAATAACTTGCCGGTCCCTTTTGCACCAGGGATGTTGAGGTAACCCCGTCCATAAGATCAGGTTGCCTATGGCCGCTTGTCACTTGTGTGTCGAGGAGAGAAGTTACCCATCACGGGTCAGGGAACTCTTCCGGCTACTTTTAAAGTTTAGTCGGCAGGAGGCATGTGTGAGAGTTGAATGTGGGCCGTGAACCAGTACCGTTCCGCATCCCAATGGACCTGAGTCGAGCAGGGTCAACCGCTTCGTTCCACCCCATACACCCTATTTAAAGAGTAAATAACAAAAATATGGAACTGGAAATTCAAGGATTATGACGTAATTATTAAAAAAAAATGCAAGAGAAAAGGGAATAAAAAGTGCACAGTGTTCGTCGAAGGCGCAAAGTTCAATACTGATCGAGGATTATTTTTTAGATGAAAATATTCGGTTGTTGTTGCTTGAAGTTCTCGTGTTTCTTTGTTCTTGTCAATGATAGCATTTGAGGAAGTTGCATTAACATTATCTTGTGCTTTATGCAATTCCTTGACAAATTGTCGATAGCTTCGTTAATGGGGTCTGAAGGAGGTGTCGCTGTCCGACTCGCCGTATCATAGAGGCGTTAAAATTATTCCAACATTGTTTACAATATCTGACTAACTTCAAGCCGACCGACCGCTTTTTCGCATCGACATGAGAATAGAAGTATAAACAATTAAACCAATAAACTTCGTCATATTTCATAGACACAAAGTCATAAAATATGCAGGGGACCTTGAAATTTTGTTCCGATAAACCGAAATTCGCACATATAGACACTCAAACGAATATGTATATATATATATATATATATATATATATATATATATATATGTGTGTGTGTGTGTGTGTGTGTGTGTGTGTGCGTGTGTGTGTGCGTGTGTGTGTGTTTAGTTGCATTGATGTGAGTTTGTGACCCTGGGTTTTAAAACCTTTGTTTGTCTGACGATCGCAATGGGCATCAAACCCAGGTTCACAAACGCAACTAAATATGATAGCACTATCACTGATATTGAGTGCTTTCCAGTAAGTACCACTCATATATAATATATAGATAATATATATAAAAATTATATATATATATATATATATATATATATATATATTCATATTTATATACATACATATATATATATTTATATATATATATTATGCATATATATATATATATATATATATATAAAACTATAACTATGTATATATATATAACTATATTTCTTCTTTTTTATATATATATATATATATATATATATATATATATATATAAGAAAAGAAGAAGAAGAAGGAAAAGAAGAAGAAGAAGAAATATAGTGTTGAGATGTGCTATATTTATGGGATAAAGTGCTCAACGTCAGAGTTAGACCGTATGTAAGTATAAATATAAAAGTGAATATTGAAGTCAACACTCAGAGGCGACAGGCTGTTTCATCCTAGACGCAATCGTCAGGAGGCCTGATGATTGTGTCTAGCATGAAACAGCCTGTCGCCTCTGAGTGTTGACTTCAATCTTCACCTTTATATATATATATATATAAACGGCCGACAAGCGAGATTTAGTTTTTTTTCCATCATTCTAACATGTTTACGTTTGACAGGGCTTAAAGAATATAGACATTTTTCATAGTTATAATTGTTCCGGGTGCTTTTCCCTTTTTTTATAGGCATTATCAAGGATGTTTCTTGGATAGTTAATTTCCGTGTGTGGCTTCTACATAATAGTTTTGCTATGTAGAGTACGTGCTTGTATGCTTTTTCGGCGGTGACGTCCGCTGCTCAGCCGGTTGTACTGGATATCCCTTTAAAATAACGTTTAAGCAATATATATATATATATATATATATATATATATATATATATATATATATATATATATATATATAAAGAAAGAACAAGATATATAATCCGGTGTTCTTATAGTTATTTTTATTTTTACAAATAGTGCTCAATTATAAATTGATTTTTAAAAAAATTCGCTTGAGGATGAAATGGAACTAATGTTTTTAATTTAATTACAAAATTGAATTCGTAGCTTTTAGCTTCCATTTTTGAAACATGGTTAGAACTGTGTAGCGGAGAAAACCATATTTTAAATGAATCAATTTATAATATATATATATGTGTGTGTGTGTGTATCTGTGTGCGTGTGTGTCTTTGTAATTTATACGAGTTATTTCCTCAGTCCACTGCAGAAAATGGGATAATGAGCGTTTCCCGGTCGCACTGCCTCATGATGTGTTGGCAGGTGGTTCGCGTTATGGGCCGAACGGTGTTCCTAAAAAATTTAGATTCAAGTATTGTGACAAGTAATCAAAGATAATTTAACATATGCGACAGACTACCCTAAAATTCGAGCAAGTAAGTCACGAAATGACTTCTATATAAAAAAAAAAAAATGTAAAAAATCTGTTTCATGCGATTTCGAGGGACGTGTGAAATGTCCGCTGAGACACAGGAAACGTTAGGAAAGCGGTTGATGAATAGGTTGATCAACTTGTTTCAATTACGTGAAATTTTGTTTTACGCATACACACCTACACACACCCACACACACATATACCCCAACATGCACACAAGCATACGCACACTGGTGATAGTGTTGGTGCTAGTGATAGTGTGTGTGTCTCTGCTCGCATGTGTGTTTCTGTATGTAATTTTAGTTGTTTCCAATTTTTCTTAAGAATGACTGCAATATATCCACCTCCCATAATTTGAAGACAAATTGTACAGATGCATGATAAGATTTCTCTAAGCCTATATATATATATATATATATATATATATATATATATATATATATATATATATATATATCAGTCTAATGCTGACTATGTGAATGTCCTCCTGACAGGCCTGCGGGGTATTTGTGATAAAACTTACAGGCTTATCGCCGGTTGAACTGGTAACTGACAGAGAGTTAACGATATATCTCTGTCTCTTTCTCACTCTCTTTTCTCTCTCTCTCTCTCTCTCTCTATACATACATACGTACATACATATATATATATATATATATATATATATATATATATATATATATATATATATAAGGAACCAGGTGAAAATTGATTTGCATGTGTTTTATTTATACCCATTGATTAGGTATACTTTTATGTGGCCCGCATTAGAATATTGGGGTACTAATTCAGTAGCTAATTTTGTCTTTTATCCATGAACTTACTAGCTTTTGCACTATGTTTCTGTTATGATCCGTTTCCCTGTACCACGGTGATAGTCCAAGGTAGAACCAATAAAGAAGAACTCGAATACAGGTATGGAATAACACAGATATATTAAAAACAGGAATATATACAGAGAAGTAGAAGTGTTAGTATGAACAATCAGGTTTAGTAGAGAGAACAATGTAGTCTCGACCAGTATCACTATTCCAATGTCTTGCAGTAATTGTCTGAACGCGACTCTGTTTCGGGCTGCCTCTGACTCGACTCTTGACTCGATTTGAACTACTGACTCGACTTTAACTACTGACCGACTCGAACGATTGACTCTACTTGAACTACTGACTCACGATATTGAGTCACCCCCCCCACGAGGGTGTCATATGGCACAAGGCCTTTATAACGTGGGCATTCCGAGCCCGTGGGCCCGGCCAAAAATATGCCCATTGAACTCGTATAAACGGGTTCAGGGTCGGTTTACCTCCCCGAAGGAGACTCCAACCTTCGGCGGAGCCTCCTTCGGGTTCCTCCCGCCCGTAGGAAGAGAGTTCAAACCGAGCAGTCGGTTCAAAAGTGAACGACTGACGCACTCCTTGCCTACTCCTGAGGCGCAGTATTTATTAAGTATAAGTTCATTATCCTATAACAGTTTGGCATCCCTTTCATGTGGTAAATATTTTCTTTTGATTTATTTCTAATTGTTGAACTACAGTCTTCTTGGTGACGTATTCGATAATGCTTTCTGGAATATGTAAAACTGTTACTTGATTTCCAGAGTTGGATCAAAATGAAAATAAATCCGCAGGATCAACCTATTGTTTCTAAAAACTCGAAGACATTTTCATAAAGCTTTTCAGGCAGTATTCATCTTTTAACTGGCACCTGCAGCAGGTTGAGATTCAACTTAATATTTTCAGGAATCTAATAATGAATTACTTACAAAATGGTAATTTCAGATCCTTGCTATCAACTATGTTTTTTTTTTAGATTTTCGGGACAATATTCTTTTATGTGACAAAAATTAAGTTTGTTCACTAATTCATTCTCTCCTCAAATGTTTTTTTTTCTAGTTCTTTATATATTTTATTTTATCATTAATTCATCGTTGTTAATTTTCTTTACATCAGATTTTATCCATTCATTGCTCCTTCTTGCCAAAATTCTCTTTATATTTTGAATTCTTCCCTGCTTTTTCGAATTCCAAATCTTTTACTTTCATAATCTAAATCAGCAACGTTTCACTTCAACCCTCCTTGCCACAGACACGCATAAACACCAAATAAATAAATAAATAAAAAGAAATGCTTCATAAATAATTTTTCACAAAGGTCATAAAATCTGAGAATTATTAACTCCAGATCAGGTCAGTCTAACCTACCTACTTTTTAGGTTTTCATCATATTTTTTTTCAAGAAGAAGAAGCGAGTAGAAAGAGTGCAATGAATCGCTCTGCCTTGTTGCTAAAGCAGAAAGCGAAAAGAAAATTGAATTTGCAGAAGAGAGAGTCTTTCGAATTATACATATGAAAAAAGCTTCTATTAATACATGACGAGTTACAATCATTTTTAAAATGATTCTGAATACATTTCTATAATAAAATCATTACATTCAATTCATATATTATTATCACGTGTTGTATTTATAATGAAAGCAGTGCTCTTATAGAACGGGCAAGCAAATTATCTCTAAGAATAGAATGGAAATCCACGTATTCTTCCCATCTGTCCATTTTATTCGCTCAAAGGGCTACATTGAAAGTGATTACTGGGTATTGCATTGCAAAATTGAAGGAAATAAAACGTATTCTTTCACACATACACTTTCAAATTTGTATGTATGCATATATATATATATATATATATATATATATATATATTGAAAAATTAGGACATCAGCCGAGCACGCTACATTGGTTTCAATCTTTCGGATTCTTCGGGCGATTCGGGCTAAATAATTTCCTAATAATTGAGCACTTTTTAAATACTACTATTTCCTGGTCTAATTCAACTCTCACCAATAATGTTTTTATAATTATACATGCATACATACCTACATATATATATATATATATATATATATATATATATATATATATATATAAATATAGATAACTAGACTCGTTTCGAAAAACCCTCGAATTTTTGATTTGCTAATCAAATCAATCAACATTGTTCCATCGCTACATAGTAATTACCATGTTTCAAAAAAAGAAACTAAAAACTTCCAATTCAGTTACAGACTTAAATTAAAGTCCCTAGTACTGTTTCATTTTCAAGCAAATTTTTGAATAACTTATTTTGAAATTTACTGAATTTTATGAACACATCCATTCTTAATATTCGTTTCTAAAGATACGGGGAAATTCAGTCATTTTATCGCAGGTACAATAAGTTTTTGTCTTTGTAATTTACTCCTGAAGATGATCTTAGAAAATATCAAGTATTCGTATTAACAAAAATATCTACGGCGCCTTCCACCCCACCACACAAACACACACACACACATATCTATCTATCTATCTATCTATCTATCTATCTATATATATATATATATGTATTAAAACTATAGTTTTAAGGTATACTATATTTATTAGTTAAACTGCTCAATTTCAGGGTTAGAGCGTATGTAAATAGAAAAGTCGTCATTTAAGTCAACACCCAGAGTCGAGAGACTGTTTCATGTTTCAACGAAAGCACCAACGTTTAAGTATGAAAAAATACTGTAGGCGCTGGGTGTTAACTTCAATGTTCATTTATATATATATATATATATATATATATATATATATATATATATATATATATATATATAATGATATTGCTGAGCACTCGTGGAATAGGGGGTATCCGTCTACTAGGGCGACTAGTAAATCTCTGTTGAACACGCCAACTTAGATACATTTATGTCTGTTCAACATCCACAGAACCCACCTTGTTTATACTACAACTATGCTGAGCAGACCTTAGTTACAGTTTCTGGAAGAGAGAGCGCTATCTATCGTTATCTAGTGCTATCTAATGTGATTAACAGTCTGAACAAAGCCAGTACGCCCAAACTCTCGGTCACGATGACTTGTGACTTCGTGCTAGCACAACCATCGACGGTTCCTCAAAGAATTCTCTCTACTCAATTTCACTCGCAAGGTCTGGGTCAGCCCACGGTATGGATTTCAGACATTTTCACAACAGTCACCGATAACATCTTGAAGTCACAAATCGGCCATGAAAACCCAGCTAAACTGAGCACTTGGCTACGTGCCCATATATATATATATATATATATATATTTGGTTGGATAGATGTGAGTTTGTGACCCTGGGTTTCACGCTTTAGCGATCGTCAGACAAACATATAATATATATATAATATATAAATAATTATACATATATATATATTTATTTATATTTATATACACTTTTCACACACACACACACACATATATATATGTATATATATATATACTTATCTGTATCAACCTACTGTTTTTGTTGAAAGTTGTCGACTGTCACTCATTTTTCATAACATTTAATGATATATTTAAGGAACGAGTTATTTCATTGTTGTGAAAGGGGCCTTGTCATAAAAGCTGAGCAACCTTTTTTGTTCTTTTTCGTTAAGAATGTACCAAAACTCTCATCTTGGTAACTTTTTTAAGTGTCGGCATGTGGCCGCTTGTAACATGTTTAATGCTAATTCACGAGTAATTTGCAGTGTTTTGCTCTCCACTAATGACTTTAGGGCTTCATCACTAAAGTCCGATGAACGCCCTTGGACTCATCTTCCAATGAAGCTATTCCAGATTAAACCAATTTTGTACTTTCCAATCAATTATAACTTCTCAAAAATATACTCAACATATTTTTCATAGTGTTATTCCTTTACTCTCATAACCTTATATGATATTATCCAGTTCTTTAATTGTCCACTTTCTCCAGCAATGATTTCTTACACTCTCAGTACCACCTTACGTCTTAGTGGCTTTACCACCTTTCTTTTGATGAAATGACTAAAAAATACACTTTCAATCTTTCCGTTAGTGGAGTTAAGAAATGTATTCTTTAATCCACTGAGTACATTGCCGGTATACGTAAAATAAAAAGTATATTTTTGTGCTCGAATTTTATGAACTACCATCTGATTACTACTTAGGAAACTAGATTTGGTACTAAAACTAGTGACTGGTAAAATTTATTGTTGGCCTTTTTTGGTAATTGTTGTTTCTAAAATATTATGTTTAGCCATAATTAAATTTTGAAATAAGATCCAAACAGCACACCACACACAAACAAAAAGAAAAAATAATGTAAAAATTCTTTCATAGTCTGTCGCTCAACGAACCATTTGAACTCTTTACCAAGATTCTGGGCATTTGTTAGCAATATAATCTTGTAAAATTTTATGTTTGATCTAATGTAATCATCAGGATCGGGTTACTTACTTTTGGGCATGTAGAGATCGGATTGCTGAAATTTAATAGAGGCGTTTCTACGAGGAAATGCAAGAATTTCCTCTGCCATTGTGGGAATACGCTGTCTACATAATTATGAATTTGGAATCTGAGAGTGGCATTTTGTTCCACTTAATTACAATGAACTAACTGGACTTTAACTGGTCAAATTTTTCACCGACTTCTTTCGATTTTAACGTATTTGTTAACGCAATTAAATCAACAAAAAGAATTCCAAAAACAAGTTTGACTTTCGAATTTTCGAGAGACTGTCTTTATGGAAAATATTATGGTATCTTCATTATTTATCTTATTATTACAGAGCAGCCAAAAGAAAGCCACTACCCAAATAATTCAAAATTCAACTAAGAAAGCTGAAGTTAATACTGAGGGTTGACAGATCTTCGATTAGTTTAGGAACAATGTTTCTTTTTTTCAGACGAGTCGTCATTCGTTCAGTTATTGAATATCATATGAATATACCTAGGAGAGATCCCAATGAAGAATTTCGTTTGAACTGCCTGCAGCCCACTATCAACCGGCATCTCAAACATTCTTTTGTTTATTTGTCTTTTAATGAATTCGTTGAAATTAATTTGAAAATAAGATAACAGCCACCCTAATTGAGAAACCATTTGTAAATTTCTATTCAATTTCCTTTTCTGACTTCACTGTGATCCCAAAGGTCAAATGAATATATTTATTAAATTTTGATAATGGCTGATAAAAAAAAGGACCAAAAAACTTGCGTTGATCTTTTACCAAACTTATGGAAAATGTGACAGCGAATTACGAACACTTATTGGATTAGCAAATGAGCCATTGCTATACTTAAGTAAAGTGCTGAGAAACGGAGAAATTTCGTTAGAAAAAAAGGAAAGAGTGCTATGTGATATACCTCTTTTCATATGAGGGTGAATTTTGGACGAACTCCCCGTGGACGAGGAGAAAATTAGAGGCAGCAGAAACGCTGTTGTACAGAAGGATACTGAAAATTCCATGGACGAAGCGAGTAAGCAACAAGGAAGTCAGAAAGAAAATGGCAAAAGAATTAACGCTTATAATCCGGATCAGGAAAAGACAGCTGAAATCCCTTGGATATATAATGAGGAAGGATGGCTCACGGATCATATTAAGAGCAAGAGAGATAGGAGAAGTTAGGGAGTCACTTACCTGACGAGATTATGTGAATCGAGGGTTGAATCGGGGTGCGGGGCGAAAAACTGATATGAACCACACGATAGAAAGTTGTGGAGAGCCATGATTGCGCTACTGGCGATTGAAATTTATAAAATCTTTCTCTGAAAAGAGTTTTTCAAAAAGATAGGCATTTCTTTTGTTTCTTCCGTCCTTTCTTCTTTCTCCCTAACATTTAGTCATTATCAAGTTACATGTGATATCCATTTAGGTTTTTGCTAATGTTAGAAGTCTTCAAGTGATATAGTTCTTGTTATTTGGTAAAATGTTTGTTTTTTTTAGCAGCAGTATAGATTTAATGAAGGATTGTCTTTCTTAAAACCTACAGGGTTCATTCAGTTGAAGCCATTTTTAATCATTGATCTGAGAAACGGCTGATAATTTAGATTTTTTGAACAACTTGGACGGCGTGGATGACTTTCATGTGAAAGTCCAGAACTCTCTAGAATATTTAAGAACATGACACGAATTCTTTCTATCTATCTATCTATCTATCTATCTATCTATCTATCTATCTATCTATCTATCTATCTATCTATCTAGTTCTCTCTCTCTCCCTCCCCCTCTCTCTCTCTCTATATATATATATATATATATATATATATATATATATATATATATATATATGTATATATGTATTTATATATGTATCTCTCTGAATCGGTTTCTATTTATCCATCTATTTCGTCTCTCTCTCTCTCTCTCTCTCTCTCTCTCTTTCTCTCATATATATATATATATATATATATATATATATATATATATATTCGGTATCTATCTATCTATCTATCTATCTATCTATCTATCTATCCCCTCTCTCTCTCCCTCTCTCTCTCTCTATATATATATATATATATATATATATATGTGTGTGTGTGTGTGTGTTTTTATTACTCTCTCGATCTGTCTTCTCTATTTCGTATATCTATCTATCTCGTCACGTCACTATTTCTCTCTCTCTCTCTCTTTATATATATATATATATATATATATATATATATGTGTGTGTGTGTGTGTGTGTGTATTGGTTTATATCTATCTATGTATCTTACTATTTCGTCTCTCTATATATCTCTCTCTATAGATGTAATTTTTCTACATCTATCTTTAACTCGATTCCTACCTACCTATCTATCTATCTATCTATCTATCTATCTATCTATCTATCTATCTATCTATCTAAATCAGTGTTTCTCAACTTTTTGTTTAACTTAAGGACGAACTTGTATAATATTTAAAACTCTGAAGCACACTTTAAATTTTAATAAAGAAAAAATAATCATGAAATTTGAAAATAGGAAATTTTGGTTTTGCATTCCCAAAGGTTACCTGTAGTTTTCATTTAATCTCTAGCTTTTTTAAACAAAAAATGATTTAGATATGAAAATAATTCATGAATTACCTTCTGTTAACTTGGGGTGCTACTTTTCAGGCCCGTTAGTGCGCTCAGGCCCACCGATTGAGAAACGCTGCACTGAATATTGGGTTTGTATGTGCCTATGTGAGAGTGTGTTACAGTAATATTTCCTTCGATCGTATAAAATGTCTTTTATGTTACTCCAAAGTTCGGACACGAAAAAAAACAAAAAACTTGACCTATTTGTTAATGCAGAAACCGTCATGTCTCAAGTATCTAATCTTTCGCTGTCTCATCCCACACACAACTACTGAGCTACACCGAAAAATGGTTTCCAGTATTCAATGAGGCACAGAAAGTTACGGCAATTTTCATTCTTCATTCTGGTGCATAGGGGCGAACATACTATTGCTTTGTCAAAACAGACGAAGCCCCTGTTACATTTTACTGCCATTGACAGTCTCAGAGGAGAACAGACAGTGCCATTAATTAGAGCGAAAAAATATAAGCCAAATTTAATGGGAATGTCTCCCTTTACTTTCTTGTCTTGGTCCTATTCCGATGGTAGAATTCGGTTTCGCTATTTCGTTGTCATTATGGTGTCAATGCTCAGACGTCAACATTAATATCTCGCTTCTTGTAACAGGAGATAAATGTTCAAACTCTTCTGTCATCAGGCCATTATATTTGGGATAGAAACACATCTGCTGTGGGAGAATGGACCACCAAAGTTTCTTTAAGAGACAAAAAAAAAAAAGAAAATCCCGCCATTCCGTACTTCCTTCCCGCCACCCCTGCTCAGAAAGGCTTTGGAAGCGATTATTGGGGGGGGGGCTTTGATTTGTGAGGAGGCTAAAAATTCGGAAATCCAACCATGCGTTTACACAGTTGTCATTTCAAAAGCTGGGAAAAACAAAAAACTCCCATTAATCTCACCACCCACACACACACACACACACACACACACACACACACACACACACACACACACACACACACACACACACTTCTGTACCACTCCCTACATGCTGAACACTTTCCAACATATCTATCTATCCCCAACACACATACAGGCACACATACACATTTCGTTGAACACTTTATATATATATATATATATATATATATATATATATATATAATTATTTATTTAAAAATATGATTCCAAATCGCTACATAAGAGGTCTCATGTTTCAAAACAAGAGCCGAAAACTTCAATATAATCCTTTAAATTAAATTGAGTTGAAATTAAAAAGGGCTCCGTTCCATCTTCAAGCGAAATTTTTGTTGGAATAATGTATATCTGAAATTTACTTGTTTTAAAAATTGAAATCAAAATCACCATGGTAATAGCTAGGGCGAATTGTCTAAAATGGGTAGGCGAGTGTAGGGTGTTAATGATAGGTAGCGGTATAGAGATACTTTCAAGGTGTCAAGTCGGGGGAAGGTAAGGGTGTCAAAAATGAAACGAAGATGTATTAAGCTTTCGTCAAGTTGGCTTGTCTATTTGAAACATGAGACCTCTTATGTAGCGATTTGGAATCATATTTTTAAATAAATAATTATATTTATGCTCTACTTTTGTATCGAGCACTATTTTTTAAAAATAATAACTAAAATACTAAGGAACGTTGGACTATTTTCCTAACCAGTTCCTTCCTATTTTCTATATATTTTCACACATATATATATATATATATATATATATATATATATATATATATATATATATAGATAGATAGATAGATAGATAACTTATGTTGCACTGATAAATCTTATTTAAAATATCTTTTTCATGATAGTCCATTATTACAAACCTGATTCTAATAGAAGAGAATGCTATGCTTCTTGGAGCACAGTATTTTCTTCTATTAGAATCTTCGGATTTTTATCCTACTCTTTGTGTTGTTTTATCGGTACTATAACATTTCAGCCAATACATCCGAAGGCCTTCATCAGGACTACACTCTGTATGGAGAAGAGTAATAATTATCTTTCTCTTTAGGTTCTTTTTCTCCTTACTTCAACATTTCAGTAAATACATTCTATTGCCTTCCGCAGAACTACATTCTGTTTGGAGAAGACTGATAATTCTTTTTCAATTGGTGTCTCTCAAACAGCATTTGCAATGGGTTTTAACGATAGTTAAGGATAAAAATATACGTGCCTTGAAAATCAGTATTTAAATTATCCATTATTTTAACCATTATTATAATCAAAGAGAAGAATATTATTTTTCTATGAATAGTTCAGTTTAATGATCCTATTTTTTTGCTGCTATTGTTCTTAATACAAAATTCCAGACAATTTATTTTAGTGAAAGGCTTAGGGTCATATCTCGTTGAAACATTAGTTCCCATGCGATTATTGAAGTTAAGCAACATTGAAGTTGGTCAGTAACTAGATTAGTGACTATCTCGGAAGAACAGTGGATGTGGGTGTAGTGTAACGAATAATGGTTCAGAATTGTTAATCGTAGAGCTGAGTTCCAATTCCCGTTGTGTTCGTTATATTTACTGACGCGCAAATACCCTTGGGAAATATATGATTCGACCTCGTCTTCCCTTCACTTGTAAGTTAATTAGCAAGAATTGTATCACTAAATCGTTATTATTTTTAAAAAAATTCTTACAATCTAAAACTATTTTCTGGCTTTAAATAACCTGCAAAATGTTGACATGCCGTCGATAATGCATCAATCAGTCAATTGCTCATTTTAAAATCCTTTTGAGAGCATATTTTAGATAGGGTTAGATAGTTTCGCTATCGTCCAGTTCACTCTCTTTCCCGGTCTTTTGAACAGAAGTAGAGGTTTATCCCTTATTTCCTGTTTAAGATTGCGTTTCCGGTTCTTTCTAGTGTCTGATTCAGTTCTATACTCCTAACGCGTGTTTTTTCCTACGCTAATAAAGGGTGTTTCATTAAGACGGATTATATATAAGGGTGTTTCATTAAGACGGATCAAAGTCAGCAGTAAATAAATCAGTGTTATTGGTGAAAATTTATTTATTTCTCTATTGGATAATGTTATTTAAGTCATGGCAATTATTTTTTTAAAAATAATATCGCCCAAATGTCCGCCAAATGTGAAAGAAAAAGAATTAGTCGCTTAAACTTAATTCACACTTAAAATTGTTCCAATTTATTGGAACACCCTTTATAAATCCATACATCTATCTTTAGTTGATTTTGGGCCTTGTATTCGGTGATAATTAGTAAAAAAATAGATGTATGATAACTGTCTCAGTTCATTCACAACTTCAGCAAAAGAACGCTATAGAATATGTCATCATATATGTAAAAGTTATTAACACTGTTATTTTACATATTTCAGTGTTTAATTAAATTCCATTCATTCTTACTTTTGAGATTTGGGACAAGCTTAAAAATGTGGTCTATAATTTTTTGAATAGGCATTGCAATGCTTTTTTTGAGTATTGTACTCATTCTCTTTCTTGTTTTTGTACTGAAGCGATGTTTCTATCCATTCTTCTGAACTCAAACGGAGATGACAGAATCTTGAGCAAAAGTATGGAGAAGGCCATAACGAAATCTGGATAAAAGGCTTAAGTTATTTAAAGGTTATATATATATATATATATATATATATATATATATATATATATATATATATATATATAATTATCTATTTGTTTAAAAATAACATAAATATGTTATAAAATCACTACAAAAATAGCTATTTTGTTTCAACACCTCTGGTGTCTTTTATCAAGTGATGATGGTGAGTGTAGATTGAAGAATAAAAGTTTTAAAAGGTTCCGATTAATTAACCACCCCTCGTAAGGAGAAACGCTGTTACATGAGCTGGAATGACCAATGAAAATACAAGTATACGAGAATTCAAAAAACTTGACAACGAAGTAAGGTTATAATAGCTATTAAATGCTTTAAAATTGGGTTTATACTAAAATAAAATTTATTCTAACTAATAAGTATTAAATTGTACGATAAAATTTGAAATTAAAATTAAAAAGTACCCATTATATTCGCTCTGTATTGAGCACCCTTTTAAGAATAGTAATTGTTGGTTATTGGAATTTATTCCGTATACACCAATCATATACTTGTATATATATATATATATATATATATATATATATATATATATATATATATATATATATATATATTGTTTGAATGCCAATGTTTCCAGGGGGCGCCTGGGAAATAAAGGACTAAATAGTGGAAGTAAAGAAAGGAATCTTTGCTGTATGGAAACAGCTGTTCGCCGGCTGTTAGAATTTTTCCATATGCTGGGTCGATAATACGGTTGGGAATTCGTCGTAAAACTAAAGTAACTCATTGTCAGTTTGATGAGCATTGCACACATCAAATAGTTGAACAGAATTTTACTTATGTAAACTGCGTGAGAAAATGGTAAATAATTAAAATTTGAGCGGACAGTTTTCGCCAAGTTTTTTTGTTATTTCTTCCCATTATATTATGAATTAATTCAAGTGACAATCAAAATTATGAAAAAAAAAAAAAAAAAACGATAATGGCCTGCGTTTTGGATAAGATAATCACGTGTTTTATGTGTCAATCCTTTTCAAGGCATAAGCAATCATGGCTCTCTACAGCTTTCTTATTTTCAGTCATTTCTAATATTTTACCACCTCTCATTCTCTTTGTCCTGCCATCAATCCACAAATGACTAAACTTTTTCTTCCACTTCTCCTGACATCATTGTGCCATGTGAGTGTTAAATTTGCTAGGCCCTTCTTATTATGTGTCCAAGAATTTGCATCTGTCTCTCTCTGATTGCAAGCATATTATTATGTTCCTCTTCCAGGTTGCATAATTTCTGTCTGGGATATTCTTAAAATTCGTTGGTAGTACCTCATCTCTTTCACTTCTAGTCTCTTCTTCATCTACATAGAGATCAGTCAGTATTAATTGCCATAAGAGATATTGTATATGGCATCTCTTATCAGAGCTTCTATCCTTCTATCTATATTTTTCTATGCATTGATTTTGGGAGACATCCATAGTTTTTTCTATGTTTTTGGATTTCTGTCGTCTCTTTCTGGTTGTAAATATACATTTTTTTTGTAGTTTCTTTTTCCTTAAGATTTCATCGGCTAAATCAATTGCATATAAGTCTGCAATCGAAAAATGCTGTAGCGTTCGAAAAATGAGAGTAGCAGAATAACTATAAATTACCGATCACCAAATTTCCGTGGCTGAAATACTTAAACCAATATCCATTGAAAACTGCCTCTTGAAGTGTGTGATGAGATTTGTAAGCTACATTTTTATGCCCGATGTTGAGTTGTATAGTTTAGAAGTCGAAAACCTTATTACCAAATGCTAATAATAATGCTAATATTAACCGTTTCCTTATGAAGAAAGATTCGGCATCCACTGGCATCCATTGGCATCCAGTGCTTCTGTCGGTTGAAATTTATAAAATCTTTCTATTAAAACAATTGTTTAGGAAAATCGGTTTCTCAAGCCTAGTTACTGTTATAACCCTTGACAGTATTGATCGGGGTTTCCTTCCCAGCTTTTTGTTTGATGCAATGTGTACAGTTAACATCTTCACTGTGTATTTTTTCTCTCCGAGTTACATGTAATATCCATTTCAATGGTTGCTGTTGTGTAAAGTTCTCAAGTGACAGTGGTTTATGCTATTTGGTAAAGTTCTTTGATTGTGATTCTGTAGCGCCAGTCCACAATATTCAAAGACGTATTGTCTTCACTTGGTCACAGCTATTTTTAACCATTGATCTTAGAAATTGTTGAGTTGACAGTTTAGATATTTCTGAATGTGTTTAGCCCCAGGCATGTTATCCATAGGAATGTCTCGATTTGACGAGGCTATTTAAGGACACAACTCGAGTTTTCAAGTTAAGTTTTGTTTTTGTAGCATCCTCTTGTATATAACAAAGATATCCTTAGCACAGCCTTTTCTAAGCTAATGCCATTACTACTATACTAAATTTGATATAATTGATCCATATATCGAGGCAAGGTCTCATCATTTTACAGTTCAAAATACTAGTGCAGCCTATTCTATGTTCAATTTCCTTATCTTCTAAACTAAATTTGTTATAACTAATCCATACTCCGAGGTATATTTAGCATTTATTAATTTCATATCCTGTTTTTTTTATGATGGTTTCAGAGTATGTGCTGTCACTGCTTATATTGCGATTCCAGATCAATGTTTCTGTTTTCGAAAGGTTTATCTTGAGTTTGATTTGTTGGAATACTTGGGAGATGAAATAGTTTTTTTTTTTTTTTTGTTCAAGAACTTTCTTATCGTAACTATGAGTACCTATGTCATCGACATAGACTCTTCACCATCAGTACACTCGGTCAGTTAATGCCAGATGTTTCCTTATCATAAAAATTGCTAATATTGCCATTATCATTAAAAAGAAAGGGCCTCGCTAAGCGCTACAGGCTTCATTCGCTCGAAGTCACCTTTAACCATCGATCTGAGAAAGAGGTTGTTTACAACTTATAATATAGATATATCTGAACTTGTTTGGCGTCATGCGTGACGTCAATATAAAAGTCTCGGTCTGGCTAGGTTATTTAAGATAATGACTTGAATTTTAGATTAACGTTTTAGTTTTGTAGCAATTTGCGGAATTGGGAAAAACTACCCCTAGCGCAGCCTATTCTAATTTTAATTTTATTATGGTCTATACTAAATTTGTTAAAACTCTTTTATACACCGATGTATTTGAAGTGTTTAGTAAAGAATAATCGGATAATAAGAAGAAAGAAAACGAGAATACGATTAGCCCTAGAGTCGTAGTAAATATGAGAATTAGTTCATGTAGAAAAAACATGAGACAGATAATTTTTTTAAAAATTGGAATTCATAGACTGAGACAGACAGAGAGACGAAACAATATCTGGAATAGTTTGTATGCAACCAACTGCGGGAGTCTCTAACCAACATGTGTTATTTGTACAGCTGGATTCATTGTTTTTGTCTTCCATCTTGCTGCTTAACCACTTGAAATAAACGTTCTGAAATTCTATCCCACTCGAGGTCTTGGACTACCATTTGCTATGCGATTGCAAAGCTATCCTTGGTACGACAAGAAACCAAAAGATGGCAGGCAGATTGTGTTACAGCGAAGAAGGGTTAATATACCATGAAAATCATTACTTGGAATTCTGACTTTTACATGGGCTCCAACAACAACCTTTAACCCCCGAGGGATATTTTCAGACACGAGGTAGGGTAAAGACGTGAGCGATCATGGTTCTCCAGCGGAACAATCTTGCTGGGTGTTACAAAGGAAAACAATCTTTCTATCGTTTGTAGCTGTATGCAATATTTAACCCCGATACCATCACTCCCAGTCCACGCTTTACCGTCCATTTACATAAACTCGTTTCTCACGTTATTCGATGTTTCCTTGTGCCCTCCAGGCATTCAGTATATCATGTGAGAGTTAAATTCTCCAAGCCCTCTCTTCTCAGCATGTGTTTTAGAAATTTCATCTATCTCTTTTATATCCATGTGTATAAGTGCTTTTTGTTCCCATTTTCTAAACTTTTCTCTTTTCTCACATATTCTGCTAAATAGAACCACGTCTCTATTGCTTCAAGTTTCATCTTCATCTGTGATATACACCTTGAATCATTCCACGCTCAGTGGACTCGGACACTAATTTCTCATGAAGAAATATGAATGAAGACATAGTACTGTCTTTCGTTTGTTTTTCCAGTTTTATTTCTTGGCAAATATTCCAAGAAATGACGTAACCCCATGAATCCTTCTAAATGGTAAACTTATGGATATTAGAGCTGCCAGTTAATCGAATCATGAATGAATCTTTCTGGCAAATAAATTTAAACCATCAGTTGGTGGTATCGTCTGATCAACAATGAAGCATCACATGATAATCATCATTTAAGAGTTAAATCAATGAATGATTCTTGTCGATTTTTATCCTTCACTTAATAACTCTTCATTGATATCTAAAAGACTTTTTCTGTCTGAATTTCTGAAATGAGGAGTTATTTGCACTATTTACATTCGGACTGTTGTTCTTATTTTTATTGTTATCACAACGTTTCGGCCTTTGTGCCATCCGGCCTTCATCAGGTATATAACGATTCGAGTAACCTACAGGGAATTTCGAATTGAAACTTGTTTTTTAATTTACGGTGGTAGATTGTTCTCTTTCCCCTGACCAGTTCTAGTGATATTTCGTTGAATTCTTAATTTTAGTAGTGTTCAGTTATTGCTCGTCCTGTTGTCCAATACACACTGTCCGGTTCAGGGATTGAACTCACAATTACTATGTCACCATATGCACGAACACACGCTTTAGTCTACTAGGCTATTGCCCTAATGGATTAACTGAGCAGTACTAAAAATAAGAACAGGGCAAGATATCCTTAGACATGGGCAGTGGAAAAGAGAACAGTCTACCTCTGTAGATTAAATAAAGGATTCGTTTTGTAATTCCTTATCGGTTACTCGGATCGAATACACCTGATGAATACTGGAAAGCCCAACTGCCAAAATGTTATGATAACAACTAAAAAGATAAGGACAATAGTCCTGGGTGTAAACAGTATAAAAAACAGCCCAAAAATGATCAGCATAAAGAAATTTCTAAAAATGTATGGAAGAATGGAAGTACCATTTTTTTTAAAAAAAATCGTTTTAATAAATTAATTTAATAATGATTTAAATAAAATTAATAATTTAAAAAAAATGAAAGTTCACTGGAAAGCATGAGTTCCACAAGCGAGATGTACGATACTAGAAACTGTTAATATAGAAATTATTGTTAAATTCTGCCATTTCAACTATAAATTGATGAGAATTTGCCGCCAATCTCGTACTGCGCTTAAATTCATAAATTCTAGGTACCATACCGGAAAGTTCAAAAAAACAATTACGATGACAATATTTATAGCAAAGGCATCGTAAAGGTACGTTATGGCAGTGGGAAAAGAAACTAAAGTCGAGATGCCAGATACTGACCAATAACACTTCATATTTTTCTTTGGATTTTATCTATAATCTCTAAATACACAGCAAGAACATCAGACCAGGTGTGGCAGCAATATTCAAAGCAAAGACGAATGTTAGACTCATAAATATGTAAAACTAATTCCTGGCAAGAAAATTTGTCTCGCTGCAGACTTGATACCATTTTTCCACTTTATGTCGGCTGAAAACGTTAGTCCGACAAGGCACAATGAGAGACTCTCCTGGAATTTAACATCGTAGAAATTCAGAGAGAAAAGGATCTGTTTGTTTGGGGTCGGTTATATTTCACTGAAAGGAACAACCGGAAATTAGAAAAGGGGAAACAAATCAAGTCAGAGAAAATGCTGAGTTAGCCGCTCCATTCGCTGGACTCATTCGCCAGATGGTGGCGGTAAGGAAGTGAAAGCCATTTGACCCGCTGATCTCTGAGCGTCAAGTTCATCGCAGGTCAGTAAATTGCAGACGTAAGAACCGAATCCTGGATTGACTTCAGATCACTCCAGGGACAGCAACCGGAGATTTCACAAACATAACCGCCCCCGTATTTCTTCTCTTTTTTTTTTTTTTTAGTTTTTTCTTCTCATTCTTTAAAGTAGTTTTATGATGAGTTTCTTTTTTATTTTTTTCACGCTTAACTTCTTTGCGTACTTACAACTTTCGCCTACCCCCCACGACAAGAACATCAACTGGGGCATTTTATTTTCTTCTAATTTTTCTTTTCTTTGTGAAACTAAAACAAATATCCGTTAACTTTTTTTGTACGGTATTTACAAACCTTGAACTAGCGACCTAATTAAGTGAGCAGGGCAATGACTTTGCTCAGCTGGTAAAGACATTTGTTTTAAAGTATTTGACTTGCAGCTTACTTAAAAATATCACACCTCATGCCGGCTTCTCGCAGTGGAACATCTATATAACAGCCAAATTTTTAATTGAATTTAAAACCTACTTAACTGTTACTTCCTAACTTTACATATTATTTTGACTGGTACGTTTAATAGTGTTTTTTCTTAGGCTAACCATTTGGCCCGGTAATCTCTCAAATTAAACTATGAGAAAAAAGAATTTCAGACAGTATACGTAGATGAACTCACGCGCAGAAACAACAAAAATGTATGTGGATTATCAATGAATACATCATCTTAGAAACCCAGACAAAACCTGTTTAAATCTACTTCTTCCCAATTTTGGTTTTAGGGGCAAAAAAATGAATGAATAACTCTGTCACTATGGCTGGTTAAAAATACATATGCCGGTATGGGTCAGTAGTTATGGTAGGAGTAATGCAAACGAAAAAAATCATATGACTTACGAGTTTTGAGTATTACAATAATAAATTATTATTTTTAAAATTAATCGTATTTATATGAAGCGAATTCATACCTACCTTGTTAAAATTCAGCCGTAAGTTAGAAAACCTGCATCGTTCATAATACGTCTTGTAGTCGTCTGCTATTTCAAGATACTACAAGTTAATCGATTCGGGCAAATATATATATATATATATATATATATATATATATATATATATATATATATATATATATATTGGAATTATCTAAATAAATCAATGTAATCTGTTTAAAGAGATTTTTCTAAAACTGTACCAAATTACTTAAACTAGAGGAAAAATGGTACGTTTGCTGAATTTATTATTATTATTATTATCATTATTATTATTATTATTGTTGTTGTTGTTGTTATTACTGGTTACAACATTGACATTAATAATTAATTTTTATAACAATTTTTAATCATATTTTAATAAATAATATAATTTTAAAAATTGCCATATGTAAAAAATGTTTCTGTTGATAATATTTTTAAAGAAAAAATTAGTTGTAAGTCAGAAAACATAGTGTCCATAATTAGGACTGTTGTCATGTTTTATTTTAAATTACTATATATTTGTTTAATAGATCCCCCCCACCAAAATAATCTGTTTAATTGGATTTTTTAAAAGTATACCGACTTATTTAAACGAGTGGAAAAATAGTAAGTTTGCTATATTTATTATTATTATTATTATTATTATTATTATTATTAATTTTATGCATGATCATAAGTGGTCTCCCGGTGTTTTGTTACTCTCCTCTTTGAGAGAGCTATTTCTGTTTACTGGGACTATAAAATGACAATATATATATATATATATATATATATATATATATATATATATATATATATATATATATAGGACCTTGTATTCTCAGTTGAATAAAGATTTCTTAAAGCCTGCGCCTGCAATAAACATTTCAAAATTATTCAAACGTTTCTCTCATGTCCAGCTTTGTATAGCGATGTTTAAAGTAGGAAATTCATGTTGACTTAGTATAATGACCGAAATAAATTCATAAAATAGATCTCTTGCTGGAAATGCTCATGCAGAAATTTTAGAGAGTATAGAACAAGTATTGCCTGAGGAGACACGGTGGAGCAATGGATAGCGGCTTGGATTGAGGGATCGGATGGCCGAGTTCTTCTCTCCACTCAGCTATGGGTAAATACCAGGACAGACCGGGTTCTATAGACTTGGATAGCAACTGGTCTACCGCAGAAAGAAATGGCAACTTACTGCGGGAAAAAAAAAAAATCTGCCTTGTTGTATCACGCTTGGCACCTGAATTTATTGCGCTATTGATCGAAATATAATTTTATTATCTTCGTTGAAGTGGTTAACATTTCGTACTTTTACAGTTTCAAGATAATTATATTTCGACGCTTGAATTTTAGATACGTTCAGCAATTTCGTTTTCTCCATTTTAACTTCTCTTATCATTTTCCCCTTACATAGAATTAGGGATGCGCTTAAACCAAGCATTAATTGCCATTTTGTAAAGGTTTTCCTATGTCACACTGTTTCTTATTTGCGAACGCACTGCTTGCCTTTGCGCGAGAGCTGTTTTTGAGGCCAAAAATAGGGATGAAGGAATGGAAGAGATAACGTCACTCAGCCGTTGTTCACGTGAAGAGTGACCTGAGCTGACTGGCAAAGGGGGTGGCCTCGAACTTGTCTGTTGCCCACACGCAGCTAGGGCTCATTTTTTTCTTTACTTTCCTTACCAGCAGGGAACAGCTGGGTTATGAAAATGCGTTTTGTATGGGTTTTTCTAACACACGTTTACGTACATCACTTTCTTTCTCTTTCTCTTTCTCTCACTCTCTCTCTCTCTCTCTCTCTCTATCTATCTATCTATCTATCTATCTATATATATATATATATATATATATATATATATATATATATATATATATATATATCTTATAGTGTTTTTAGGTAGCAGGCCTTCATTAATTCATGTTTCATTAAAAACACAAATTCTTTTTTTTAATTTTTTGTTTATTTCAAGAAAAGTAAACAGGTTAAAATAATAATCCTTGTCTGTCATTTCTAATGGTATGTCTATCTATCTATCTATCTATCTATCTATCTATCTATCTATCTATCTATCTATCTATCTCATTCTGTTCATATCTATCTATCTCATTTTGTTCATATCTATCTATCTATCTATCTATCTATCTATCTCATTCTGTTCATATCTATCTATCTATCTATCTCATTCTGTTCATATCTATCTATCTCATTTTGTTCATATCTATCTATCTATCTATCTATCTATCTATCTATCTATCTATCTATCTATCTCATTTTGTTCATATCTATCTATCTATCTATCTATCTATCTATCTATCTATCTATCTATCTATCTATCTCATTTTGTTCATATCTATCTATCTATCTATCTATCTATCTATCTCATTCTGTTCATATCTATCTATCTCATTTTTTGTTCATATCTATCTATCTATCATATCTATCTATCTATCTATCTATCTATTTATCTAGATAGATAGAGAGAGAGAGAGAGAGAGAGAGAGAGAGAGAGAGAGAGGGAGGGAGAGAGATAAATAGATAAATATAGTGTTGTGTTCTCTGAAAGAAAGCATTTATTAATGTACAACGACCTATGTGAAAGAATTACTTTATCGCTTTTATTATGTTGACCTACGACATCAGTAGTCCGTTGTATGACCGTAGTGGATGAATTTTCTCGCATCCGCTAGGATTTCTTTTGCCTTGTAAAATGACAAAATGCTGCCTGACATGAAAATTTTATGTATTGATATTCATCGAGGCTTACTGAATGTTTAC
>CAHIKZ030005641.1:105000-107500 GCA_903632075.3 Acanthosepion pharaonis
TTTTCTTTCGTTCATTCGCTGGTTCATTCGTCGTTCGTTCCTAATATTTCAAATGAATACCCCGTGCTTGAACTGCTGGATGACCCCAGTTTGAGGGACCGCTGCATGGCTCCACTTAACAGCGCTGCTGTTAAGTAAAAATCAACTATTGACCCCCAATCTGGAAATCTTTTTAAGCGAACTTTCGAAAATCTTCCCACTGATAGCACTTAAGGTCTCAATAAGTCGATATAAGTGTAACAGTTAAGCCAGGCTTATCGCAAGGAATTTCAAATTTCTCTTTCAAGTTTTCGATTGGTCTTAAAACGTTTAAACTTCATTCAATGAAGCGACATAAAGAAATAGAAGAGAAATAGAATAAATATTCTTTTCGATATTGCTAAGTCCCAAATTCTTCAGTGACCCCTTATTTTTTATGTGAATCTTAATGTGATCCATATGGCCAGAACAGCTCTGGGTAGGAATCTCACCCGAATATTTATTCTTTGAAATTGTTTCTTAGAAGAATCTAAGAAGGACTTGTCTCTAACAATGTGGAAAAAGCGTTAAATATGTTTGTCTCCCTCACCAGAGATAACATCATGTGAAATCAGCATTTTTTTCTATAGGCCGTGTCCTTTCAAGGCATGGAGGATCAAAGATGATAGAAGGGTCGTTAAAAGCCGAATAAGAATTACCAGCATGGAAAAAAGAAAGAATTAAAAAAAGCTTTCACTTACAAAATTGCCTTCGGATAAAAAGTATCATTTTACTTCACACTTCTCTCTGTTTCATCGCTAGAAATCTTGAAAAAATGGAATACTTCACTATCTGAAAAACGTTGTTGGTGGCTTTTCTAGATCTGTTCAATTATAATGCTTTTTTTGTCTTCTTTAAAAATATTTATAAATAGAATATATATATATATCTATATATATATGTATATTATAGAAGTTATATTTAATTTTATTCCGCTCAGTTTCTTCGAAACATAAAACGTAGGATATAAGTGAAGTGCATGAAATTCTTAAATGACAGTGTAAAGGAAAATTCTAGAATCATTTCGAAAGGTAACTTACGACCATATCACGTTGAAATACCGATTCTCGTCTGATCACCGTAATTAAGCAAGAATGAACCTAGCCATTACTCAAATGGATGACAAGTATGCTATCCGACATGGCTAGCAAGACGACGACGAACACATTCCTGCTATTTATACTAACAGAAGATTTTGGAGGTTCTTCCAGACTGGCAGGTCGCAAGATTTGATTGAGTGAGTAATTTCAAAAGATGTTATGTGAATATAAAGTTTTACCAAATTTGAGGAAGGATCTGAATAGCTCTATCCGCTCTTGGAATCTAAATCTTTTTTTTTATTTATTTTTGCAAACAGGTAGTTACAAATTTTCGTTAAAACTGACTTTTATATTATTGACCTATCAGAGAGTGGGAACGCTTTTGACCAGTATTTGATTGGCTAACTATATTATTTATTTAATGAACAGTGTTTAATACGTTTATCGGCCAGTGCATTTGAGAAATCGAAGTAAAGAAATGCGTTCCACGGCAGGGATCGAACCTTTCTTGAGGAAAACTGTGTTTGATCGGGTGGGCTTTACCGGTCGACCACGAAGAACATCATATTGCGCCAGGTTTTTTTTATTCTATTTGAGGAAAATAATCTATTTCAAATAAAAAGTGGCTACTAAAATAACGTTAGAATTAATATAAATATCGGATTAAAGATAGATCAATTAATTCTTTACGAACACACACACACACACACACACACACACATATATATATATATATATATATATATATATATATATATATATATATATATATATAATATGTTTTCTGTTTATACGTTATTTTTTATAGATACAATTTATTTAAGTAATTGCTATGCTTTTTAATTAAACAGTATTAATTACATTTACCGGCCTGAACGTTCGAGAAATTTCGTAGAAAAAATGCGTTCTCCGACAGGAATCGAACCCGTATTCCTATACAGAAACTGCATTCGATCTGACGTGCTATACCATTTAGCTACAGAGAAGTATCTGGTTAGATAATGACAACATTGTTTACGTTAAGTTACTCTGTGGCTAAATGGTATGCCACGTCAGATCAAATGATTGTTTCCGTAGAGAAATACAGGTTCGACTTCCGTCGGAGAACGCATATTTGTGTGTATTCGGAAATTAAGACATCCCTACTACACACTAAGACATACACATAATGCACACACTCAATTAAGCTGAAAAATCAAATCATCCTTGATAATGGCTAAAGGTATAGCCGAAAGCACTCGGAAATATAAAACATTTAGACAGTTTTTACACACTCTTTGTCTTTATTGAGATCAAGTGTATTCAGATTGACCACGCAGTCACCTGACCTAGAATACGCCTTGCTCTCTAAAATTCCACATGTTCTATCTATCAACCGAAATGATTATTATGTCTGAAAACTCACAGCATGGGATTCTGTTAAGTGGCTTGTAGAACGAACG
>CAHIKZ030005641.1:110000-195000 GCA_903632075.3 Acanthosepion pharaonis
TTTACTGATCTTTTCCTGTTGTCTATAAAACATGTTTGAATGAAGATATGCTGCCTATATATATATATATATATATATATATAATATGTGAAAAGAATTTCATCCTTATATCAAGAAATATAAGGATGAAATTCATCAAGGAAGGGGCCATAGTTTTTCTTAGCTCAAGTACTTTCGATCTTTTCTAATTTACAACTAAAACAGAGCGCGTTCACGCGAGTTTTTTTTTTTTTTTTAAATCATCGTCACAACGGAATGCGGATTTTATCGTAGTAACAATAAATTTGTCTTTGTAATTTAAACTTGAAGATGAACTTAGAAAAGATCGAAATTGCTTGCGTTAAAAACTACGGACCTTTTCTTGATGAATTTTATATTAACATCAAGAAACTGATTAGACAACGTTAAAGTATCAGTATAAAAATAAATAGACAATATGTCCATATTATTCAATGATATATATATATATATATATATATATATATATATATATATATATATATATATATATATAGATAGATAGATAGATAGATATAGATATACGCGTTAGTATTTCTATAAATTCAAAGTAGAATAATAAAAAAAACTTAATTTAGAACAAGTATATTTTAAATAACAACGCGTTTGCCGGTGAATATGATATTTTTCATTATCGAAATACATCATCAAAATTCCTCAGCTTTGATCTTATATATATATTCCATTCTCAAGCGATGTTAAGAATGACTTACGAAAAAATTCGATTTACTCTTTTTTTAAGTTAAGTTGGTGGTGTTTTGATAAGTGGCTGTTGGTTTATCTTCGAATGTAGAAGGCAAGTGTATCTTCGTGTAGCAAATTTAAAGTCGGTTAAGTTTGGGTAGGGGTTATGATTTCTGTCTAGCTAATCTGACGTTATTTCAGGCTGTCAAGTTATTATTGTCTGGTTTATTTTATCTTATTAAGTTTTACGCTACAATTGGCATATTTTTATTTATTTATTAATTTTCTTTTTAAAACTACATCTAGAATTAATAGAGAGATTTACAGATGTGTGTCCCTTTGTTAGCCTCATACTTATATAGTGTGTATATGCGCGTACGCACACCTGTGCATGTGTGGTTTAATAGAAAATATTAATGAAGCATTGAAATTTGACATTTTTAACTCAGTTTTCTTTTAGAAGATTTTTTTCCCATTCAATCTGCTTGTTTTACATTTAAAAGTCAAGAAGGAACCGATTGCCTGCGATTGTCAGAAAGAGAAACAGCGCTTACTGACATAATCGGGTTATTAAATGCGTAATGGTATTTATTTCTATGTGCTTTCGAGTTCGGTTTTTATTTTGATTTTACTTATTCTTTGGCCTGTAGTTTATCAACGACATCTTTGAGCTTGAATTGGGAGTTTAATACTACTGATTGATTGTTTCGTTTCTGTTATCAAGGTCAATGGAATTAAAAAAAGCAACGGAATGTTTGAATTTAAAACGAACTTCGACTAATCTTGTGTCAGATCCCCCAAAATATTTAATTATTCAATAACATTTTATACTATTTTTTACCATGTGCAAAGCTTAAGAGTCACTCAAGCTAGAGGGTTACAGAATGATTAAATTCAGAAGTGCATATTATAAGGATACATAGGATAGATAATGGTTGAATCTAGACTCTGCGATCAAGGAATCATACTCTCGTGAGTCTATCCCACAAAATTCTTGGAAAAACGTTGTCGGAGTGGAACGTTCGCTTTATCAATGAAATACGAAGGCTGATTCAATCCTGTATATGTAGATGGCGGTTTCTAGCTATGAATTCTGGGAGAACTAAGGAATATATCTCATCCGAACATTTTCCATGAAATTAGTGATAAATTAGGGAGAAGCTAGCAACATTTTTGTTAGCAGGAAAGAGGTTGCAGAGTGGAAACTAATTCATCACCCACAAGGCTGCGTAAATGGTTGCGAGCAACATTAACATATACATTGTCATGTGATTTTTCCAGGCTTTAATAAACATCTGGTAGTCATTTCGGGAGATATCACCTCTTTTCTAACACTTCAACTTAACAAACAACGCGCATTTAAAATGCAAAATTAGTACCTACAAATTCATTGAGTAGTATAGCTAGAATATTTACTAAATTTAACTGGTACAAGGCTGCAACTGATGAGTTCTCAATGTGAAGCGAACCCACTACACTGACGTAATTGCATGGTAGAGTAGCCCACTAAACATTTCTCCATGATGAGATGCTGTACGATCTGATATTATAATCAAATAATTTTTATTAAAATGTTCATTGACTGCATGGATTTTTAAATACAATGAAATTTTGAATATAATTTATTATTGTGCACCCGGACAAACCTCAAGAGCCACTCAAGGATGGGTGTTACTGAATAAGGATTTTGTAATGGCATAAATGGAGGAATTAGGAACAGGATAGATAACGGTTGACTCCTGGGGCAGGTTGATTTTGAAACCGTGGTATTGCACTCAATTTGAAAGTTGGCGGTTGACATTATAAATAAAGACACAAAATATATTCTTTAAATCATTACCGTAGCGTTTGAATTTCATTCCGCTGATCGGTGAATGCCTTATAGCACGGACTTAAAAAATCATAATTTATTGATGGACAAAATGCATGGCATAAGCACATTATTACTAAATCATTGTGCCATCAAATAAACCCTTCATTTGTTTCAAAGGGAAATTATACTGAACAATTTTGCTACATTAAGATGTCATATGTTATACAGTATAGTAATTTAGAGTGATTTTCAACAAACAATCCAAAATTAAAACATTTTGTCTTATAATTTGTGCCTAGCAGTATTATGCTGTTATATACACTTCTATCTATTTCTTTTTTATTTTTATTAATTATAATCTAACAAATGATCTAGCAAATCCTATTCATTGAGTAATCATTTTGCAATCTTTTACAATTTTTTTGCAGTTTTTACTTATCGAATAAAGTTAAAAAAAATATGCATACTTTCCTTCATAATTAGAAATTTGGTTAGAATATATTTTCCATTCAATGTATCTAATACAAAAATATCAACATTATTTGGATTTATTATTGAAATAGTAAAATTTTGAAATTAGTTTGTAAGCAAACACCCGCGGAAATTGGGTATTCTGCTACATTTCACCCAAACCTATCCAAAGACAATGCTAAATGGGAATAAAAAGGTTTAAAAAGCTATGCTGCACCAACCCCTTTGAGAGGAACCATCTGCTTTTTGTAAATTAGCATTCAAAATGTGATTTTAACTGGGCTCTAACAGTCTAATAGGTAATGTGCAGCAATACTGCTTGAAATTTATTTATGCCACACATTGATTTAAAAAAAAAATGCCTGCACAAACAGAAAAGGAAAGTCGATCCTTGTTAATTTGAATTGCAGATTCTGTTTTTGCAGAAACACTGCAGTTTACCAGGATTATTTTTGCAGTGATATCTTTTTTAAATTTTTTTCTTTAATTAATTGATTCTGTGTTTCAAATTTGTAAAATGTGGGACATATATTAGCAATATATTAGCATATACTAAAATTTTTAAATATTAAAAAAAAAAAAATTATTTAACCTCTACCGGCTGACGATGTGTCAGTGGTTGAAACTATGGTAGTGTAAGTGGTTGATCTTCCAATATTTATTTTATTCTGCACGTTTTATATTATATAAAAAGACAAAAGAAAAACTGCCGATGCGTTTAGACCTCTGAGCGACTTTATCAATGCAAATATCTTTATTCATATTATCCTTTTCTAGATATACTCTATTTGTAAATTATATATATATATATATATATATATATATATATATATATATATATATATATATATATATATATATCGTGGTTTCTGCAGTCGATTCCGATGCATGAAAATGCAAATGTTCATTTTAGAACTGAACATGTAGACAGAGATGATGGGATTATGGGGTTAATTCTTGTGTAAACCCAGCCACATTTTTAGGAAGAACTAATAATTGTACAGCGTGTCACGGATACACCCATGATAACTTCTGAGATTTGAATTTAATTTTTTTACTCCTAGACTAGTTACCAACCAAGGCAAGAAAGATGAGTCTACTCTCTAATTTAAGCCACAGATGGAGGAAAAAGAAATTCATGTCTTTTCCGAAGGACATTTGCGTAGAGTGAGCGAAATGGAATTGACCGCAATTTGAAATCGGTTCGGCAATCTCTATTCCCGCGGCGACAACCGCTACACTGTGAGCACATTTATGAAATATAGTGATTTTCCAAGCGTAGCTTGGATGTGACACAAGGCCGAATGTAAGAGGCACCCAGTGAGGATCGAACTCATAGTATATTCTAGCGAGACAAGCTTGCTAACCATTACACCACCTCGAGGTGCCCCACATTTATGAAGTATACGCTTAATTTATTCCCCCCCCCATTTCCAAGGTTAACTAGGTGGGTGATAGTTTTTGTAGCTATTGTCTTAGAAGACTAGATAATTATGGGAGAATGGTCAACGACGACAAACTTTTAAAAAAGTGGAAATAACATCAGAAAGTGTTAGTGGAAATTTTCAAGGGTACATAATGAGGAAAGAGGGCTTGGAACATTTGACACTCACAGGACATATTGAAAGCAAGAAAGAAAGAGTAAAACAGCGCGTAACCTAGCTAACGAGATTCTGTAAATGGTTGACAGAACAGAGTTTAGAAGAGATAGCAAAAAGACAAAATTTAATAAGAGCCACAAATTGAGGAAGTTGTGAATAATCATGGTTGGCAACATCCTAATAGGACACAGCACATGGACCAAGAAGACTAAATGAATATTCATAACTGAGATGTTGTTAGATATCAGATTATTTTCTATTTCACGATGGGAAAGAATGGAAAAGCGATTACTGTCTCAAGTTGCGTGATTTCTTAAAGGATTTGACGTTATTAATTTAAAAAAAAAAGAATAATTATTGATTTATCTTTATCTTATTGTTGCTTGTGATTCCCACATTTAAGATGGAATGCTTTCTAAACGTCAATATAATCGATGTGAAATCAGAGGGAGTTTTTAACGAGATTTGTTCCCGATGCGCGAGATTTGATTGACCAATCAGAAAGAATTTCTCCAAGAACGTTGTTTTGAAAAGAAAAGAAAAATATTATAGGAAAAAATATTAGGAAAACTGGTCTTTATTTTTTTTATTTAAAAATATTATTATATATTAATTCATTATGAAAATATTGCAACTGTCAGCTATTACAGTCATGAATATTTATAAGTCTGAATTTGATTAACACCAACTGTAGACTTGGAGAGGATGAGTTGACATTTATAACATTTTTTCCGTATAATACAAAGGCAATGCTTATTGTAGACCCCGTGACAATATATTTATTCTTCTATGGGCCATGCCATTTTAAGACGTAAGCGACAATAGTTCTCCAAAATTTCCTCTCATTTGTCGCTCATAATATATGTTTTCATCTTACTTTCTGTCCAAACCCACTCTGCCAGTAATTTAAACAAGCTCGCTGGCTAGATTATGCATTGTTTTCCCTCGTCTCTCTTCTCATCAATCTGTCCTGTGGGTATAAAACTTTCCAAACTCTCTTTCCTCGTTATGTGCCCAACTCTTTCTGATGTTAAATATGTGTCCTTTGTTTCCATTTTCTAAAAAACACTTCGTTGTTGCTGATATGTTCGTCCCATGAAATTTTCCTGTTTCTTAATACTTTGCTTAGTTTTTGGAAGACATCTTTCACTATCCCAATGCGTTTTCAGATTTCGGTCTCACCATTTCCGCCGTCACCAAAGATAAATCCATCTTCTCAATAGAAAAATGGCCTCTAGTCTAACACAACAGATAAAAACAGGGGAAAATTACAATTAGATGAATCGGGTCAGTGAATAAAAACTGAAGGCCAGAATTGATAGAATTAGGGGTTTCCATTCGCCCCACTTTTTTTTAGAACCTTGTCACTTGCTTCTTTTTTTTTTTTTTAAATGTGTGACTTATTAGTTATTCCCGGCTTAATCTGGGCGAGTTCTTATCTTTACTCCATCTCTTGGAGAGTGAAACCTGTCAAATATTCTTTTATGGTCGGCATCCAAAAACATGAAAAGTAATGGCACTTCTATTCCATCAGCCAAGGACTAGTATACCCCCTATGCCATTCGTTCGTCTTCTGAGGGTGACCCTTGAGTCCATTTAAAATTTTATTCATTTTTTTGTTATTCATTGATTTGGCAGGTTGGTTTTATCTCTACTTCTGTCATCGCTTTGATTAAAAAACGTTAAATCATTTTTTAAAAGTTCCGTCTGTCTTTTCCCAACTACCGTCTCCACGTCACTCCGAAATCTTCCCATTTTTCCATTTTATATATTTAGTTATTTACTAAGCATTTAGTGCAATACAGAGACAAATTGAATTAAATGTGTGTCGTGGAATATTGTGATATGCCAGTTTTACCATGTGATTTAGTTTTTAACTGGCTCTCGACTACCTCTTCTTCCGGTGAGAAATAAATACAAAGCAAATTGCAACAATCATCAACTAAAGCATATTACATATTTATTCATCTGACATAAGTTAGTTTAATACTGAAGAAGCCAGTGATGTGTAAACACACTCTAGCAGTTGGGGCTTTCAAGATTATCGTGCAAGCCACTGTTCCATAACAAAGTATATTGGGCATCAATTGCTTAATTTTTTTGTCGCAGTAAAGCCAATTGAACAAAAGTTGTTACAGAGTGTATTATTAAGGAGCAAGAATGGTAGAAGTGTAAACAGGAAGAGAGCATGATATTGTATTTACACTTTTAAAAGATCAAAGTTAATTGCAAAACATGGAACCGGTAAAAATTCTCACAAAGTAGTGTTTCGAGAAAGAAGCTGTTAGTATAGAAGTTACACTTAAAATGATCAGACTTTTTGCCAATCTAATACGGTGCGTAAATTCATAAAGTCTAGTGCCATTGATGAGTGCTCATCCGAACAATTACCATGAAAATATTTATAGAAAAGGCAGAGGGAGAAAACTTTACCAGGACCAATAATATTTTTTGATTCGTCTTTGGATTTTATCAAGAATTTTAAATATATAGCAAGATCACCAGACCACATGGGGCAGTAATATACTAAGTATGGGCGAATGGAATGGTATATAGATATGTAAGATAAATTTTGGAGATAAAATTGTATAGCATGACACGTTGAACCAACTTTCTTCGCAGTTGACCTAGCAATGGTTTCAATATAGTCTTTCCATTTTATGTCAGCCGAGAATGTTAACTCGAGAAGGCACAATGACTCACTCCCTTGGCTGTCTCCATAATTTAGTATACAAGTAGATGAGGAAATGTTGCGGTCTGATGGATCTGTTTTTTGTTGTTGATTTTTTTTTTTTTTTTTTGTAATTTGATCAGATTTTTAAAAAATGATTCAGTCCAAAACCTTTTCAAGAACAACTTGTTGGGTTACACAAAACCACGAGTACAGGGCAACCAGTATTGATGAGACTCACTCATTTTATTTCCTTTTGGGTTTTTATTCTATATATCTGGTTAAATGGCTCAAACGGGGTTAGATTTTTAGCATTTGGAATCCCGGCTTGGAAACTCATCTTGTGAAATTTTAAAGGGATATTAGCGGCCTGGGAGGACAATCTCAGCCCGCGGTATCATTGAGAAGATCCTAAAATCACATACCAAGTGTTAAGCATTGTAATTGAAATTGTTAAGAGAAAGTTTTTTGGGAAGCCGTCGATATGTGTACGAGCAAGTTATCGTGATCGATGGTTTATTTTGTTGATAACGCCAGAATATGTACACTCTTCCAGAAAATGTAACCAAAGTCCGATCAGCATAGCTGCAGTATAAGCCACAAATTGGGTGTGTAAATGTTGAAGAAAGACAAATATGACAAAGCAGGCGCCTCGTACAGGGATTAGCTAACCACCCTAGCAGACAAAGAATGAAAAAGCGATTACTGTCCCAACTTACGTGATATCTTAAACGATTTGACGTTATTAATTTGAAAAAAAAAAAAGATGATTTGGCTTTTAAGTTGCGCTTGAACACCGAACTCTTCTATCGGTGAGAAATAACTATAGAGCAAATTGCAACAATCATCCAGCCAGCATATATATATATATATATATATATATATATATATATATATATATATATATATATATATATATATATATATATATATATATATATATATATATATATATATATATATATATATATATATATAGAATGTGTGTGTGTTTTCCAGCAATATCAACTTAAAGACTATATTACGTCCTTCTCTTTTTGCTTATTTAATTTCCTTCTCTCTAAAAGATATATATATATATATATATATATATATATAGAGAGAGAGAGAGAGAGAGAGAAAGAGATAGAGAGGAACAATGTGCTACGTCAAGGGTTCAAGTTAAAAAGTACTATATGTCCGCTAGGAAAATCCTGCATCATGAATATTAATGAGATCCGACGAACACCTTCTGTCATCATTGGGAATAAAGGCGCTTATTGCCACTTTCGCTCCCATTATTAGTTTTATGAAGAGATTGACAAAAACATAGATTCAAAATATATCTTACCGGTGATCCTTTAATACAAAACACAGCTTTCCAAAATTTGGGGCATTGACAACAAACTTTTTAATACATACATATATATATATATATATATATATATATATATATATATATATATATATATATATATATATATATATATATATAGGATTAGTGTATACGGAATAAATTCCAATAACCAAAAAATACTATTCTTAACAGAGTGCTTAATACATAGTAGAGTTAAATATAATTATTTATCCGAAAATTTTAACATAAATATGCTATAAAATCACTACAAAAATAGATATTTTGTTTTAAGACTTCTGGTGCCTTAACAAGTGATACCGTTGAAAGTAGACACCAGAAGTTTTGAAACAAAATGGCTATTTCTGTAGTGATTTTATAACATATTTATGTTATAATTTTCGAATAAATAATTACAGTGTAACCCGGATATAAGAGAGTTGTCGGGACCGGAGAAGAAGTCTCTTATATACGGGTTTCTCTTATATCCGTGTTTGGTCTATTTTATATACATTAACACAGACTCTAATTTGGGACCAGAGAAAATCTCTCTTATATCCGGGTTTCTCTTATATCCGGGTTACACTGTATATATATATACACGATAGATTGCTTAGTGTTTTTATTTGAGAAGTCAAATGTATAATTGAAAATTTGAATAAAAAGAAAAAAATTCAATAAGAAATTTATTTACACTGAAATGTCGTGACACAGCAGTTTAAAAAGCTATTCAAACATTCCCCCTCCTACAGATATTGCTGCACTTTTGACCAGTTACAGTGTAAGCGAGTACGAACGACTGGATTATCCATATGTTAGATGGTGCACTTGATATATAATGCACTATTGACCCACCGATGTGGAGGATAAATTGTTTTCTGCCTATCGCCTAGCAGACGCCCATGGATGGGAATTAGGCAACTATTTCACTCACGAAGCAAAAGCCATATCTTCATCTTTTGAATAATTTATGTTTCTTTCGTTTTCCATGTCTGCATTTTGCTTCGTCATATTTAATCATTAGTATCCGTCTTGAACATTCTTTCGACGATGCAATTTAAATATTACAAGTGACCCAACACCTCTTTTAATCCGGACAACGTCACGCGCAATCATTTGAACATCACGTGATTGCCATTCTAATTCACCTGTCTAACTGTCGATAATGCTGGGGAGATACTTGAGAAGTATATTTAGTGGATCTCCTGTGCATTATTGAATTGTTATTACGTCACTCGTTGGTCCGGCAAATCGGATAATCCGACGCGACTATGAAAAAAAAAATGTGGGGAAAATTGTTGGTGGATGCCTATTATTTTATTACAATTGCTTTATTGCATTTTATTACATTTTTTCCTTTTTTTATTGCAACACAGTCGTTCCATTCATTCTGAAAAAAATTCTTGAGCACATTGATAGAGTTTTTTAAGTCCCCGAGCGTTGTGCATTCCACAACCTTATGTATCTCAGATAAAGAATGGTTTTCTGAGATTCGCTATTATCATTGAAATCTTGGTTGTTTTTAAATTCTACATTCCCTAATATTCACCAATATACAAAACTCAATATACCGATTTTGAGGCCTGATAAGGGTATACCAGACACATGCGTCACAACCAAATGTGCGCTATATGATGAGAAGTTTTGGTAAATGTAGCTTCATCTGATAGCTAGACCCCAGTTAGAAATATGCTCTGGTCGGTTAACCGAGTCTGGTTTGATGGTTTCCGTTTAAATGTGTTACCAAGTATCTAGATGCAACACCTAAGTCACCTTGGCGGCTTCAAAATCATTCCTTTCGACACCTGATATTCCCCAACTACTATCAGATACACAACCCGTCAGACCCTAGGGAAATGGCCAACTGCTTAAGGTCAGGGAACTGAGAGACAAATCTGCGATATTGATCGTGCTATTTATTGTAGCTGATCTTTTCTCAACAAGACAAAATATGTACATGCTAATAATTTCAATCAGTTAAGTTCGGAATCAATTAGAGGTATGCCTGGTTTAGCCTCAAGTCATTACAATTATTATTATTATTATTATTATTATTATTATTATTATTATTATTATTATTATTATTATTTTCTGACATGTTTCAGTGTTCCAAAGATCATTGGTACTGTAATTACATTGATCGTTTGTATTTCCCGAATTTTCAAAATGTCATATTTTTAAATCGTTGTAGCTGTCGATCAACTCCGTTTCTTTGTTTCCGATTCCCATCTCAAATAGACAGAAACATTTATTATTATTATTATTATTATTATTATTATTATTATTATTATTATTATCAATATTTGAGTTGGCATCATCTCAGACTCTTACATGTTTCAGCCTCGCGATATTGATCGTATCTCAGCTCTTACGCGCATCGTATAGGTACAAAATTTGCCCTGCATATGAGATTTTTTTAAGCAGCGCTGCCACCTGCACACTCCCAATGATGTCAAATGTTCTCAAGGCATCTTGCGAAGCAGAAAGACTTATGAAAATATTTAAAGTGCGTCAACCACAAAAGGAACAACTTTGGCAGTTACTTTGTACGTTTCTGTTTGACCTGCCAGGTTTTGCTAACTTTTTTCTTGCTACGTCTTCACGAGGTTCTAATGTCAAGGCATGAAAACGTCTATCAGAACACATTCATGGCCGCTCTTATGCAAAAAAAAAAAAGTTTGATATCAAGGCGTTTTCTCTCCTAGCGTTTGTCAATCAAGATGGTCGTATCACAGATAAGCTTCACTTACTCATTCTCAGCTACTGATTATTATTATTATTATTGTTATTATTATTATTATTATTATTATTATTATTATTATTAACAACAAAGTCTTATATTCCATTTTTATGATTCCTTTTTTTTCTTTTTTTCCAGCTCTTTGTCCTACTCTTTGAAAAGGATTACAGATATCAAATCTCAGAGTGGAATTTTCCCAATCATGGAAAGATTATTAGCATTTACTGTGATTATTTTATCTCTTTCTCAAGAGATCAGAGGTAAGTATTTTGTTATTTTCAATTTTTCTTTACAGATGTTTATCTAATCCACGATACCGGAATTTCATTTACAGCCATTTATCAATGGAAGAATTTTTTACATCATTGTTATTCCCAATATTAATTCCAGCGGATCCCAATTTGTTTATCTATGGCAAAGATATTGGCATTGTCCATATTGCTAATCAAGATGTCACTAAATCCTAACTTACTTCTTACACAATGTTTTCCTTAGGTGTGTACAGTCGTTTCCAGGAGCCAGTTTTTCAAACGCTAGAAACAAAACAGTTGACAATTTTAATAAAACAAAAAAATTGAAAGCGTTTACGCATTGCTAGTATTATAAAGCATATGAAGATAGCATAACCGTTAACTATACTGAAAATGGAATCAACGAGACGAGTTCAAATCCCCATCTTGTCTCAACCGGCCAAATATGGATTAAATAAATTTCTTTAATCTCTAGCTTAGGGTAGCAACCAGCAGATTTGAATTCAAAAAAGTAGATATAGCAATTGGAAGCTAATTTCTTAAAATTTTCATAACGTCGCGGGAGTTTACAGATAATAAAGGAAAGTTTCTGTCTACATTCTGAAGGGAGAAAGAGTTTAAAAATATATTATAAATTCCTCTTGGAAACGCCTGTATCCTTAGATATTCAATATATGTGGCATATCTCGAAAGAAAAGTGTGATTTTTTAAAAGTATTACAACCTTCGACATGCTATTTAATTATATGGGCCGACCTTGATCATATGCAACAAAATGACACGACTGCTTTAAGAGTTGATTTGGTATTTCATAAGAAAATTGCTATTTTTGCAAAACTAATTAGTCATTTTCCAGTTCTATCGTTTTTCGAGTTCTCATTTAATTTAATTTGATTCTAGAATTACATTGCAGTCCTTCCCGATATAAGGACAGCAGCAATAAAAAATAAACTGGATTCTCTAAGATTCCTTGGTTGTTGACGACTTAGAAAGCATTCTTAACTCTCAGAGATAGTTTCTGTAGTTACTGATAAAATAGGGTTATTAAATATATTTATAAAGATTATATATAAATTGACATGCATAAGATTAATAATCAAAATGAATAAAAAAATAAATAAGCTTAGACAAAAAGAAAAGGAAGAAAGAAAATGCTGGACATAAAATGGCTGAGACATTTTGACGACAGATATTTCCGTGATGTCATTTAAGCAACAGTTATCGTGTACAGTCGTTTGCAAAGTAAGATAGGGGATAGAGAGGGAGTGAGAGAGAGAAAGAAAGAGAAAGAAAGAAAGAAAGAAAGAAAGAGGCATGGAGGGATAGAGAGAGATAAAATGGTGGGGAAGAGCATTATAAAAGACAAAGTAAATATTGAACGAACAACCTGTTCTACCTCCAAAATAATGTAGCCTTCCCTTTCTATGGTATTACACTCAAAATGGAAGACTGAGTTAACGAGTGAGACATGAATGCATCATAATATGCCATCTGCAATGTTAACACTTAGACACAGGAAGTTATTAAAATAATAATAATAATAATAATAATAATAATAATAATAATCAAACTATCAACGCGTATTTATTTATATATTTCTTGTCCCATCTTTCTTGTCCCATCTGTAGTGGTAGGGAAGGTAATCAACTTAAGTTAGTAAATTTATGAGTGACTAGTTTCTTTATTTTTTTTAATAATCTATACAAATAAAATATCTCTATTGTACAAATTAGCTCCGGAGCAAAATGAAAGGTTCAATTATTCAATTCTTTTATTGAATTCTTAGATTGCAGCCTTATTTGTTCAAGTTTTTCATGTAAGGCACTCAGATACCTTTGTCTATTCAATAATCGTCTTGTTTCAACGTAGTATTGAAATAAGGCTTGACGTCTTTTTCTTCCGTAAGATATTTGTATTTCACTGTTATATTAAACACATCAAATATTTAACATGAAAAGATATTGAAGAAAAACAATTTATCTAATACTAGCAGTAATCAATTAATCATAGATGCTATTGAATGTCAAAATATATAAAGCGGACGGATAAATTAAACGGCTCATTGGCCCGTATCTTAGTTTTAGAATTCTTTATCTCCGCTTAGAATAAAGTTTGTTTTGGATGTATCTTCTCCTTAGGGAATTCCAGTCTGATTAAATAATCAGAATTCCAAACATTTGCCTGAGTTTGAACACCGATCACTGGAACAAACGCAGGTCTTATAACACACGAAACAAAACAATATTTACTTTTGTTGTCATTAAATCAATTTATTTCTCATTTTGATGACTGTGAGAAGATTCATGTAGCCTATGACAATAGAATGTATGCTTCAAACACTAATTTATTTCTGTCGATCATTTATGAAGCGATTTCTCAAAAGAAAATAGAACATTTTATGCATTTATGAAGAAACATAAGAAATATTATCAGTAATTTTCTTTATTTAGAAATCGTCTTACCGAGAAACATTATGTTAATCATTTAACATATTCTTAAAATGGAAAATGCTTTTGTTGTTGCTAATAATAATAATAATAATAATAATAATAATAAATTGTTATTAAAGACCACAAAAAAAAACGGTGCCTCCTTGTTGATATGGCAGCCCCTGCTGACTGCAATTTATCTTTGAAGATATTCAAAAAGCTGTCAAAATATAAGGATCTTGAAATAGAAATCTCGAAAATCTGGTATATGGGAACATCAACAATCCCTGTTGTAGTTGGAGCCCTAGGACTGGTTGGAAAAGATTGCAGTAGACTAATTGAAGGGATCCCTGGAAGTCCATGCCTCAAGGAGATACAAAAAATTGTTCTGACAAGTACAGCCCACACTTTACGAAGGGCTTTATCTATGTAATCTTTTTACTTTTTTTTTGTCAGTGGAAAGTGTCATGATGCCATTTCTAACCTTAGGTCCCTCGGCGGGACCCGGAAAGAACGATTCATTTAAACTCTTGCATGTTATTTTACCATACAGAAAAAAAAATTTCATTCGGAAGCACGACCTCTGATCGGTAGATTGGAGCTTTTGATGAGTGTGGAACCACCTCTTAATTGTCGTTATTCACAGAAGCACATTTTAAAATTGTTTTCATGAAAACATTCTATAAATTTCAAACGGAAGTAGTTGGTCATTGCATATCTAATGTTCGTCTATGAGGAAACGGCTAATATCAATATTATCATTACCATAACAGACAGAGTCTCGTGAAGGACAATTCTGACTAAATAATCGTATCCAAAATTCTTTTTTCGCACTTATGTACACACACACACACATATATATATATATATATATATATAAATATTTACAAATTGTCGTCTAAATCACGCAGAAATGAAATCTCATTTAATAGACATATTTACCAAATTACACAAAAATATCTTGAAATACGAAACAGTAAATTTATTCAATATAATCGCCATTGGCGCCACACGAAGCTTCAAGACGACTTCGGAATCTCCTACACCTTTTATGGGGGGTCTCCTTCTTTATGTTGGTGAACATTGCAATAATTCTTGCCTTCAGTTCTTCTTTGCTGTCACAAGTGGTTTTGTTAGTCTCTCGCTCAACTGTACCCCACACAAAATAATCATGGCAGTTGCAGTCTGGGGAGTTAGATGTAAGGTGTGATATGGTCCCAGAAATTGTCTGATAGCCATGACTGGGTCCGCTCGTTAGTGTTGCATGGTGCAGTGTCCTGTTTCCAGACAGAGAGTCTTCCAGCAGCCACCCTCTTGACCCAGGGCACCACTACCACATCAAGGCATTTGATGTAGGCCTCCATGTTGAGTCTGTAGCACTCAGCAACAAATTCGAGATTTCTTTTCTTATCAGAACGATCAGAGTGGGTGACTTTTCCAATCTGTCGTACCTTCGTAATCACGATTAGACTCATCCAACTCTTTCCGAATCCGCAGTACTGTCATCAGATTGACACCCAAACATTCTGAAATGCGCAAATTTTAAGCACTGCAGCATGACGTTTCCAAATTTCTGGCAGAGTGAATTGCGTCATCGTGAACCTTTTCTCGCAGATAGTGCCCAACTGACTCTATACTGCGCAGACAACAAAACCAAAAAACATACAACGCGCATGCGCTAAATGAAAAAGATAAAATGGTGACAATTTCCCCACCATGATCTCTATTTGTCAGTAAGGAGACTTCCTGATGTTAGCGGCCTGGAGGGGTCGATCCCAGCGTGCGGCATCTTCGGATATCCTTGTGAGTGAAATTGGGCAGACGCAACCCTTGGGTGACGTCGATAGCTGTGCTAGCACGAAGTCACACAAGTCACAAGTCATCGTGACAGAGGGCTTGAGCGTTTGACTTTGTTAAAATTGTTGATGACTCTAGATAACACGATATATATATATATATATATATATATATATATATATATATATATATATATATATATATATATATATAATAATAAGTTTAATAAGGCGATAATGAATAAAAGGCATTACTAGGAGTGTAAAAGAATTGGAAAATTTTACTAAAAAGAAAAGACAATAAACGATCAGGTTTCAGGAAGACAGAAGATTGCGATTGACGTTGCATTTCAATTTTTTAAAATTGTAGTTTCATGTAAGTAAGAAACCAGATAAGATTTCCACAATTAAGAAGTAGAATATATATTCACATTTCAAGTGTAAAACGATGCAACCTAGTTACAAGTCTAGTAGTAAGATTAAATACATGAGGTCAATGAATTGAGAGAAATTATTAGAACAACTACTATGGAAATATTTATCGAAAAGTCAGTAACATCACAGCGGTGGGGAAGTGATTGAATTCGAGATGTCAGATCAAGACCATTAACATTACCAATTCTTCTTTGATGTCAAGAATTACGAGATATATAGTCATAGCTCAAGACCAGATATGGCAGCAATATTCAATGCACAGACGAATGTTAAAGTTTATAAACGTGCAAGATATATTAATCTTTCCGTGCAGTTTGTTACAAAAAATATACTGTTATGGCGGCTCTTGTCTCGTTGTTCAATTTTGAGAGAAACAGGTCTATTTTGGCTGTCTGTAACGGAGTTTGAAAAGATGTTGCTAACTAGCATTTGATTTATGTCGCTACGTTCTTTAAGGGATAACTTGCACCAGAAGGGGTTCACGTGTTTTTTTTTGTTTTCGTTAAATAACAAACATGAATTCTCTTTAAGAAGTATTAAAAAAAAACTCACTAAAGTTGTTGAACGAATTAAAAATAACAAATTATCTACTATGAAAAAATATATAAAGGCTGTACTGAGTGTGAGAAAATATGGGGAAAAACATTATTAAGAAGAAAGAAGAATAAAAGAACAGGATTTCCGCAATCGAGAAATGCAAGAATAGAAACTGTTAGTATAGAACTTACTAATACATCTGGACATTTCAACTGTAAAATAGTGGGACCTTGCCGCCAATCTAGTACTGCGTCTAAATTCATAAAGTCTTGATATCATAGAGGGAACTTCATTAGAACAATTACCATGAAAGTATTTATAGAAAAGTCACGGGGAAGCTACTGAAGACAAAATGGCAAGTCAGGACCGATAATATTGCAGATTCTTCTTTGGATTTTATCAAGAATATTTAAATACGTAAAAGGAGAACCAAACCAGATGTGACGGCAATGTTCAATGCATGGATGAATGGTAAACTTATAACTTTGTAAGATAGATTCTGTCAAGAAAATTTTCTCGAATGACACAGTGGACCATATTTCCTAGCAGGTGACCAAGCAATTGATTCAATATAATATTTCCACATCGTCCCCACACACACACACACACATATATATATATATATATATATATATATATATATATATATATATATATATATATATATATATATATGTATGTATAATGACGTATGTTATCAGTGTTCTCTATACTGCCCCGCCTATTGTTGCTCTCAGTACTACTACTTCCTTTAAGCTAATTTTGCAACGGGTAACACTTGTTTCTTCTTTCATTTTCGAGGCTTTGACGTGTTTCTTGTCTTCAATTGGTCTTGTGAGTATTAGATTCTCCAAGCCTTCTTTACTCATTATGTGTACGGAAAATGTCAGCTGCCTGTATCTGATTGCTAACAACAGTCCCTTGTACTTCACTAATTATTTTTTCTTCTCCCATAGTACGAGTAGATAGTTTCGCCTATCGCGCGTTTCACACACTTCCCCGTTCTTTTGAAAAGAAGTAAACGTTTAGCCCTTGTTTCCTGATTAGGATTGGATTTCTGATACTTTCTAAAGTCTAATCCACACTATACTTCTACCATCTCCAACTGAACACAGAAATGTAATCCACTAATGATATCTTGGCCTTTTCATGTCTAGAGTTAGCCACTTCTTTTCATTTCTTGCTCTTTCTTTCGTTTATACGACACCACACAGTAACCTCCTACCTTGAGTGGCTCTTGGGCCTTGTATTGGGTGAACATTAGTAAAAAACGCACACAAAATCATCATATTCTCTCCGCAACTTACTCTTATGTCATATATACTGTACTTAGTATGTCCTTTGGTAAAAACATCGGTATAAACGTCGGTAAAAACATTTTTCGGTCACATCAAGTCTTTAATTTCGTCGCAAGTGATGAAACATCATTTGCGACGAAATTATCCCTCATTCATTTATTTTCGTAAAAATGTTATTCGTCTGAGGTGGGTTTGTTCCTTTTCTGATATCTAATTCTTCCGACCTCTCTACAAGGATCTTCGAGAATGTTCCAAACACGTTGGAAAAAAAATGTCAATTTGTTACTTGTTATATTAAATTATCATAAGATATATCATCTTTAGATCCTGTTAAATTAGTAATATTATTATTTATTAGATTTATTACAAGGTTACAAATAATGGGCACCGAGTCAGGATCGAACTCTTTCACTCTTTTGATCTTTCTCTCTCTCTCTCTCTCTCTTTCTCTCTCTCCTACTCACACTCTCTCACTCACATTCTCTTTCATTATCTCTTACTATACCTCTCACTACCCACCTCGCTCTATCACGCTCCCACTCTCTCTCTCTCTCATTATCTCACTCTATACCTCTCACTACCCACTCTCTCCCACATCCTCTCTCTCTCTCATTATCTCACTCTATACCTCTCACTACCCACTCTCTCCCACATCTCTCTCTCTCATTATCTCCTCTATACCTCTCACTACCCACTCTCTCCCACATCTCTCTCTCTCATTATCTCCTCTATACCTCTCACTACCCACTCTCTCCCACATCCCTCTCTCTCTCATTATCTCAGTCTATACCTCTCACTACCCACTCTCTCCCACATCCTCTCTCTCTCATTATCTCCTCTATACCTCTCACTACCCACTCTCTCCCACATCCCTCTCTCTCTCTCATTATCTCCTCTATACCTCTCACTACCCACTCTCTCCCACATCCTCTCTCTCTCTCATTATCTCACTCTATACCTCTCACTACCCACTCTCTCCCACATCCTCTCTCTCTCTCATTATCTCACTCTATACCTCTCACTACCCACTCTCTCCCACATCCTCTCTCTCTCTCATTATCTCCTCTATACCTCTCTCACTCCACCCACTCTCTCCCACATCCTCTCTCTCTCTCATTATCTCCTCTATACCTCTCACTACCCCCTCTCTCCCACATCCTCTCTCTCTCATTATCTCACTCTATACCTCTCACTACCCACTCTCTCCCACATCCTCTCTCTCTCTCATTATCTCACTCTATACCTCTCACTACCCACTCTCTCCCACATCCTCTCTCTCTCTCATTATCTCCTTCCCTTTCATCCTATCTCTATGCAAGCGAACACGCTACCCAGTAGTAATAGCTAACAGGATAATCTTGGAAATAATTTCCCCATGACGAGTTTCCCGACATTAGTAATCTTAGAAGTTGGCGTTTTGTCTTTGTTTTTATCTGACTAAAGTTATCTTAACTATTTGAAAATGACAGACAAAACAGTCTGTATTCAAAATGAGGCCTGTGTTAATCTTATCGGAGTAGGAAACATTTGTAATGTCCTGAGAAAAACAAGCGAGACAACGATCAAATAAATCTGTATTCGGCTAACAGCCAAGTCACGTTGAAAGAACCGATTCTCGCTTCATCATCGATGTTTTACAGCATCGAAGTCGATCAGTACTTGGACGTAAAAAGCCTTCAGGAACATAAGATTCTGTGACATTTGGCCAGGTGCCACATTAAGATTAGAAAATAAACTGACAAAACGAAGCCAATTTTATAAAACATCTGAAATAAAAAATGGTAATGCCAATATCATTCGTTTCCTTATAAGCAATTATTCGACATTCATTGACAATAGTACATCTCTTACTCTTCTCTTCAATCCCTGGCAATCGGACTGCGATCAAAGTGCAGTATCTGTTCTTCTTCCCTCTAATGGTAATGGTTATATCAGTCATTTCCTAATAAGAAAGTATTCGGCATTCAATTCCTGAGCAGCCAGTGCTACACGAGCTACTCTTTTCTACACTTCCTGATCATCGGACTGAGATCAAAGTGTAGTATCTGTTCTCCTCATTTCTAAGGGCAATTGTAATATCAGTCGTGTCCTTATAAGGAGACATTCGTTATTCATAGAGCAAAACTATGCCAATTTTATAAAAGGTATGGAACACCATATTGTAATGGTAATATACATACATCGAGCAACCAGCGCTACTTTTAGTTGAAAGTATTAAATCTTTGTATTAAAACAATTTTTCAGGAAAATATGTTTCTCAAGTCCAGTAAGTGTTATTATTCTTTTCAATATTAATGGGGGCTTTCACTATAACTTTTTGAAGTACTGTGGAACGTAAACATTTTGTGTATGCTAGTTTCTTGTCGAATTACATTATGTTATCTATTACGGTTTTGCTGTTGTTGAAAGTCCTCAAGTGATATGGTTTCTGTTATTAGGTGCACTTCTTTGTTTATAAACCTGAAGAGTAAGATCACAAGGTTCGAAAAAAGAATAGTCCTTGCTGAGATCTACAGATTTCATCCACTCGAAGACAATTTAACAATTGATCATATAAAGCGGTTGTATAGCTTCGATATGTTTAGCTCCATGCAAGACATCCATAGGAAAGTCTCAAGGGTATTTCGATATGGTGCAATGGTTAAGAAGCTTGTCTCACTAGATCAATTACAACCAAGCAATGAGATCAATCCTCACTATGCCCTCTTAATTTCCTACTTGTGCCACAACTAAGCTTCGCGCAGTAAAAGGACAACTCGACGTGTTGAAATTATTAGCAAGCTTGTTTCGCTAGATTAATTACGACTGAATACTGAGTTTGATACTCCCAGGATGCTCCATACTTTCGGTCTTGTGCCACATCTAAGCCATTCTTTGGAAACCATCATATGTATGTCTCGACGTTAGTCTTGTTAAATGCGTTCCTCGGTAGCAGGTTGTTCAGAACCGCTGCATTGATAAGATTTCCTTTGCATATTTTGCATATATCTTAGCCTCACAAGCGTTTTCCTCCTTAGCGTGTACAACTAGCGATACAGTGAAGACTGAAGAGATTCACCTGCAGATCCTCAGATTTTACAACGTGTCTTCCGAGTGCGCATGGCGGTAATGTTTACATATGTAGCGAAACATACAATATTTGAATACGTGATGATTACAGGAGATATTTATGTAGCACCCAGTGTTGATTGAACTATTACTATTATGATATTATATATATATATATATATATATATATGACAAAATATATCATTAAGGTTTGGGTTAAAGTGCTCAATACCAGGTATAGAGCGTATCTAAATATAAAAGTGGACATTGACATCAACACCCAGAGGTGACAGTCTATTTCCTGCTAAACTGCAATCGTCAGGCCATGGTTGGTGTGTTTTGGCCAGGTCAGTGATTCATTGTGTGTGGACTATTGCATTGTGGGTAGTTTATTGTATTTTTCTAACGGTTATTTAGTGAGTGTGGTTTGCTAATTTGTTTATTATTTATTTAGTTTACTTATTTATTTGTTTGAATTAATTTATTTTATTTTACTTTGTTTTTGTTTAATATATTCATATTTTATTTTATTTCCTTTCACTTATCCTTGTTTGTTTTCAGTTTTCAATTTTTAAGTATCCTAGTAAAAATTTGTTTTCGTGTTTGCATTTCGAAATGGGTTCTGATCATTTATTTAGCAGTTTGCTTTGGCCTGGGAAGGTAATTATAGCTATTTTTTTATCCAGAGTTTAAAATATTGTGATTTATTGTTGTAGGCTGATGTTCTTTACTTTATTTTCTACGATATTTTTGATCTGATTTTTTTTTCTGTTCCGAACACACATATATTTTACAATTGTCCCAATCTGTGCTGCTATTAACGCCTAGCCTGTTTAGTAGTAATGGATTAATCCTTTTCTAACATTATTTGTGTCAAAGCGATCGCAAGGTCTTTGGTGAAAATTGAAGTCAATGTTCCTATGTTTGTGAAAGGCATCCTTAGCTATTACAAAGCGTCTCCCGAGAGCGCATTCTCCGCCCTCTGTTACGACAGCACTCAGATGGTTAAACTTTTGTACCTGCTTGATCCTCAAGTTTCCATTTATAGCTTACAACATGGGATGTCCTTTACATGAAGACCATACCATTCTTCCTTCTTACAATTAAGAGATATTCCCTTCTTCTTCCTTTCTTCTACAAACATTTTAAGATCTTCTGCAGTATTGCCTGACATCAACACAGTATCATTTGCAAATGTCTTATGTAGTTACGGTCGGTGAATTTTTACCAGAATTAACAATGAAAAACCCTGTCTACATACAGAGTAACTTTCAAAAGTTTTCAAACAGTTTTTTTTTTTTTTACGTGATAAAGACTTGCTTTTCTCTTTTGTCGGATTCAAGGTGAATCTTTTATAAGAGTTGCATGTGTCTGCTAACCAACAAAATTACGTAGCTACAAAGTATTCGTAACGTTACGTAGATATTGCAATGGCAATTTTGTAAACCCGCAAAGACGCTGTAATATCTTCAGACATTTTATTAACAGAAAACGGATAATAAATTCTAGGAAGATATTAGAACCAGAATTTATAATCTAAATTAGCGTTTCTAGATTTAGAAAAATACGAAAATACATTTTATAACTTCTATAATGTTAAGTGAAAAAAATACTCTGATGTTATTTGACCTGTACGGAATTTTTCATGTACAACACTTCGCAAAGTTACCAGAACAATACACCAACGTTGGGAATGAGCGCACATTTTGGGGTCTGGAATAACAGGTGATTGCAACTATTCTGTAACTTTGCCACAAGGTCACATATCTCCCAACGAAAGTACGGCGCGTCTGGGACGTTAGAAAACATTCCGTGCTAGCTGGGTTCTCAGGATAGTACAATCCACGTTATAGTGAGCAAGTGGCATGTTTGAATATCGATTTTGTAGTGAGAATGATTAGACTGCCATAATAATTCTTGAGATTTTGCCTGGAATCAGTTACCGGTGTGAAATAGATAATTACTAAAGTCACGCACAGGTCTCCTTACAAGATGTTGTAACTCTTCCTACTTTTAATTGATTTTATTTGATTTTGTACTATGGCAAGCTATTCTTATAAAATATCCTGAATACTAATTGCGAATGGTTTCTAGCGCACTAATTAAGATCTCATAGTATATTATATAGTTTTAGGTAGATTATGTTACAACACACTTACAAAAGCCTTGAAAATCAGCCTTCGAAGTTTTGGATTCTACTTGTATTCGAACATCAACCTCTAGAACCAGCGGGAAAAAGGTGACACAGCTTTTTGTGTGTCTAATTCTGCGTGAATTACGCAGTAACATGGTCAAAGTAGATTCGTCTAACAAATATCAGTAAATGAAGCTTGATGTTCCGTTCTTAGTAATGAGATATGCTTTTGTTGTGGTAACACGAAGCGTTGCTCGACACCAATATGCCAACACATCATTAGTAAATAGGAGAGATAAACTTGTTAATATATTGCTTTTTATTTCATTTTTTTTTTAGATAATTCACTGTTTTTTATTATGTCCGGTTATTCTGAGAATACTACTGGTATCACGTAATCCATTACTTCCTGCCGCATGTTCAGGTCACCAGCGACTAACCAGGGTTTTAGTGGGGATGGTGGCTATTCACCCAAAATAATTAAAAATAAGACCTGTCAAAGGGAAGGCTGTCTTTTTTAGTAGAGTCAACGACCATCGAGAATAATGGGTTGAACTAAGCTCTCTAGCTTGACACGCAGCCAGTGCATTGATGAAATGGCATCGTTGAGCGCAGAGAGCCCATTCGATTGAAGTCAACAGCAAAGGCTGCTGGTTTCGCTCGACTGAATCATCATCCGTGACGAAGGCGAGCCTTCAGGTTGGAGGAAATCGGCTGGGTTTATTCTGAAGTGGGTGGACTCCGCCAGGTTTACCCGCCTGAGACATTAGATACATGAATGGATACTATGCCGAATTTGCAATCCAGATTATATGGAAGGAACTGCTTATGTGCTCAACTGCACAATGACCTTAACATTATAACCGGTCATAACATTGCCGTTGCAGCTAGTGGTTCTATAATCACTTTAATAATTTAAAGAGCTCAATACTTTCTGACGTGAGACAATTGAACGAATTGTATAGATAATGATCGTAGATTACTCAGGTATAAAATACAATTGTAAAATCATTAAAATGAGGCTATTTATTTTTTTAAAACTATCATGTTATATTTCTCTTTGTTGTTTTTACTTTGGAGAAAAACCTGGAGAAGGCCGAAATGAATAACGGCCACAAACGTCTGGATAATAACAACAAAGATGAGGACAATATTCCAAAAATAAATTACGCATCATAAACAATGAGATAAACAGTTGAGAAAAACGGAAATTTCACAATCATTTTTCGTGATTTTCTAAGCATTGCTCAGATAAGACAAAAGGCCGAAAGTTTAGGGTACTCAGTGATGATCAAACTCACTATTTAATCATAAGTGATCACGCGAGACAAGCTTGCTAACCATTACAGCACACTGGGGTGCTATTCACAGATATTTTTCGAAGGTACCTGTAAACGCATAAGTATTAGGATGAATCAAATAATTCCCGTTTTTGCTTATCAACGTAATTTTTCCAAAGATCAAGTAAATTTACATTTTATTCTATTATACATCCACCATTATTTGCAATAATTTAGTGTCACTTATCAAGTGACACTAAACTAACAAATATTTTTAAAACAGTGCATTTGATTTTTCTTTTCAATTTCTTTTTTTCAGGGCAACTTGTAAACAACACGACAACAAAACCAAGTGACAAAGAACAGAAGGTGACATTTTATGAGGAGGTCGAGGCCGGCTTAAACGATGACGACTACCGACGTGTAAACAAATCAGCAAATAGACTGACCCATCTTAGCGAAGACTTTAATGTCATTATTAAGGATGATATCAGCGAAGAAGAAGATGACGAATTTGATAAAATGATGGCTGAAATCAGAATGTCAGCGCCTACGGTTTCAAAAATCAAAAAACGCGAAGTGGATGATGAGGGATCAGGAGATGATGCATACGGTGTAAGTTAAAATTTGAGCCCTAAGTCAAAGAATTAATAGTATTTACTTATCAAGCAGGTTGTTATAATTACCGTTAAATCAGATTTGCGAGTTAACTTCATTCACCTGAACAGATTGTACGACAGAATAAAAACACAATGCAAGAAACAATATCCGAAATTCATATATATATATATATATATATATATATATATATATATATCGCTTTCTGATCTAATGAGGCCTTAAATGTCGAAATTCATTATCAGGTATATTTTGAAACAAATCTACTTTATTAAAGTTTTCTAATCGACAAAAACTTAAAAAAAAATTTTTATCGGGATTATATATCCTAATTTTAATATATATATATATATATATATATATATATATATATATATATATATATATATATATTGGTGCATAAATTATCTGATGAAAATAACTCTGAAATATATATTTACAGATATATTTACCAAAATTACACAAAAATATATTGAAATACTAAAGACTAAAATTTATTCAATAATATCACCATTGCCTTCAATCACAGCCTCCAGACAACTTCGGAATCTCTTGCATCTTTTCTCAACTTGTCTATTTGTTTAAGTTGATGAATGCTACCATAACCCTTGCCTTCAGTTCATCAATTAGTGTTACAAGGAGCTTTAGCTGTTAGACAATTTCTTCGACCACATCACCACTTACATCTGCCCACCTAACTCCCCAAACTACAACCATGTTGATTATTTTGAGCGAGGCACCAACAAGGGGCCATATTTTTAAATTAGTAAATTTATAATGTTTATGCTCTGCAGGGTTGTATTGAGCATGTGTTTTTATAAATAAAAATAATTAATAAGAACACCAGATTATAGATTTTACTGTTCTTTCTCATTATTTTTTTATATATATATATATATATATATATATTAAAATAATGAGAAAAACAATAAAATCTAAACACTATAAAAATATATATATATATATATATATATATATATATATTAAAAAATAATAAAAATAATAATAAATAAATAAAATCTATATATATATATTAAAAAATTTCTCTCTCTCTCTCTCTCTCTCTATATATATATATATATATATATATATATATATATATATATTAAAATAATGAGAAAGAACAGTAAAATCTATAATCCGGTGTTCTTATATATATATATATATATATATATATATATATATATATATATATATATGTAAGCAAATATATGGATATAGATCCGACAGTATGAAGAAAATTTCTATTTATATTTTTTTCATATATATATATATATATATATATATATATATGTATATATATATATATATATATATATATATATATATATATATATATATATATATATATATATATGTGTGTGTGTGGGATATATATATATATATCTGACGAAAGTGTTTTATTTTTTGCAAATCACGAATAAAGCATAAATAGATCCACTTTTTAAAAAATGAACTAGTTATACTGAAAATCTTGAAAGCATGAAACCCGTGGTTACAAACTACTATACATGTATACTGGTAATAATCCGTTGCTATAGAATCCAAATGAATCCTAATAATATAAAATATTAAAACTGATCTACAAAAAGAGCCGAATGTATTTTTTCAACAGACCATATACATTTCGATTTAGATATAAATAGATTTAGTTTTATTTTATTACATTTACGGTTTGAAAATCCTTACACGTAATCTCAATCTGTAAGATGAAATGATCATAACATGAGGTAATTTTTATTCCTTTTGTATCTAATATATATATATATATATATATATATATATATATATATATTACAGCGATGTTGACCCTATACATGGCTCAAGTGTCGCTCGAAGTAGAGGGTCACGTTTAGGGACCATTTGTGTATATAGGTTGGAAGATAGCCTTTAACACTGACGGCTTGAACACGTTAAGATTGTTGTGATCGGGGAAACAACCGCTCGGGAGTCGCTTCCGCAGAGCAGTGTTTCGTGGAAAGAAGCTGCTCGAGTAGAGCATACTTCTCACTAATGGAATATGGAGGTAATGTGGATGGTTTGCTAAGATGTAAGTGGCAAGATGGGTCCTAGACGTGAAGGTTTGGCAGGCAATATAGTTCGTCCGAGCACAAAAAGAGGGTTGGTCCGAGGAGAGACTCCTGGGAGACACCTGCGTTGAACTCTCTGGCTCCATGAGAACTGGATATTGATAACTATATATTTTTTTAAACATTTTTAACACATTAACCAATTTCTGATTCTCATTTATTTCATTTCTTCAATTCTTTTCTCTCTACTAAATATGAAGGCCAAAATCAGTTATTACTATCTTTTCATGGGTGTGGGGGTGGTATCAAAGAGATCAGTGTTCGGAACTAGTATGTTGCATTTACTTTCGCGCACATGCCTTTGGTTACCGCAAGATTCTGCCTCTTCTCTCTATAGTTATGGTTTATATAGTAGGGTACACTGGGCTCTTTAGCCTTGCATGGCATCTGGTCTAAGAGAAGAAATATCAAATTTTACACTGTGGGGAATCAACTGGAAATCATTCTAATGTATTTCCCAAGAATGCATAGCAACTGGAATCTCGTCTACACTCACTTTCTCACAGACGCGCCGTCGCCTCTCTCTGTCTGTTTTACAAATACTTTCATGGCACTTGCTCCGAGGAACTGCATTCGCTGGTTCCCAGTCATTATGAGTTCAAGCGTCCTACGAGGCTGGCATCCCGCTCTCACCCCTTCACTGTCGAAACTCCTAAATGTAGCCGTCTCTTCTACTCCAATAGCTTCATGTCTCGCACCTCTCGCCTGTGGAACTTCATTCCCTATTCCAGTTTCCCTGAGAGCTATAATCTCCAGCTATTCAAATGTAATGTCAATTGACATCTCCAGTTGCCTTGATCTATCCACTACCCTTCTCCTCATCCTTTCTTCTATCACTCCTATCTGATCTTGCTCTAAATTTTCTGTAACACCTTGCGTCCTAGTGGCTTCCCGCCTTGCTTGGGGTGAAACGATTAAAAAAAAAAAAAAAAAGAAATAAAAGGAATATGTGGATAGCCATGATCGCCAAAGTCCTAAAAGAGACGCAGCATTTAAATAAAATATTCAAAATAAAATATTAATATCTGACACATTATTTTCACTAATTAAAAAAAAAATACTTGCCAATATTTATAAAATATTATTCATTTAAAATTCGTTTTGCTAATTTTTCATTTCTCTTTTTTTTTTTAGTTTGAAGACACGTGCAGTGCTCCGTGTGGATGCCGTCCAGGACCACAAGTAAGTTCTCTTCTTTATTAGATTTTTTAATTTTTCAAAACAGTTTATGACCAAAAAGTGGTGACACAGCTATGGCGGAGTGCCACTATTTCTGTAAACACCGTCATAATTTCTTATAGGCGCAAAAATTAAAAAAAAAATCATAATAAAAAAAAGCCGTGCGATATCCACTACACACTTAATAGACAAGTAGTTATTTTCCAAGCATAGCTTAGATGTGGCACAAAGCCGAAAGTATGGGACATCTAATGAGGTTCGAACTCACTTTTCAGTTGTAACTGATCTAGCGAGACAAGCTTGCTAACCATTACACCACGCCGAGGTGCCCAAAGTGATTTTCCAAGCGTAGCTTAGATGTGGCACATGGCCGAAAGTACGGGGCATCCAGTGAGGATCGAACTCACTTTTCAGTAGTAACTGATTTATCAAGACGAGCTTGCTAACCATGTGTCCCCACTTAATAGACAAGTAAATACAAAAAAACTCAAGTTGCTGAAAACGTATCAGATATCTACGATGTGCCAATAAAGAATGAGTTGGTCAGAGCGCACAACAGCCGAAACGTTGTGATGATAACGACAAAGGCTGACAATAGCCTGAGTGTAAATAATGATAACTGTTCATTTCAGACATTCAGATTCAAAAAAACACTGACGAATATCGCAATAATGGCAATAGAGAGGGATTTCAAAGTCCAGTACTGAACAAGGGTAAATGGTTTTTACCTTACATGTATATACTTACATCTAGATCTTCTTAAAATATATATACTTAGGTGGAGTTACAGTTATTTTTTTGGGTCCAAGAACACACAATGATTCTCTCTTGGAGGTTAGCATTAACCATGCTGTGGAAGGCAGGAAAGATACTTATAGCTATTAAAAGAGAGCAGTTTCGTTTTGAAGGTGGTAAAATTTACAAGCCGATTCTTCAAGGCCCTTCTTTATGTGTGATGAAATTATCTAGCATTCGTTGCCATATAGGAGACTAGATGTAACTTTATTTCAGTATTCTTTTTTCGTTTATTTTTAACACTATTCCTATGTTTTGATCCTTCGATTTGTTTCTAAAAGGTATTTTGCTTTTGACGTTCACAGTGCATAAATAAAACTGGTCACTGATGTACTGGTCATTCATGTATATTTGACTATACACAAGTGGTCAGTTCAGTAGTCTGCTAAAATAATGACTCATATGTTCTTCTCGTTTTCGCTTTTTTTTTTTTAATTTTCAACCCCAACTTCCTTCCTGTCCTCTTTTTAGCTCTCTCTATCAATTTTAACCTCTCTCTATCACTTTAATCCTCTTTTTTTTTCTTCCTCTTACACACCCTCTCTTTCTGTCTTTCACACCTACCACAAACTGGGCAGGCGACCAAGAACATTCTATTAAATCATGGCGATATGACATCGCGTAATTAAAAACATGTGCTGCTTAGATTAGTGTCACTTTGGCGCCACGCTGTGGTAGAATGGTTAGCGCTAATCTTTCAGACCATTCCCGTTCCTGTGGGTTTGATTTTTGCTGGGCTTACAGCCCTCATGACCTTGTGCCAAACTAAATTAAGGTTAGTAAAAACGTTGAACAATGTTAATCTTCACAGGAAAACCTATTTTACAAGGAGACATTGCATACACGTATGTTTAAGTAATGTTTAGCTTACAAACATTTTTTGGGGAAAAATAGCCCCTTCATGGGTGACAGTCTGGCAATAGAGAAATCCGTTTTTGAAAGAATTTGAGGATTGACACATTCAAATATCGAAATACTAACCAGTTATATAACAGCAATCGACAGAAGTAGATTAATAATGAAAACCTTTGTAGGTTGGTCAGGAATTGAGGCTGATCAGCTTACGTTGTGGTAAATTCAGTTATCCGTGGAAGATTTTAGCACAGGCCAGCTTATCTTTCAATAGCTGATATCATGTTTTTAAAGAAGTCAGTTGTACTACAATATTGTATAGTTTATAATGGCTGATTTGAATAAATAGTTAAAGGAGAATAAAGAATAATTTTGTTGAGAGATTTTGCAGATTCAAAGAAGAATCTGCAATGTTATTGGTCCTGGCCTTGCATCTCGGCTTCAATTACTTTCCCACCGCCATAACGCATATTCTCCCATGTCTTTTATAAATACTTTCATGGTAATTGTGCTGACGAATTTTCCTCTATGGTACCTAGACTATGGATTTAAGTGCAGTACTAGATTGGGGGCAACACATCATTTTACAGTTGAAATTGCCAGATGTAACCGTAATTTTTATGTTAATGTTTTCTTCTGTTGCACTTCTCACTTGTGGAATTTTCTTCCGGCTTGTTACTTCACAGTCAACTTCGATCTTCAGAAGTTTAAATGCAATGTCAATCGTTATCTTCTGTCTACTTAATTATTGTCCTTTTATTGTTCTCTCTCCTTAATGCTGGTTTTTCTCTCATATTCTCTAACATTAAGTAACCGATTGCGCCTTAGTGGCTTTGGCTTGTGTTGATATTATTAAAACAAAAAAGATCAGTGTTAAATGGCACAATATAAAAATTGAAATATTTTTGCCTTTCTCATCCGGCGTTTACGGCTGACCAAGAGCAAGTTTTAAATAAAACTAGAGGGCGGGGCTGGGTATAAAATCGCTTCTCACAATAATGTCTTTTCACAGTCATTAAACATCTTTAGAAAAATAACCGGAGGACTTTAAAAAATGTTTCTCAAAATCTGAACAAATGATCCAGCAAGAACAGCTTCATGATTAAGCAAAAACATTCTCAGCACCCTAACGCAAATATCGCGAAGTTTTAAAAATTCTGTGGACTGCTATGTATATACCGGGTGTAAGATCAAAATTGTATAAATCGTATAACAGCAACATTTTCCAACTGTTAAATTTCAGCTTTGAATCGTTGTATCTTAGAAATGATTAAAGATATCTTACCGGAATTCTACGAAGTTTTTATGATCGGAGTTCTACGAGGTTTTTATTGGACTGTACTTTGAATATCAAGAATGTATTTAGCTCTAAGATGAAATGATGATCCTTTTTACTGTTGTGACCCCCTGATCCAATTTTCGTCTATACTGATCTCTACACTTTTAACATATTCACCGTTCTCATGATGGTTCTTGAAAGGACCTTGAAGACGGAAGCAAGACAATGAATATTGGTACCATTACTGGAGGTCTGAATAATCTTTTCTCTCTCATCATTGCCCAGTTGGGACGACATAGCAGCACTGACATAAAACGATTTTAACTTATTTTCTTTGTAACTGAATAACCCAAAAGGTTTTTCTGCGAGTTTTACAGCAAATGGTGTCAAGCTGGCTAACTAAAAAAAAAAAAGCACCTGGAAAAACTCAATTATTTTAGTGGATTCTTAGATAGTAAACATTTTGTGGAATGGTCAATTAAGCTGTTATATATATATCTTATATAATTAAGCCGGGATATATGGGGTGGCCGTGTAGGCTGACGCTGTGTTCGAGCCTAGATGAAAGCCATAATTACCAATGCTGTGTTACAGTGCTTGTATGTCTTTCCATTTTCCTGAAAAACTAGTGCCAAACCTTCTTTGTGCTTCTCGTTCCTTTATATATTATATAATATATCGTGGAATAAACTGCATAAAGAAAAAGTCATAAATTATGGTGTTTTCTCAAATTAACTGCTTGTTGCATTAATAAATATAATCTGGGGCTGACCTATACAAGGGGCAAGGTATAAATTAATGATTTCTTTTTCAAAAACGAAAGCCGGATTTCTCGGGTGAAGGCTTTTTCTTTAATAGATTGGGTATTTTTTTGTTTTGTAAAAAAAAAAGAAGAAAAAAGGCCTATAATTATGGATTGGCTTACGCAATCTCACAAGGAATTGGGAATCAAGGAACATTATTTATCCAGAGAGGAATAAAGTCGTTTCCCTTAGTGCGTTGAAACGACAGAAGAGGTAAAGGGGAAGGTGAGAATGAGAAATTGATGAGAAAGGAAAATGAGAGTAAGACAAAGGAGAGAGATGAAAGTGAAAATATAAAGGAGTGGGTGAGAGTAAGGAATGGGTGAGTAAAGAAAGAAAGTGGGGTTAAGGCAAAGGAGAGAGGTGATAATAAAGATAGAAAGAGGTGGTAATAAAGAAAGAAAGGGTAAAGAATGAAATTGGGGATAGGCAAAGGAGAGAGGTGATAATAAAGATACAAAAGGGGTGATAGTAAAGAAAGAAAGGGTAAAGAAATAATGTGTGGGTAAGGTAAAAGAGGGAGTTGAAAGTGAAGATATAAGCGGATGAGTAAAGAATGTAAGTGGCGGGAAAATACAAAGAAGAGAAGAGAAACTGAAGATATAATGAGGTAGATAAAATTGAGAAAGAAAAGAAAGTTTAATACAATGCAGAAGTAAAAGTCAAAAACATAAGAGAATGAAATTGGGAATGTGTTGAGCAAAACGAAGTGAGACAAAAGGGAAAAGGTAGAGGAGAAAAAGCAAACGTAAATGAAGAAAGAAAGAGATTGAATGGAAGACAAAAATAAAGTGCTGAGAGCAAAGAAAGATGACAAACATAGTAGATGAAAAAAAAGAAGGTTAGGACGTGAGAAGAGAAATAAGAAAGAAGAAAAAGAATGTGAAACAAAAAAGTTTAGTAGTCAGGGAAAACAAAGAGTAAAAAATGAAAGAAAGAAAATAAAAAGTCGAAGAAAGAGAGGAAAAAAAAAGGAACGGGTGAATAGGTACAAGTCAAAGAAGTTTCAGTTACAGTAGGTTTTGAAAAAAAAAGGATGACATTTGATCAAAGGTGGTGTCGACATGTTCCAGCGAGCAGAGACATCGTTGTTAGAGGTCTGATGATTGATTTTCCATGTTAATTAGGCAGGTAAGCTGGTTTCACTGGGATCATTGTCTTTCGCCAATATTTCTGCATTTTGATCTGATTTCACCTTTTCATTTGACCGTACTAAGCTAATAAGAGGAAGAAAAAAATATACTTTAAAAGGCAAATATTATATATATATAAATGTGTGTGTGTGTGTGTGCGTAGAAATATAAATATAAAATCTTGACTTCAATGTTCACTTTTATATTTATATTTACATACACTATATCTCTGATATTGAGCATTTATCTCATAAATATAGCACACTTTAAAACTATATTTCTTCATATATATCTCTCTCTTTCTCTCTCTCTATATATATATATATACACACACATATATATATATATATATATATATATATATATATATATATATATATATATATATATATATATATATAGCAATCAGGGTAGATGAGATGAGGGTAAGCTGAATTCTAATTGTCAATGTTTATGCTGCAACTCTCTTGGGAAAAATATCCTAATCTGACTTCCGGAGTGGAACTAGTTTTTGACCCTCCCATCTGTAATTTCATCTGCCATCTCTTGTCATATTGATGTACATCGCCTTGGCATCTTTTCTGCATCGTCAACAAATTAAAAAGGATCATACCGTTGACTTTAACGATGCCAGTGCCTGCTGTCTTCTAATTTATCGGTCAATCTACTCATCTATCTTAACATCATTCATTGCTTGTCAAGTGCAGACTTTTACCAAATCCTTCCATGACGACCGCCTCTTCTGGTCTCTTCTGTCGTCCGTGGTCACCTCTTTCTATCTCAGGTTTATCCCTGTCAGAGATCTTTGCGTCGAATTTTGAGCATTTTCGAGATCCTTAATAGCCATCTTTTAATACGTCAAAGCTAGCATTATGCAATATGCATTTATTATACTATTTAATTTTAAACAATATTGGAAAAATTGATTCACAAATTCATTGCGAAATTGATTCCGTGTTTTTGTTAAATACTTTCCTCATTATCGTCTTTCGTGACTCACGAATTTTCGTCGTTATTTTATGCTAAGTTTGACGTAATTAATGTGTATGTATATATATATATATATATATATATATATAGGAGCAAGAGTATGTATATATATATATCTATATATATAAGCAATCAGCTCTCAGATCCTCATACGTCGAAACCGACGGAGAGAGTCCATTATACATATATATATATATATATATATATATATATATATAAGCAATCAGCTCTCAGATCTTCATACGTCGAAACCGACGGAGAGTCCATTATTTTTATATATATATATATATATATATATATATATATATATATATATATATATATATATATATATATATATGTAGCCTTATCGGCTGACCCTGAGGAGCGTTAACATTGCCGTGAAACTTTTAATCGACCAACGTGAGCTTCTGTTATTTAGCGATGATCATTACTGCTCAAATTATCTGTTGAACACCCTAATAAACAAAATTCTGCTCACTGGGTCACCGTGGAGAGGGGGTATGATGTTGAAAGACCCGAAACACCTAATGAACCGCGGTTAGAAACATTGCTGATATCCTATAGATGTATTTTACGAAATTAATTTACATAATCTTCCGTATATCAATAAGTATTATTATTATTATTATTATTATTATTATTATTATTATTATTATTATTATCAATCAATCAATCAATAATAGGTAGATAGGTAAAAAGTTCAATGACTTATCATCCGACTCAAAGTTTCGCTAAAAAGTTTTGGGAGATAAGTCATCGAACTTTCGGGAGATAAGTCATTGAACTTTTTATTTTCCTATTCCCTACTTAAGGTTTATTTTTAGTATAGAGCGCTTTATTTGCAAATATCTGCTTACCTTGACAGCGTTATTTTCTAGCGATTTGTTGGTCGACGGGTTTAGCTAGTATAAACTGTCACTGTTTTTACACTTTAAATATATATAGAGAGAGTTAATTCTATGATGAATCTATTGATAAGAATTAACTCTCTGACCACTTAACGAAGGAAAATAGTCTAGCCACTCCCACAATAACGAATTTTTAACGGACCGCGCTTAAAAACACACGTAAACCGAAAGATAGCTTATTCCTAAAATTTCGCTTGAAGATGAAACGGGACTAAACACCACAATTCAACTTGATTTTAATAATTATTTCGATGATTTCGGCTCTCGTTTTTGAAACATGTGAACTCTTATGTAGCGAAGGAATCATATTTTTAATCAAAAAATATTGTTATTATTATAATAAAGCTCTACTTCTGTATGGAGCACTGTCTTCTTAAAAATAAACCAAAAATACTAAGGAACCCTGGATTAGGCACCCAAAGTGTTCTTTTCTATTTTCTGCATACCTGCGCACTTACATATATATATGTATATATATATATATATATATGAACGTCAATTGGACAGCAAGAGGTCATTTCAACTGTATAATGATGAGACGTATTTGCCAATCTAGCAGAGCACTTAAGATGGGAAAGTCGAAATACCAAAGGGAAAAGCTTATCAGAAAAAATTACCATGAAAATATCTATAGAAAAAGTGCAGGGAAGTTAATCATGTGTTGTTGGTTTTATATATGTATATATAAATACGGGTGAGATATTGCAATCGATTTTAAGCTTTATTTACGAAAATCGATGCACAGAGGAACCAGTAGTGCTTTTGATTCAAACCTTTTAATTCAGTGCTTTCAGAGGAATTTGTCGGCTGTCCAATGTCTCACGAATCAAGGGCCTAAACAATTTATCTTCTCCACTGCTGATTACGTTGTCGCTGATCTATTGTGATTTGCAATGGAAACGTCACATTATTCCTCGACAATGAGCGGCCTGGTTAAACAGCTCCGCCATTGTATAGCCAGTCGATGTTGTTGCTAGCGCTTATTTTCTCCCCCCTGTCTCAGATTCCATCAGAAAAACGACTCTGTGAGATTTCAAGAAGCTGGAGTAAAATACTTGTTCGGAGTTAACAGTTCGTTAAGCAGACATCCTTGTAAATTCAAATCTGTGCTCTGTCTTTTGCACATTTTCTCTATACCACACTCCCCGTCTCTATCAGTTTCTCTCCTCTCTCTCTCTCATATATATATATATATATATATATATATATATATATATGAAGAAAAATATACGGAAAAAACAAACAAAAATCCTAATATGCAATTATGCTGTTTTAATGTTAATTAATTGCATATTTTTTCTTCATACTGTCGGATCTATATCCATATATTTATATATATATATATATATATATATATATATATATATATATATATATATATATATATATATATATATATCAGTATGTGTTGCAGTTCATTTACATTACATGAATCATTCAGTTTTTATCTGTTTTTTGTATGAATGATTCATGTAATGTAAATTGAACTGCACCACATACTTGATATTACAATAACTGATCCGACGTGCAACTTTCGGATAATAACTGTGACATTCCTGTATTTATTTAGTTCATGCCACATTGACTGAAAAAACCTACCAGTACAAAAGAATTCTCCTATTATATATTAGTACAAAAACGCATAATCTTAAAATTTAAAAATTCAACCTCTGCGTTGCGACCGCACGCTCCCAAAAAAAATTCTTACAATTAACAATAACACATTTTTAAAAACATATTTCGGATTACATCTATTCTTTCGTTGTTCTGTTATTACCGGGAAGTAAAAAACAATTCTATTTCCATACCTGATGATGTCTGTATGCACAGATGAAAGCTTGTAAAAAAATAAAAAAAGACCTTATGAAACTGGAATTTATAAACAGGGATCATAACATTCATCTACAGGTTCGGGGTTAATGTAATTTATTAAATTTGTTTGCGAAGATGTATTCTCGCCATTTATTAACTTCTATATCTGGTTTCTGTATGAATGATTCATGTAATATATACATACATACATACATACATACATACATAAAACCTATTGTTCTTACCCTAAATTCTCTTTTTCTCTTTATCACCCTCAGTCATCACTTTCTGTCTTATCCTTTTTTTCGTTTCCACACATCCTCTTTCTCTTAATGTTTCTATCTCTCTGTATCTTTCTCTCTATATATATATTGCTTTCTTTCTCTGAAATTCTCCACACTGCTCTTTTCTTTTCCCTTTCTACCATCCACCCATCTCCCTACTTAATAATGCATTTTGTTCTACTTCTCTCTCTCTCTCTCACTTTCTCCCACTCTCTCTTATCAGTACCTCTTTTGCTCTTTCTATGAGAATCATTTTTCCCACCATCACCTTCTCTCTTTCTCCCTTCCTTAGGATGTGCGCGTGGATAGAGTCTTGGAATGAGAAAAAAACCGTGAACCTATCTCTTCCCCTCACCTATGGGTTAAATAGTAGGACCTGCATCTGGAAAATCAATACTATCTCCCAAACATTTTTAATGTGGCATTTACTCGCATAAAAAAGAATTATTCTTACAATCCAACCCCAAAGGCCGTAAAAAACACCGAACAATTTCTCTCTCTTACCTTTTGTCAGTACGTATATCATTTGTATGTTGTGTATATATACTATTATATACAAAGTATTTCGTGTATATATTCTATTATATACTGTTTCTCTTACTCCCCCTCTCCCTCTCTCTCTCTCTCTACCTATCTATCTATCTATCTATCTATCTATATATATATATATATATATATATATATATATATATATATATGAAGAAATATAGTCTTAGTTAGGATGTGCTATATTTATGGGATAAAGTGCACAATATCAGAGATAGAGCGTGTGTAAATAGAAAAGTGAACATAGAAGTCAACACTTAGAGGCGACAGTCTGTTTCATCCTAGATGCAATCATTAAGCCTTTATATATATATATATATATATATATATATATATATATATATATCTCCTTCAATATATATATACTTTCGATATATATATATATATATATATATATATGTGTGTGTGTTCGTGTGTGTATATATATATATAGGAAGAGAGTGAAAAGGCGAGAATAATAATGAATCAAACGAGATAAATAAAAATAAGACGGATATATAGATAAGAAACAGATTGAGTCCAATGGATGGACGGTTTGAAAAATAAACTTTCAATGTCATTTATTTTCTCCATTTTTCAACGCAAGTGGGACAACGGATGGCACTTATTATTTGTGACGGAAGCTTCTTCAACAGACGATAAACATCAACGGGAATTTGTTTCGCTTTGCTATGCTTCCGTCTTTAATCTCGCGTACACTTGTATGTAGTTGGATGTATCCTTGACTACTAAGCCCACCCACCCGTCCACTCATTCTATCCCCAGGGGACCAAGAACATGAGCGCACGAGCGAAAGAAGGAATAAACTTTAAAAGGTTCTTTTTAAAAAAAAAAATAAAAAAAAAATACGTGTTTTTCTATTTCGGATAACGTACCTAACGAGCTTGTATAAATAGATATCAGAACATAGACAAGGAGAGATAGTAAAATGGCTAAACATAGCTTAGAGCCTACAAAGGATAGTAAGTTAGTGGGGTATCTGTACCGAACATGTGAGCAACTTAGAGAGTTTAAAAACAAGGAGAAGGCTTATACTTAACATTAGAATGAGGCAGCTGAAGTTTCTGGGACACATAATGAGGAAGGAGGGCCTAGAGAATCTGATACACACGGGTCGAATAGAGGGAAAGAGAGACAAGGGAAAGCAGCGTGTGACATACCTGACAAGCTTGAGGAGGTGGATGACAGAACGTGGTCATATATATATATATATATATATATATATATATATATATATATATAAAAGGCCTGACGATTGCATCTAGCATGAAACAGATGTAAGGAGTATGCTGATAATCTGCAAGGGATAGAATGAGGTGGAGAGCCATCATCGCCTACGTCCTGAAAGGACATGGCAAATAAAAAGAAAGAAGGTGTTTCTCGTTGCTCTGAATAGATAAGGCACATAGAAAAAGAATTTCTCTGCCCTGCTTCCTCTCTAAAGTCAGATGCGGTTTTGCCGTCAGTCATTGGGTGCTGATTTTCAAGGTAAGCATTTAGTTTAGTGTAGCATGATCTTCCATGCTCTTGGTAGTTGGTACATTTCTATGCTTGTAAAATCTGTTATATAGTTATCATCTCAATATCTACAGCACACGTTCCCTATGTATATAACCATGTCCTGTTTTTTAAAATCTTTTTCTATATCTCTATCTCTCAAAAAAAAATTGAATTTAATATTATCAGCAACCGTTTCTCCTTCATGCGCATGTGTAATCGCATAGTGGTCAATTTAATTTTAGTCTGATGAAGTCGTAAAGGACCGAACGAGTCCTTTTTCATTTTGCAGTATGAATGGTCCAAGCAAAGGAAGGTGACACTACAGGGTGGGCAACCTATTCGACACTATTAGAATGATGGAAATAGTCATTTTATATTCATTGTAAGCAACGCATTTAAATAGTATTTGGGAATAAATAACAGGTGACAAATATAGCAAAAGGAACAACAAAAGATTTGTTAGACTTTTCAAAACGAACATAACCAATTCCGGATATTAACTCTCTCTCTCCTCCTCCCCACCCTCTCTCTAACTATCTCTCTCTCCCTCCCCTCCCTCTAACTATCTCTCCTTACCCCTCCCTCTCTCTAACTATCTCTCTCCTCTCTCTAACTATCTCTTTCTCCTCTCTATCGCTCTCTCCCCCCCTCTCTCTAACTCTCTCTCTCTCTCTCTCTCTCTCTCTCTATATATATATATATATATATATATATATATATATATATATATATATATCGTGTGTAACAGCAAAATTGTCCAAATCGTGTAACATCACAGGATTATTGTCCATCCCATAAAATGTTTAATATCTAAAAAAACTCCTAAACTGAGTTTTTCTTTATTTCTGATGTTCTCAATACTGGGTTATTTGTGCTAAAATTGAAAGTCATTAGTTCCAAAAATTTGAATTTGGGGATACTTTTGAGATTATTTTGAGAGACCGACTAAAGTTTGAATTTGGTGACTTGAGCAACTTAACAAAAGCCGTGCTCTGGTAAAATTAGAATTTGTTGGCTTGATACTTTTGGGACCATTTTTGAAAGCTTCGCTCTAATAAATGTTAAGCTTCTTACAATTTTGGGGACAGCATCTGAAAGCCAAACATATAAAAGCCTGGATTTCGCTACTTATAATTTTTGAGCCTTCCTTTTACAACCCAGCGATTGAAAATCTTGTATTTGGTCTTTTGAACTTTTTAAGTCTATTTTTCAACCTTCAGCTCTACTAAATTTTGATTTTTTGCTACTTATGACTTTTGAGCTTCATTTTCAAAGTATGGTGCTAGTAAATTTGGTATTTGACTGCTTGGGGCTTTTCAGTCTACTTTTGAAAACTCAGCTATACTAATATTTGGTTTTTGCTACTTACGACTTTGGGGGCTACTTTAAAATAAGCTGTGTTGACTCAGATTACTAATGGGAACTAAGTCAATTCACAATTTGATAGCGTTGGGATATTTCAAATATAATCCAATTCACAACTAATTGTACAGTCTACCAACCATTGACTGATTTATTATCCAATCATAAGTGCATGCTGTCGTGTGTGTGTGTATGCGATGCGCATATGTATGAGTGTGTCACGCGCATGTTCAAGTGTGTATGTATGTGTGTGAGTGTAGTGCAATTTCTCATGGGTCATCACGTCTAATCGAAACAAGATGTTTAAATTTAATTCTCTTACTTCGGTTGCAAAAAAGAAAAGAAATTAACAAGAAAAAAAATGAAAAATATTCGGGAAAAAAGAACAATATTGAAATGAGGTTTTCTCTGGCCCAAATACACAGACGCAAAATATAACTCACTAAGTATGGCTTGCGAATCGAGTTTATCATGCAGCATGTTTAGGGAAAAGGATTAAAACAGATACTGGTCTTGTTAAAAAGGCAAGAAATGTGTGCTATTAATGAGGCCAGAAATTACTACCAATGGCTTGAGAAATTAAAGTGATGATTACACTAATTCCCCATGTATAATACACATCTTTTTCTAAACAATAATAAGCAAAATTAGGGTGCGTATTATGCACAGCTACAAAAAAATCTTTAAAAGATTGCCGTTTCATAGGTCGACTTCAGTTGCGAAATGACTACTCACCACAAAGATACGAAAATTTGACACTAACATTCGGCGATTGCTACCCTAAAAGTTTGTCAAATACAATCATATGTACCTAAAAATACTTACAAATGTAAAATAAAATAAGAATTATCATAAAACTAAATTAAAATAATAGTATTCTATGTTTAAAAGCATTTTTAATAAGAGTAGGAAACGCTGGCCGTAATGAAATTGGAGAGGTACAATTTATAGGGTTTGATTACCAAATAAGGAGTGCGTATTAGAAGCATTATCTCAAACTTTCATCACAATTTTAGGGGTGCGTATTATGGATGAAGGCGTATTATACATGGGAAATTATGGTATATCTCTATTATATGTATCATATTCACTAAGTATGGAATATCGTTAGTAGATATTATAAACATCTAAGTTACAAATATCTTTATGTCTACCAGATCAAAGGACAACAAAGAAGGCTGTTAAGCTGAATGTCATTTTCCATTTATAGAATCTGTACTATAATGATTTGTAAATAAGGGGAGACCACTCTGTAAATAGCTAAAATCCATATTTAATTAAAATACGCAGCATGCATGTATCCATATATACACGACTGCGCAAATAAATATACACGCACATTTCCGTTACTCTGGAATAAATCTAACCCACTTCCGGGGTAGATATACTGCTTGATGTGGGATTAACCCTTAGAGCTGATCGTAATAATAAAATTAATGTATCTATCATTATATCCGCAGTAAGGGACGAGGTTGTTTTTTAATGAGAAGAGACTAAAGTAAGTCGCCCATCGGTACTCCCATAGTAACCACACGTTTCTTCCGTTGTGTAGAGGTTTATCCCTTGTTTTCTATTTAGGATTGGGTTCCCCGTTTCGTCTGAAGCCATTTTCTTTCTCTTTCACTCTCAGTAGCCCTTTGCATTTCAGTGACATTATCACCTTCCTTGGGGTAAATTCAGGAGTAGAGGTTTAGCCCTTGTTTCCTGTTTAGCATTGGGTTTCCCGTTCCTTCTAAATCCCTTTTCATTCTCTTTCACTCTCAGTAGCCCCTTGCGTCTTTGTGGCATCATCACCTCCCCCCAAGGGTGAATTGTTTAAAAAAAATGAAGTGCATTTTAAACACGAAGGTCTTGAGCTCCTTCCGTCTCCACCCTGAGTCTACTTATTCTTCGTGTTCATCTCTCACCTGACTGCCAGTGTACTAATTTGCTGGCAAATTTATCATCATATCCGATACAGTCTCCTGCTAGACGCAACCTTCTTTATCCCACGTTTGATTTTACCTTTCGTATGTCAATTGTAATAGACCAATGTTTGATGTGTGACTTCTCCAGGACATATAAAGTGCCACCGTAAGCAGTCTTCTGCAATGCTCTTTTCTTCAGTGATTTTGGTCATAGTTCACGTCTCTACTCTACATAACAAGACACATTTGTTTTCGTAAGAAATTTAGTAAAATATTATATCGGGTATATGTAATGAAAGGAAGTAATATTGTGTTTTTTTTTTTTCATTTTTTGCTTCCGTTTTTCTCCTTTCTATTTAGAGTTTCGCTAATATGGAAAGCTAACCCAACAATTTTTCATCTTATTTTTTCATATATTTCTTTTATTCTTTTTTTATCTCTAAATAATTTGATTTATTTTTTAAAACATTTTATTTTATTTATTTTTTTTAAAAAGAAAAAAATCCTGACGGCGTTTTTTTTTTCTAATTTTTCCTTGTATAACTTGTTAACGAACCACCCACATCAAACTATAATAATAGAAATTAAGGAACATGGTGTGATTAAACACAATAAAAGCCTTTTCACTTTTTGATATACGATAAAATAAAGAGGAATGTCTAAATGAAAGATGTCGTTGTCTTCAAGCCTAACAAACAGAGGAGGCGGCTTTAAATGAGGTCTGCAACGAGATATTTAAATAAATAAAAGAATTTTTTATTTTCTGAATTAGAAAATTAACTTTATTTACGCTAGATTTTTATCAGTTGCTGACACTGCAAATCTTCATTGCCTTGTGTTACTCGATTCTGTGCAAATACCGTTGTGAAAATCAGATACAGCGAAACTCAAAAATAGATGCAATTGTTCATGATTCTGCAAGTATATATAGCCACAGCGGTTTTGATTTCAGCATCTGGAAGAAATATAGACAGAGAAATAGTAAAATGATTTAATGTTTTTTTTTCTATTTCCTTTAAAATCTCCGAAGCTAACAATATCATATTGTTTTTTAATACATAGCAAAACTAAAAAAAATCTTCCGTTCAACACGCTTACCATTTAATCCAACGTTTTTTTTTTAATTTTTTCGTCCATTGCTCTAAACTTTTGTAGCAAAATGGCTGAATACACCTAACAGAAAAATTGATCGATCTATTTTACCCTGATTTTTAATGTAAAGTTCAATCGAAAGTTTTATTAGAAATAAAAAAAGAGTACTTAACTTTTATGTAATATCAATCAATGCTGGACAATTTCCTTACAAATGGAGAAGAAACTTGAAGTAACAGAAATGTGGTTCTATAGAATGATGCTGAGAATAACTTGGACCGAAACTGTGAGTAACGATGAAGTTTTAGAGACGATAGCAACAAAAAAAGATACTTATACTTAACACAAAGACGAGATAGTTGTCATTTCTAGGGTACCTAATGAGGAAAGAGAGCTCGGAAAATCTGATACTCACATGACAGATTGAGTAAATGGATGGCAGAATAGGGTTTCAGAGAGCTAACAAAAAGACATTTATCAACAGTGATAAAGGATAGGAAAAAGGGGGAGACAATGGAGATCTCCGCCATTTTCGTATCTTGGGGCATTAAGAATGTATTTGCAATAAATCTAATGAAAACGATGAATATGCTTTTTTTGGCAACAAAGCTCGGAGATTTGTTTCTGGCAATGAAAGCCGGGACCATGATGGAGATGAATCTAATATTTGTTTTCTTTAGTGAATATTTTCAAATATTCTGCTTCCCATAATCCTGTTATGGGGAAATATAGAAGTGGAACCATCCGGGTAACTTTGGCGATTTTTTTTTTAAAATATAACCTTTTGTATGGAACGCCAACAAATGATTTTTATATCGTATTTTTCTCCTTTCTTTCTTGTTACAAGTTGTACAATGATATTGAAAATAAAATTCGCCTTTACACTAGTTTTTCACCGGTTGTCGCTTACGCACACAAAACATTCAGCTACAGTGTAACCCGGATATAAGAGACTCGGATATAAGAGAAACCCGGATATAAGAGAGATTTTATCTGGTCCCAAATTAGAGCCTGTGTTAATGTATATAAAATAGACCAAACCCGGATATAAGAGAAATCCGGATATAAGAGACTTCTTATCCGGTCCCGACAACTCTCTTATATCCGGGTTACACTGTATAGCTAAAATATCTTTTTTATTATATAATGACTTTGTAGAATCTAGGCAGTCATGGCTTTGCACAGATTATTTATGAATTGTCAAGAATATTGATAAACATAGGGGAGGGGTTTCCAGTTGTCCTAGTTGCCTAGTTTTTTTTTTATTCAGCGTTGTCCTTCTTCTAGCTACTATTAAAGGCGAGAGCGATCAGTCTAACCGTCTATTTATCTTTTTGTAGGGAAAGAGTGCATATTTATGAAATTGAACTAGACATATTATGCTGGATTTTGAACTTCCACTCTCAGTGTCGATAACCTTTTCGCTACCCGCATAACCAAAATGGCTTCATTAACCAACTCAGGACTGAATATTGGTAATTACACAGAGATTAAGAACAACTAATTTAAACTTTTTCAGTAAATACTATCAAGATCGATCCAAGCCTTTGAAATCAACTCAGTCTTTCCCCATGAATCTTTTCTCGGTCTAACTCAGTTTCTGATTTATATTAACAATCTACCAAAGAACATATTCAAACTTTTAGTGAATATCTATGTAAATGACACAACAATGTATAGGTGCACCTCCCCAAATTAATATGATCAGAGTCTGGCATCTGATCTCTCCTCTGATCTAACTCTAACAGCTCAATTCAACAACTCCAAGATCAAACTAGTAACAACCCACCATAATCGAGCAGACCCTAAACTTTACCTATCATGAAGAATTGTTGTTCTCTTAAGAAAGCCCTTATCTTAAACGCTTATTGGAAGTCAAACTCACGCCAGACCTCAAGCTGAACTCATATATAAAATCCATCGCTAAAAATACTGACAAAATGATCGGTTCCTTGTACCGTTCCAGTAAGTACCTGACTCCTGCTGTGATCTATTTTTATAAGAGACAGATCAGATTAAAAATGGAGTATTGTTGAGCTGGAGCTGCCTAGGTATCACTGGCCAATTCAAAAGCATTCTACGCGGCATTGGGAGTGATGAATTAATTTTGCATCCTGAAGAATCTTTTTCGGTTTATTGCCATTTCCATGTTCTAGCGAGTTGTATTCCTCCATTCCACTAATCCTGATCTTCGTAGCTAAGACCACGTCAGGCCACTTACACGGAGACGAATCCTCCCCATTCTCTTCGTATTCCATTAGGAAGAAAAAAAGTTCTACTCGGACAACTTCTTCCCAAGAGCTGCTGCACTTCTTCCCGCTCGTCCTACGCACATGTAACAGTATGATTTAGTAAACCTCTGCTTTGAGTGGCTCTTAGGGCTTGTATTTGGAAAAATGACTTGTTCATTTGACGCTAGTTGCGGCAACTGTGATTTTTGCATAATATTTTTTCAAATGTTGTTGGTTAGCGTTTGTATTCAGAAGTCAGCTTGATATGAACTTACGTCAATCATCTAAACAGCACTTATTTTATTTCTAGCAGAAAAAGAATTAGCACTCTATAATAATTATTAGAACCTAACATGAATGCCATACGTTTAAGGTATGTACTGAGCTGACAGAATGGACTGGGTGGTTAACCACTGCGCGACGCGGCACGACGCGACGTGACACTTATATTTCCGAAGTTTAGCTGAGTTTAGCAGAAGACCAGAATTGCGCGTATCTAGCAAGTATCGAATTAACTTAACGAGTAATGGGTTGCTAGGCAAGCCCGGGAAGCATACACCACAACGAGGCACCCAATTTTTTTGCGACAACACGAGGATTAATATTTCTTTTAGAAAAAACAAAGAAAGAAAAAAAAAACTAGGCAATGAAATTAAGAAACGAATCAGTGATTCACTTTAGAAACGTCTACACACACACACACACACGCACACACACACACACACACACACACACATATATATATATATATATATATATATATATATATATATATATATATATATATGTATATGTACATGTATATGTGTATGTAGTATGGTACATATTTAGGTAGCAGAAAAAACATTTACATTTAAACAAATTCTGTTGAATTCCACCAGATGGATTTGTCTGTATAAGTTTCTAATTGCATTTTCTAATTTCGAATACGTTATTGAGCATCCAGATTACATCATTTTTATCGCTTTCATGAGAAACACACGTACAAACACATTCACACTCACACACACACACACACGTGTGTGTGTGTGAATGTGTGTGTGTGTGAATGTAGTACGCGTGTTTCTCATGAAATATATAAAGAATAACAAAACTGATATATTAGTCTTTCCAGGGCACCTCGGGGTTGTGTAATGGTTAGCAAAATTGTCTCGCTAGAACAATTACGACTGAAAAGTGAGTTCGATCCTCACTGGATGCCCCATACTTTCGGCCTTGTGCCACATCTCAGCTACGCTTGGAAAATCACTTTGGGCACCTCGGCGTGGTGTAATGGTTAGCAAGCTTGTCTTGCTAGGTCAGTTACTACTGAAAAGTGAGTTCGATCCTCACTGGAAAAGTGCTACGCTTTCGACCTCCTCACTTTGGCTTGCTAAATCAGTTACAACTGAAAAGTGGATGCCCTGGATGCTTTCGGCCTTGTGCCACATCTAAGCTACGCTTGGAAAATCACTTTGGGCACCTCGGCGTGGTGTAATAGTTAGCAACTTTGGCTTGCTAAATCAGTTACAACTGAAAAGTGAGTTCGAACCTCACTAGATGTCCCATACTTTCGGCCTTGTGCCACATCTAAGCTACGCTTGGAAAATAACTATATTAGTCTTTCCACAACGTCATGTTTAATGTGGGAGAGCTGAGTTCGTATTCCAGTCGATTCCATTACATTTACTTACGTGCTAATACCCTTGGGAAAGGTATGAATCCTCTTCTGCTCCCTCCAGCTATGGGTAAATACCAGGAAAGACTGGGTTCTATAGCCATGGATGGCAACTGATCTAGGAGAAGGACAACTCTGAATTCAAAACCTGTGGAGGTTCGTTTGGGAACGTTGTGGCACGGAGTGCACCAGGTCTCTGTAATCAGACATTCAAATAATGTGGATGGTTCTATACAAAATCTTCAGCACAATAATCACATCATATGTGCCGGAGTCTGGCTGTTGATTCCTATGAATTGAAATGCTTGATCCTCATACGTCGAATACGACTGGAGTGTCGAATATATATATACTTAGATTTACTAAACGTAGATAAGATGTGGCATAATACTGATAGTATAGAGCACTCAGTGCGGATCGAACTCGCTGCTAAGTTGGAATTGACCTCACAAGACAAGCTTGCTAACCATTACAACACGACGAAGTACCCAGCAAGTGTGTCAGTTGTTGGAAATCGAATACAGCATGTACTTCAAAAAAAGAAAACAGAATTAGAATATATGTAATTTTCTTAATGTAAGTACATGTGGTCAAATTACTAACATGGGAATTCATGTTGCGGCCTTCATAAAAATTCCGACTATTGATTTGCAACACTTATAAAAACAAATTGGCCTTAATTAAATGGAATGTCGTCGTCCAACTTTTCCCTTAGACCCATGAACTGTTTGAGAAATTACTTGGAAAAAAATAAGTAAAAAAAAAATTAAATCTTTCTTCTTTTTTTTTTAAATTTCTTGTGTTCGCTTTCGTCCAGATGCCAGGATGTGCGAGTGATGGAATCGCTTGCAACTCGGAATGTAAAATCAGAAGACCGAGTTCGAATTCCACTAGCGTTCGTTATATTCACTTAGGCGCAAATATTCTTGTGAAAAGTATGAAGCTATTTCTTCCGCTAGCTATGTGTTAAATATTAAGATTTATATTTGGAAAAATCATTGTTATCGAAAAGACGTGTTAATTTTTAATATTCACTCGTCAAAGAAAAAGAGGAATTTTTCTTACAGTTCAAAAATATATTTTGAATTTAAATAACCCACAAAAGGTTGATAGGAGGTAAAAAAAAAACAAAAACAAATTACTCACACAGATATAATTTATAATTTATATATATATATTCATATAAAACATTTAATTTGATTAAAATATTTAACTTCAGAAATAATGAAACCTCTTTTTAATGTCGGAAATATCAAAAGAAATGCTTTTGGCACCTCAATAGAACCTACGGATATTTGAAACACCCTTTTGTTCGGAATGAGGATATAATTTCCGGAAAACGTAAATCCGGTCCGACGTCTGACCTGCTGAGCTTGAATCGGAGTTAATGAAGAATTGATTTTTCTAGATACCAGCAAATAATTGCTAGAATATATAGATATTTATAACCTTTAGCGAATTCACTAGGCTATAATGACCAGTAAAACTATCTTGTTAAAACTATCTTTGGTGCGTTCAAATTAGCTTTATCTTTTGGTCTCGTAGAGAGAAAATGTAATCGGGCATCCCATAATAATCTATCAACACAAATAAAAGCCTGACATGTAAAATTCCCTTTTCCGCAGGACCACTCGTATGAGAAGTGGAAAGTGCTTATTAAATCAATTGCTAAGTCTGAAGCTAAAAAGTTGGTTCACTGTGTCGTTCTAGACACTTTTTCTCTGTAGAATCTATCTTACATATTTATAAGTCTACCATTCATCTTTGCTTTGAATATTGCTGCCGCATCTGGTGCGGTGCTCCTACTATATATTTAGAGATTCTTGATAGAATCCAAAGAATCGGCAATGCTATTGGTCCTGATCTGGCATCTCGGCTTCAGTCCCTTTTCCATCGCCGTAACGGATCTTCTCGAGTCTTTTCTATAAATACTTTCATGGTAATTGTTCTGATGAACTTTCCTCTAGTTTTACCTAGACGTTATGAATTTAAGCTCAGTACTAGATTAGCGACAAGTTCTCATCAATTTACAGTTGAAATACCTAGATTTAACCATAAATTCTATACTAATAGTTTCTCCTACCGCACTTCTTGCTTGTGGAACTCTCTTCCGGCTTCTTTATATGCTTTTAAACAAAAGTTTGACAGCACAGAATTTGTATATAGCCTTAAATATACAAAAACGCATTCTTTAAAGGAACCTTTTTCGACCAATATTTCAGAAGAATACATTGGTACCTCAGATAAGCAAAATTATATATATATATATATATATATATATATATATATATGTGTGTGTGTGTGTGTGTGTGTGTGTATAAATATAAATAAATATATCTATATATATATAATTATTTATATATTATATGCGCGGTACTTATTAGTTTGTCTGACGATCGCTAAAGCGTGAAACCCAGGGCCAAAAACTCACATCTATCCAGATATATATATATATATATATATATATATATATATATATATATATATATATATATATATATATATATATATATATATATATATATATATATATATATATATGTTGTGGAAGAGGAAGAATATTTTACAGACTTATGTGAGCCTGAGTAAAAAAAAAAAAACACGAAATGGCTTTTTAAACAAACATCAATTAATAAATGTCTTTAGAAAACCTGTTTAAAGAAGTTTAAAATAGAAATGAACCTCATAGTTGAAGTTATTAATAGTTCCGCACTATCTTCGAAGTGCTTACGGATCGCGAGGAATAAAATACACGTGTTGTCGCTCGAAAGTCAAAAGGAAAAGAGTGTGAGTCTTTCGAAAATCGCACCGCCTCTAAATTTAGCCAAGGACGGTAATCAATATATATATATATATATATATATATATATATATATATATATATATATATATATATATATTATTTTATAAAAAAATTTATAACATAAGTATGTTATAAAATCACTACAAAAATAGCCATTTTGTTTCGTTAACACTCTCTCTGTCTTATCAAATGGTGTTGAAAAGAAAATAAATGTTTTAAAAGTTTTTAATTAACGATCCTACACTTGATAAGACTCCCTAGTGTAGAAACAAAATGGCTATTTTTGTAGTGATTTTATAACATACTTATTTTATTTTTTTTTTTATAAAAATAATTATATCTGCTCTACTTTGTATTGAGCACTCTTTTAAGAATAGTAATTGTTGGTTATTGGAATTCATTCCGTGTATACCAATTATATACTTTTGATATATATATATATATATATATATATATATATATATATATATATATATAGGCAGTATGAAAGCTTATTTTGCTATCACGCAGCATATGATATTATTTTTTTGACCAAGTTCACCCCAAGCAAGGCAGTAAAGCCAATACGACATAAGGGATTACTGACTGTGGAAGAATTAGAAACCAGAAACATTACTAAGGAGCGAGAACAATAGAAGAGTAATCAGGGAGACAATTGATAGCGATTGACAATGCATTTACATCTTTGAAGATTTAAGATGGCTGGAAAGCATAGAGTCGGAAGTGAGTTCCACAAACAAGAAATGCTAGAAAAATAGCATAGAACTAACGGTTACATCTAGCCTTTTCAACTGTAAATCAGTAAGCCATTACCGCCAATCGAGTACTGCACTTATATTCAGTAAGTCTAGGTACCATAGCGTAGAGCTCATTCGAACAGTTGCTATGAAAGCATTTACAGAAAAGACACAGTGAGGCAAGTTTACGGCGGTGGGAAGGTATCTGAAGCCGACTAATAAAATTGCGGATTCGTTGGAATTTATCAAGGATCTGTAGACATATATCAAGAGCAACGTACCATATGTGGCAGCAACATTCTAATCATGGCCGAATTTATAGGTATGTAAGATAGATTCCGGAGAGAAAAATTATATAATGCTACACAACTTTAACAGCTATGTAATTTTTACGTATGAATTATTATTCAAGTGGTTGAAATGATTACTTAAATTGTTGATGCTTGGATCTAATAAGGAGAAAAGAAAGATATTTCAGTGTAATTAAACTAGTAATATTCTTGAATACGCCCCAAAGATAGTTTTAACAAGATAGTTTTACTGGTCATTATAGCCTAGTGAATTCGCTAAAGGTTATAAATATCTATATATTCTAGCAATTATTTGCTGGTATCTAGAAAAATCAATTCTTCATTAACTCCGATTCAAGCTCAGCAGGTCAGACGTCGGACCGGATTTACGTTTTCCGGAAATTATATCCTCATTCCGAACAAAAGGGTGTTTCAAATATCCGTAGGTTCTATTGAGGTGCCAAAAGCATTTCTTTTGATATTTCCGACATTAAAAAGAGGTTTCATTATTTTTGAAGTTAAATATTTTCTTATTTTAGTAACTGTTTTTGTAAAATTTAAATTGCTTTCGTTTTTAGTGGCTTATGCCTAACTTATGTCGGTAGTAGAGCACTTTAGATTGCGTCAAATGAGACTGCAGTGACATATAATCTTCTTCGTCTTCTTGCGGTTTCCATTCAAGATGTCGGCTATCATTCCTAACCATGGTCTCCCATCCTATGTGGTTCTCGGTGCAGTTTGTCTTTTCGCTATGTCTCCCAATCCTTGTTTCGCCAAACATTTGCAAAAGCCCGTTAGGTAGGCTACAGGCTGCTTTCCTCTGTTCCTCATCCTCGTGAGTGTTAAAGTTTCTAAACCTCTTTCCATCATTATTCTTATAATTAGAATCGCTCTGATTCTAAACCTAAATAACTTTTTGTTCATATTTTCCCTAAAGCTTCATCATTGCGCACAGGTTCAGTTCATGGTATTCTTTGCATCCCTCTGTAGAAACACATATCTGTTAGTTCAAGTTTCTTCTTCATCTGTTTCATTGATTGATTGATTGATTCATTTTCTAGGGCTTATCAACCTTTTGCGAGTTATTTAAAGACAGGAAATATTTTTAGACTGTCAGATTTTTTTTTGGTTTTGAAGATAATAATGACTTCAGCGAATGATGGATGATTTCCTCAATGATGAAGAAGAAACACGTGGCGACGTAGATGTAGTTTTACAGAAGGATGCTAGGGATAACATCGACCGAATGTGTGAGCAACGATGAGGTCTTAGAGAGGATGCAAACAAGGTAGCTTATACGTATCACCAGGAAGAGTTTGCTAAAGTTTCTGGGACACATAATGAGGAAGGAACACCTGATACTCACGAGTCGAATAGAGGAAAATAGAGATAATGGAAAACAGCGCATGACATACCTAGAGGACTTAAGCAAGTAGATGAGAGAACTAAAGAGGTAGCAAAGAGAAGGAACTTGTTGAGAGTTGCAAGGGATAGAGAGAGGTGGAGTGCCATGATCGCCTAAGTCCTGAAAGGGAGAGGCAGCTGAAGTTTCTGGGACACAATGGGGAAGAAGGGCCTGGAGAATCTGAATAGAGGGAAAGAGTGACAAAGGAAAACAGCGCATGACATACCTAGAGGACTTAAGCAAGTGGATGACAGAACATAATCTGGGGGAGGTTACAGAGGAAAGGGACATGTTGAGAGCTGCAAGGGATAGAGGGAGGTGGAGAGCCATGATCGCTGACATCCTGAAAGGACACGACACATAAAAAGAATGACACAAATTTTACTAATTAGCCCAGAGGAGAAGAGATGAATTCATAGATTTTCCAAGAGTATTTGCGACTAATTGAATATAAAGAACTCAAATGGAATTGGAACTCGGTTACCTGCTTAACAATTCCTCCCCTTTATCCATTATCCAGCCGCATATCCAAACTTACAGCACCTGGTATTCCTAAGCGGCTCCCATGTAGGTACTAACCAGCCTCGACGTTGCTTAACTTCAGTGATCGTACGGTAACCGGCGTTTCAACATGATATAGCCCTAAGCCTTCTTCATCTGAGAGTAGATTATCTAGCATTCACTACCTTACATGTGTACCTATACATATTAGTTCAGTAGTCGTTTCTCTATTTCAAATGAAATTATCCTATTTCTTCATACGTTGCTTAGCTTTTGGAAGGCATCTTTCGCTATTCCAGTGCGCCTTCGGATTTAGGTGTCGGATTTTCCATCCTCTGTTAAAATACTACCAAGGTATTTAAAAAATTTTTTTATAGTTGCTTGGTTTTGGTGTCTCCAATTCGCAGTTCGCGTCTTAGGCTCTTCCTTTTGCTGATACCCACACATGCTGTCTTCTTATAATTGATGTTTAGTTCTTTCTTCTCGCTTTATTTGACTGTCTTCTGTAGGTGTTGTAGTTTCCATTCTGGCTGCTATCCACACTTTGTCATCTGCATATCTAAATTGTTAAGATTGTCGCCAGAGAAGAAGTCTAATTCTATCAAGTACGCGTCAGTGTAAAATTTGAATAAGTCCGGCGAAAAGACACACCGTTGTCTTTTTAAAACAATCGTGTAATAAGGGAGATTTTCCAAAGCTTTTACTCTAATTTTTGTCAACCATTATGAGAGGCCCATGACGAAATATCTTTTTTATGATTTCTAACTATGGGATAGAGCTGAGGAAAAGTTAATTTATACCTTTTCCAAGGACATTGATGTTAGATGAATAGAAACATCTCTAGTCTTGAAATTCGAATATGGTTCACCGTTTTCCTTGCTGAAGGCCGTTACTCCGCCAAAACTGCTTTAGTCTCTCTACAGATTACTTTCCTCTTTCCTGTTTCTCTTGCTCGGCCCGGGTGCAGCCATTTCCAAGTTACAATTATTTCACTATCCGTTTACCCTCTGCCTCTACTCTGATCCCATTCATTTAAAATTGCCAGCCTCTCTCTCTCCGTTTCTACAAATTCTGTAGTTCTAACGCCATATTAACACCACACACTTTGCGCGCGCATGCGTCAAGATAAACGCAGACATAAAGGGACACATTCACAAGCGCATGCAGTTTTTTTTTTTATATTAGGCACATTCTCTTGAACATAACTAAAACTGAGGACACTCACTCTAGACGGCTGCTGCTGCTTTTTCTTCTGATACTACTACTACTACTATTTGACATGCTGTATTGAATGTCATATGAGAAAGTACCCGATACTCGAAGACGATGTCCACGTTCATTCTCAACTGTAAACTTCTTTTTCTTTTTCTTCTTCTGTATTTTTTCTCTTCTTTCTTTGTCTTTTCGGTTCTTTTTTCTCTTCTTTCTTTGTTTTTTCGGCTCTTTTTTCTTATCGTTTGCTTTTTTCTTTCTTTTACTGTTCATTTTTTTTAAGGAAGCAGAAAATGACGGCTGTCGGTACTTGATTTTTTAAATAAGTCTCCCCCCCCTCTCCAAGCAAGGCGATAATGCCACTAAGACAAAAGGACTATTAGAAGTGAAAGAGAATGAAAAAAACTTTAGAAGGAACCGGAAAATCAATCGTTAACAAGTAAAAAAGTATAAACTTGTACACCTGTTCGGAAGACAGGGGAGAAGTGTGAATCGGATGATAGGCGAAACTATCTTTTATTTTCGTGACTTTATCAAGAATCGGATTAATTTAGAAAGATTACTTGTGTACTAAGTACGTCACATTTTATTATTATTATTATTATTATTATTATTATTATTATTATTATTATTATTTCCTTTGATTTCTGGCGTTTACACATTTTTTTCCGGGTCCCGCCCAGGGACCTAAGGTTAGAAAATGCGTCATGACACTTTCCACTGACAAAAAAAAAAAAAAATTAAATTACATAGATAAAGCCCTTCGTAAGGTGTGGGCTGTACTTGTCAGAACAATTTTTTGTATCTCCTTGAGGCATGGACTTCCAGGAATCCCTTCAATTAGTCTACTGCAATCTTTTCCAACCAGTCCTAGGGCTCCAACTACAACAGGGATTGTTGATGTTCCCATATGCCACATTATTATTATTATTTTTTTTATTATTATTATTATTATTATTATTGTTGTTGTTGTTGTTCCCATTTTCGTTCTTGTTCTTAAGATGTTTTTTTGTTGTTGCTTGTAATCGTTAATCGTAATCGTCTCAAATTGTTCTATTCCTTCCTATCTATTCATCATCTTCTCTTCCTCTGCCTCTACCTCTTTCTCTTACCCCTCCTACTATTATTACTTGTCTTTTCTTTTTTTTTCATTTTTGGCTCCATATCACAACGTCCAACATTGAGGTACTCGACGTAATGCAATGCATAACAAGCTTGTCCCGCTAGAACAATTACAACTTAGTTGCATTCACTTACGCACGAATCCCCTTAGGAAAAGGTAACACTGCATCCCTACTCACTCTACTTATGGGTTGAATAGTAGGACAGACTATGTTCTATAGCCTTGATTGGCAACCAGCCTACCGCAGAAAGAAATGGCCAACTACTGCGGGAAAATCTCCTGCCTAGTCAGTTCTGGATCGAAAGAGACAAGCGTATTTCACGTATGGCACTTAGCTGAGTGAGTTCGATCCTAACTGGGTGCTCCATACTTTCAGTTTTGTGCTACATCTAAGCTATGCTTAGAAAATCTCCATATCGTCCAACGTTTCTTTCGCTTATATTTTCTTCACGAATTTTTTTTCACTTCACTCTCCCTTTCTTCTTCTTTTACTACTTCTTTTTTTTTCTTCTTCTTCTTTTTCTACTCCTTCTTCTTGTCCATTTACGTATTTATTCATTACCCTCTCCTTCTTTATTCCTTCTTTTTTTCTTTTCTCTCTTCTGTCATTCTTTTTCTTCTCGTTTCTCCTCTTCCCATTACGGTCTTTCTTTCACTAGTGTTCACTCTGTTTCTTTCACTCCACGCCCATTGTTTGAATTTCTTCGTTATTTCTTCTCTTTTTTCTCTCTTTTTTACCTTTTCTTCACCTTGAGGTCTTTCTTTTTTCTTTTTCTCTCCCTCCTCGTTCATTTCCATATTCTTCTTTTGGTCTGCATTCCTTCTCTTTTAACTCTGCTTCCATCTTCTTTTTTACTTTTGCCCGCATTTTATTTCTTAATCATTTATTTTTCTTTTTGATTCTTATACTTATGTGGCCTTGTTGTTGCGTGCTTTGCTGAATGCAACACTTACTTTAGTCTGTCTCCATTGGCCCGTCTACGGCGACCCCGTTCTGCACCAATTCTGCGTCCCCACGTTGTGTTGGGTTATTTGTAAGAATATCGGTGGAGAACTGTCAAAGATCAGCATTGACTCATCTCTGACCTGGCTATATTTGTGAAAGAGTAAATCCACAGATTTCGCCAGTGAACTTAATTAACTTTAACAACACAGAACAACTTTTATTTTTGGTACTGTGATTTATTGTCATGAATAGATAAACAAGGGATTTGTAGAAGTTTCCCGTATAAGGAATTCTTGAGCTGGGATAAAGGGGTTGACTAGCGGTTGCAGTTATAACTAACTCGCTCAGAGTCGTCCATCTTGTTTAAATGAAGGCAGCTGATCGAGGGATTTCAAAAAAAGCGGCGTAGAGAACTTTAGTTGATCGAGGCATCACATCTGACAGGAAGTGTTGGTCTACTAGGGCCGGGACCAGTTTGATCTTTTCTTCTCTTTTGGCGACTGCTTTTACGGGGGCCCAAACTCTAATTACACTGTTCTGATTGGGTAGCCAATAATAATGCTTATCCAATGGTATCGTGTTATATGCATCGAAGTGGAGGAAGGACAGACCCTAATATCTAGTATGATTGATGGTCCAATCAAAATAATGGCCTTGTGTCGTAACTATCAGAGGGGAAGACAAGAAGCTCCGTCACAGCTTTTTTCTCATTGGTGAGCCAATCAAAATGGTGGCCTTGTATCGCGCATATCCACATTCAGTGAAACATTAGCCATTTTTTTTTCAAGGGTATTTCCATATTTTTATTTTTCATTTAGAAACTAATAGTATACATCTGAGATTGAATTTCAGCAAGTCCCCTAAATACTCCGAGGCTTACGGCCATATCACGTTGAAACACCGTTTCCCGTACGATCACCAACGTCAAGCCTGGCCAGTTCCTAGACGGGTAACCGCTTGAGAATACCAGGTGCTGTAAGTTTGGGTATATTGGTGGCTTAATAGATAACGGCTCGTAATAGGAAATCGGAGGCTGAGTTTCAATCCCAGTCGGGTTCGTTATATTCGCTTACGTGCAAATACACTTGGGAAATGTATGAACCCAACTCTTCTACCCCACTTATGGGTTAATTAGTAAAACGTGTATCAGTCAATTATTATTATCTCCAAAAGAATTCTTACAATCTAAAAAAATTTCTGGCATTTAATAAATTGCAAAAGGTTGATAAGCCGTAAAAATCAAAACAAATCAATAAATCAACCTAAATGCTTCAGCCCTTTCAATTATATTTCTGCTGATCTTAATATTGATGCTGCCTTGAAATTCTTTCTCTGGTGTCCAGTACCTCTTGCCTTTTCGCTAGGCTTTTTGTAATCGTTCCCAGTGCTCTAGGAACGATCAACACTACCGTTAACGCCATATTTCATGATATCCCCATCAGTGCTTTAGTAAGGTTCAGATATTGTTCGCCTTCCCTTAAATTGCTCTTTTTTTTAAGTGCGGGTATTGTAACGGTTATTGCGATAGAAAGCGGTACCAGCGTGTCGAGTTCAAGTTCCGACCTCGTCTTTCACAAAAAATGCCCTTGGGAAGAACATAAATCCATTTTTTCTTCCCCCCGCCCAGCTATTAAATATGGGTAAAATTGCAGGGAGTCGAGGAGAATGAACTCGCTGAATTCAAAACCGTGGAGATAGCAACGGGAAACTATTCCGCTATCTCTCCCAAGAAGTCATGGGAATTCAAAGATAATAAAGAAAAGGATTCTGTGGAGAGCCATGATTGCCTACAACCTGATGGGACATGTCATTATCGCAAAAAATTCTCATACCATTGGTCCGATAAAATCTTTTTTCTTTCATTCGTTCTATCCCTTTTTTGCATTCTCTCTCTCTCTCGCTCTCTCCCTTTTTTGCATTCTCTCTCTCTCTCGCTCTCTCTTATCTCTCTCTCTCCCTTTTTTGCATTCTCTCTCTCTCTCTCTCTCTCGCTCTCTCCCTTTTTTGCATTCTCTCTCTCTCTCTCGCTCTCTCCCTTCTTTGCATTCTCTCTCTCGCTCTCTCCCTTTTTTGCATTCTCTCTCTCTCTCTCCCTTTTTTGCATTCTCTCTCTCTCGCTCTCTCCCTTTTTTGCATTCTCTCTCTCTCTCTCTCTCTCTCCCTTTTTTTGCATTCTCTCTCTCTCTCTCCCTTTCTTGCATTCTCTCTCTCTCTTTTCCCTTTTTTGCATTCTCTCTCTCTCTCCCTTTTTGCATTCTCTCTCTCTCTCTGCTCTCTCCTTTTTGCATTCTCTCTCTCTCTCTCTCCTTTTTTGCATTCTCTCTCTCTCTCCCTTTTTGCATTCTCTCTCTCTCTCTCGCTCTCTCCCTTTTTTGCATTCTCTCTCTCTCTCTCTCTCTCCCTTTTTTTGCATTCTCTCTCTCTCTCTCACCCGCTATTTCACTCTCTCTAACACTCTTTTTTCCCAATCTCCCTTACGCCGTCTCACTTTCTCAGGCGTTTTCACTCTCTCTTTCAGTTCTTCCTATTCTCAGATTCTGTATCTCTCTTTCTCTTTCAGTTTTTCTCCCACTCCCACTCTCTTATTTCACACTCCCTTATTCTCTTTCTAGATCTAGCTCTGTGTCTCACTCCCTCACTGCCTCACTCTCACTCTCTTTCTCACTCTCCTACTGTCTTTCATTCTCTTTCATTCACTATCTCATTTTCTCACTCTCTTACGCTTACATTATCTCTCTCTCACTCCCGTCTCCTTTCGCACTCTTTCTCAATTTCTCTCTTTTTCACGTTCTTTCGTATTCACTCTCTCTCTCTCTCTTTTACAATTTTTCTTTTTGTTCTTTTCTATTTCAAATATTTCCTCTTATTTTGTCCTAACCTCTTAAATTACATTTTTTCTTAACTATCGCTGCTTTTCTGTCTCTTCTCCCCCAATCTCAAATTACTTCACCCCTCGTTTTCATATCTTTTACCTCCTTTGCTTCATGCTTATTCTTCTGTTTCAGTTTTCTTTTTTCTTTCTTTTTTTTCTATAACCCATTATACTTTCTCTCTACCCACATCCACCCAGTAGCCTGACCGGTTACCAAGGTTCAACCAAGACTTACCCAATTATCACCCACCATACTCGTAACATTCCTCTTCTTCCCAGTTCACTCTCATCTTTCCTCTCAACCCGATTAATTTCTCCTTGGTGACCTCCAAACCAGCCTCCCCAACTCAGCCTCCTTTCGTTCCATCTCTTCTGCTTCCCCACATCAAAAGCCCTTCATGGACCCTACTGGTGGACGGTAGATGTGTCGTTTTTCCCACAGATATTATATACCACAGTCTTAACACGATACACATGAGGCTAGACCCGCAAATGGATTTCTTGGGACAGCTATTTGCTGCGTCGGCAATAATTCAAAGTAGTCTCATCACACCTACATTTATTCAAGAATTTCAATGCTATACACAGAGTAACATGTTCATATCTATATAAGCTTCCAACGTATGGATAGCTTTGTTATAAAATTACAAGGATGATCTTGTCTACCGCGTGGTTGGAGGTATTTGACCTATTTTTTGTTTTGAAATTTCAGGGCATTTAATTAGTGAAAATGACGGCACTTACAAATATTCTAAAAAACATTCGGTTATTTTAGTGTTTTTAATTTTTGAGGAATTATTAAATCGATGAAAGTCAAAAGAGTCAGTCGGTTATTTTTAGTAGAAACTGGAAAGATGACTAACCAATAACAACAAACTAAAAGATCTAAAAGCATGCCGAGTTATACGGTGGATTTTTCTACACGGGAGACTCAGGTTCGAGCTATGCCAGATGGAATGCTTTCTTTGTTAAGACTCTCGAAAGCACAGGCCGGTAGATGTAATTCATACTCTTAAAAAAACAAATAAAGAAACAAAAAAGAGGTCATCTACTGAAACACGTGTATCCACTAAAATATATGTTTTTTTTTGTTTTCTTTTTAATCATTTCATCCCAAGCAAAGCGGAAGAGCCACTAGTACTCAGTCGCTTACAGAAAGTGAAACTGAGAGAAAAGACTAGGTATAAGGGAGGGAGAAGAAAGACTAGGTATAAGGGAGGGTGAGGAAAGACTAGGTATAAGGGAGGGTGAGAAAAGACTAGATATAAGAGAGGGTGAAAAAAGACTAGGTATAAGGGAGGGTGAGAAAAGACTAGGTATAAGGGAGAGTGAGAAAATACTAGGTATAAGAGAGGGTGAGAAAAGACTAGGTATAAGGGAGGGTGAAGAAAGACTTGGTATAAGGGAAGGTGAGAAAAGACTAGGTATAAGGGAAGGTGAGGAAAGACTAGGTATAAGGGAGGCTGAAGAAAGACTAGGTATAAGGGAGGGTGAGGAAAGACTATGTATAAGGGAGGGTGAGAAAATACTAGGTATAAGGGAGGTGAGAAAGACTAGGTATAAGGGAGGGTGAGGAAAGACTATGTATAAGGGAGGGTGAGAAAATACTAGGTATAAGGGAGGGTGAGAAAAGACTAGGTATAAGGGAGGGTGAGGAAAGACTATGTATAAGGGAGGGTGAGAAAATACTAGGTATAAGAGAGGGTGAGAAAAGACTAGGTATAAGGGAGGGTGAAAAAAGACTAGGTATAAGGGAGGGTGAAGAAAGACTAGGTATAAGGGAGGGTGAGAAAAGACTAGGTATAAGGAAGGGTGAGGAACGGGGTTCAAGTCAACAGGATATGGCTGTTGACGTTGCATTTAAATTTTTGAACATTGTAATTATCAGGGAAGCAACGGATGGGAGATCAAGTCGGGAAGTGCGTGAAAAGAAACTTTTGGAGTAGAAGTGGCGGTTACATTGAACTCTTTCAATAGTTTAACCATTGATTGGATGAATGTCCTTTTCGAGATCAGCGGCCAGGTTAACTGACGGATTTACTATTAAGACAGGAGTAAATGATAGGCTCATCCACAGAAATGCATAAACGCCTACTTGGGAATTGATGACATCAGGAAGATCACTGATGAAGATCAGAAACGGTGTCAGACACAGAATAGAGCCTTGGGGGACACCCGCGTTTGTGTCAAAGGATCTGGAAGCGTGCCCGTTTAAACCGACCTTCATATCACACTTTGATCGGAATGATTGGATTGGTTTAAATTATATATATATATATATATATATATATATATATATATATATATACAAACGCACACACACACATTGCTTCAAGCCTCCTTTTCATCTTTAAAGAATTTCTAGATCATTCATTGCTGTATGGAAGGATTCGTATTAATTATCGGTTCAGTACACGTTTCTTTGTTTCTAACGCCTCAGAAATATGCAGAACATTGAACCGACAAGGATTACATGGACGACTGCAGAAAAGATAAAAGCCAGTACTGAAGTAAACTTTAAAAGGCTGATTTAGTCTTCACTTCAAAGTTTTCGGATAGTCGAATAATTAAAAGAATATTTTTCAGAAAGAGAACAAAATATAAAAAATGAGGCATAGTGGTTAATGGTTAGTAAAGCTAGTCTGACTGGCTGTTACCATAGAGTAGTGAGTTCGATCCTTACTCGGTGCCCCATACTTAGCAACAGGAATCAGGGTGGTAAGCACATAATATTATGGGGTTGTCTTAATGTGGCAAGAACCGGAAAACTAGCTTCGATAAGAGAATGTCTCCTCTAAAATATTGCGCTCTGTCTGAATTTCTGGAATAAACAGTTTTCAAGACGTTATTTTATATTCGGACTATTGAACAGGACCATATATCACTGGACGTGAACAGTAGAATGAGAACAATTTATCCCTAGATTGAATAAAGGGTTGAGCCTGAAGTTCCTTAAGAGATATCTGGATCGACAAACACTTGAAGAAGCCCAGAGTGCATGACGACCGAAACATTGTGATAATAACAACAAAGACGACGACAACAGTCCGAATGCAAATAATGTAAATAATCAGTACATTATTAAAAAAAACAACTTACCCTTTGCTTTCCAGATTAATCTTCTAGCAAGATAGCGAACTGAAACATATTTCGAAAATAACCTCAGTTTGGTTTCTGAAGAATAAGGTTAGGCTAGTGAAATGGTCGTCTCACTCTCCTGACTTAAATTTAACAGAACATTTCTAACATGTATTGAAAATTGCTATTGATCAACGGAAATCATCGTATCTGAACGGTCTGGAATATACAGAAGAACTGCCGAAATCACCAGTCGACCGAGACAGAAACCTTATCGAAGACTACAAAAACATGTTGGCAGCAATCTGTAGCAAAGTAACCTCAAGAAAATATTAAATGAGATGCTCAAATACGAGTATATACATATGCAAATATCGTTATGTTAAAGAACTGTTTCCGTCAGGAGGTGGAATAATGGATAGCGGCTCGGATTGAAGAATCGGAAAGCCGAGTTCGAATTACAGGTCGAATCTATCACTTACTTGGGAAAGGTATGGATCCTCTTGTTCTCCCGCCCCCCGAATATGTAGTAGAACTGACCAGGTTCTATAGCCTTGTATGGTAATTAGTCTACCGCAGAAAGAAATAGCTGGAAAATCTGTCTCGTTAGTCATGTATCTAAAGATCGCCTAAGCCTGTATCAAGCATGGCACGCAACTGACTGGCTGTTTCTGTCAGTTAAAAATTTTGCTGCTACGACGCAACTTACTACATACACGGGGTTGATTAACACTAATTCCGTATTTATTCCATTGTTAATTTCCATTCAGATATCTTCTTCTAGAGGATCGATTCTTTATAGAATAGACACCCGAAAGGATAGTTCCCCAAACACCACAATCTTAACATCTTCCAATCAAAGCTCCATCGTTTATCAATCCCTCACATCTTAATAGTTTTCATTTCTTACATTCATCTCACACAATGTATACAGTAACCCTCTACATTGATTGGATCTTGGGGCATGTATTGGGTGATCATTAGTAAAATAAACCCTAATACTATAGTAATGGGATGCACGCTGTGATATAATGGATAACGGCTCAGAATGAAAAATCGGAGAGCCAAGCCAAGATCGAATTCCTGTAAGGTTTAGGCAAATAACCTCGGAAAAAGTATGAATTAATCTCTTCTCTTCTCTTCCCAATATAACAGGACAGACTGAATCATATGGCCTTGCTTTGGAGCCAGTCTAATGCGGAAAGAATCGACCATCTACTGCGAGAAAATCTGCCTTGTTAGTCAGGAATCGAAAGAAACATGATCGCCCAATCGTGTATCACGTGTGGCACTTAACTAACTGACTATGAAAATAAAACGACAGTAATTCTCTCTTATTTATTTCCAATTTAAATATTAAACCGTTCTACTAATGTTAATATTGAATCAATATCAATTTGGAACGATTAATTGGGGAAAAAACAAAGAAAACATCCTAAGATTCATATACATGTACATAAATTATACACTCACTGAATTGTTCGATGTTCCCTGTGTGTCTTTGTGTCATACTCAGCGTCAACAGAAGAGCCTCTTAACTCTGCCTAATGTACTTGAGTGCGGATATATCGTCCGTGGAAAGCGGGTTTTCTCGTGAAAGACTTTATAATTGCGTCACTCTTAGTTGTATTGTGTGCAGTCGCAGAAGAGTAATACAATCACCCATAAACAGATATTATCTCAAAAAAAGTCCCTTGGATAAATAAGAACAGTGTCCCTCCTCTATTTTGCGCAGACAAAACGAAGCGTTTAGAATAATGAAGCTAATATCGGCCTCCATGTTGAGTTAATGGTGCATTTACAAGCAGTGGAATTCGTCCATAAAAATCTAAACTAATATTTTGAAAACTGATTCAAAAGGAAATAGATTCTCCCTTCTTGGACCTAGATGGGGGACTGCTTTAGAATACAAGGTTCTGTAAGTTTTTATCTGCGGGTGGTGTAATGGATATTGGATCGGAATTGTTAAGCGAAGATTTGCATTTCCAGTCAATTACGCGCAAATAAGGGAAAGGTATAAATCTACCTCTTCTGCTTCACAGCTATGCGTTAATTATTAAAACTTTTATCATTAAACCATTATTATCCCCCCAAAAAAATTATTTTAAACTGAATATATTTTCTGGCTTTATATAATCTAATAAGGGCTGATAAACGATACTAAACGAATCAGAATACTTTTGGGGATCATTAGCACGGTACAATATTCTTTATCTTCCGATTTGTGATGGACTAAAATGAATTTAATTTATAATTATCCAACAATGAAATGAGGATGGGATGTTCGTGTTTGACGATAATGATTGATTCTTCAACCAGATTTCTCGGCCCTTTTTGGAACTAAAATCCAAAAATTGATCAAAATTGATTTCCACGAGTTTGTCACATCATGAAATTGGCATATTTCGCTAAACATGGAATTGGGTTCAATCCCCGATTCAATGAGGAGTTCCAAAAGGAAAGGTCCAACGGAAATGCATAATTTTTGTTACTTATTCCATATAGACGCGACCTCCACTTAAATCACGGCAGTAAAAATGTTCAGATGGGGGTGCAGATAAATATGAACTCTCACTATATGCATCTATCTATTAAAACTCTCACACTTTCTTTCTCGCTTTCTTTCTATCTAGCTTACTATCAACTCACTATCCCATTCTCTATCAATCAATCTTAAGTGATTGATAGTTATATCTATCTTAAAAGATTGCTATATATATATATATATATATATATATATATATAGAGAGAGAGAGAGAGAGATAGAGAGATAGAAAGAGAGTGAGACAGTGAGTATCTATCTCAGCCTGTTAATTTCTTTCTATCTATATATATATATTTTAACTCTCACTCTATAGCTATCTAGCACTTTCTTGCTCTCTCTTTCACACTTTCTTTCTCTCTCTCTCACACTTTATTTCTCTCTCTCTCTCTCTATCTGTGTGTGTGTCTAGCTAACTATTAACTCTCACTCACTCTCTCCTGTCAATCTTAAAAGGTTGATAGATATAGTGTACCTATTTATATATTTATCTATCTATGGTTCCCTTCATATAACGCATTTGCACATGCCATTGTTAAATATCATGATCTCTATAGAATAATACACTATCGTATGGGCCAAAGATAATTTTACTCTAAGAGACGAGACTATCTCTATTATATCTACTACGAGAATTAAATCCAATCATTTTGAACGAAATTCTTTAAAAGGAAAATCATTTTTACCATTGATAATTTCAAATAAATTCGTCCAATCCAGTAAGCTTCATTCACTTAGCCTGTTATCCCAATTGCAGTGGGTTACTATTTGTCTTTGCTCTTTTGTGGTGAAGAAATCACTCCTTCGCCTCCACAAACTTACACACTCCAATTAAAAAGGAATCTATCGTGTAAGCGATTCTAGTCCATGTTCACGCACAAATTCAAAATCTGGTAAGATATTATGGCTTTCCTGTTAAAGTCATTAATCTTTCCTATTAACTAAATTGGATACTTAAGTATTAGATACAGATGCTGGCTATTCGTTGGCCAAGTCATTACGTGGGAGAATTAATACTCAGTTCTTATATTTTATGGCCTCTTGTGGTGGACCAAATCAAAGTGAAAAGTAAACAATTTATCCTATATACGATTATTCTACTGTTTTGGTATGTTAGACCGTTATGCTTTACTCCCACGGATCAAAGTGTGATTCCTGTTGAATTCACAAGTTTATTCAGCATTTAGGCTTTCTAACCGAGATAAATTGGATTGCCTTTTACTGTCCGCTCAACTGACAAAAACGAGTCCAATTTGGAAGAGAAAAATATATATTAAAATTTATGTATATTAAGCATGCCAACTCGACTGTGATGTATAAGGTCACAACGCCTGCATGTTACTGTTTTAATTCCTATAGTAAGCATTTTTCCATCGGGTGTAATTCCTGCTTCGCCACCCAAACATTCCGTTTTTTCCCTAGATTGGTAGACAAACATGTCTAGAGTTTGCCTGTCTATTAACCCTAGCGGCAAGGAAAGAAGAGACTCATGGCACAGTGGGTAAAGGCGTTGGTTAAACCCAGTGACAGGACCCTAAGAGTTTGAGTTCAATACCCGGTTAAGGCAGTGGGGAACTTAGAGAGGGGTATTAACAGGAGATAACTGATAACTGACATCCATTAAACATGGCACGTGGAACTAGAACAGTCTACCCCAGTGAGCGAAATAAAGGGTTCAGTTCAACATTCCAACCACCTGAAGAAGGCCGAAGCGACAACGGCCGAGACGTTGTAATAAATATGGCGACAAAGATGAGGACACTAGTCCGATTAATGTAAATAGTGTACATAATACCTCATCTCAGAAATATAGACAGATACATATGACATCATGTCTTTCAAACGGATTTTGTACGAAAGCATACGGAACAGTACACATCAATCCAAAATTCCAGACGGGAAAAGTTGAAATTCTTCACTTTCTGTTTAACTATTTGATTGTTCCAGTATGTTGAAGATAATTCTCTTTCTTTGTGCCTTTGCTAAATTCTTTAATTCTAAAGGTCAAGCCTCTTTTCGTTTGCGCTTTCATAGCCTCTACTTATCAACAACTGGTATTCTGGACGTTTTGTGAAATTATATCTTTTTCTTATCTAGTGACTTGCGAAACTAATTTGATATTAGTAAATGTCTGAGTCAGCGCTTTGAATGCATAAATTTTATTTTAAAGAAATATGGTGGACGAAAGAATGGCCGTATGATAATTTTAAAAAAAATTAAGTTAGCAAGATTTTGAGAATTTAATACCTTGACGAAATGCCTAGATAAACAAATGAAAATTTTAAAGAAACACAAAACGTAAAAAAAAAAAAGGGAATTTGCAAATAAATAAAATTGTAACCGTTACTGAAACATCTGTGTTTATGAAAACCGATGGCGGCTAACCAATAGAATTTCACTTCCGGCGGAAATGTGGTCAGCTGGACGCCATTTTAGATAATTGCTGTTGGCTATATCAGAAAAAAAAAACGAATAGCTACTCTAATTTCCAGTAAAAACAAGTGGCAGAAATTACAAAAAAAAAAAAAGCATTGATTTCACTAAAGAAGAAATGAATGGGGGATGAATATTTCGACAAGCTTACCGAAGAAAGTAATATATTCTTTAGCAGAGAGTCTTGAAATTGGTTACTGACATATGCTGTTAGCAAGAAAATGAAAAAGAAAAATTCTGAGTGAATGGCATTCTAGTCTTTTCAATTTATTTTTTAGTTGTTGTTTTTATCACTTTTTTGCCATTTCTTTCTCTACTTTCTCCTCAGAAGTACTATTAAGTTCTTCGTAAAATACTGTCCGATTTTAGAACAAAAGTTTTCTGTTCTAATATATTATAATGGTAATGGTAATATCAGCCGTTTCCCTACAAAAATATTATTCATCCCTAATGATTAAAGTGCTCACTTTGTTAATTTTATATCAATCACGCTTAGAATTTAACTTAAAATCTTATGCACCAATTATCATTAAATTGGAGAAAGAAGAGATGCGTTTACATTCTGTGCACTAGTTCGAGTTTGGTCATATTACTTCTGGAATTGCTGCCAACATTAACAGAGCATGGATGTGAAGTACCCACTTGTGAGCGGACAGTACGGCGCTGGTTTCTGAAGTTACGCAGTGGGGACATAAGTTTTGAAGATCAAGGTTGTAGACGACGACCATCTGCATTTGACAGTCAACAGCTGAAAACACTAGTCGAAAAAAACTCACGTCAAAGTGTCAGAGAAATGTCTCAGATAATGGATTTAAGCGTTTCCAGCAATCTCAAGAAAATCGGCAAGATGAACAAACTCAATAAATGAGTTCCATATGAACTTAGAGGAAGTCAAATAGTTCGACATTTTGAGGTGTATTCTGCAAAATTCGAATGATCCAAAAATCTTGATCGAATAGTGAATTGTGATAGGAAGTGAAACCTTTATGAGAATCTCAACGATTGACGCAATGGTTTTGATCATTATGGATATCCCAAACCAAATTTCCACCAACAGAAGATTATGATGACTGTCTCGTGGCTCACTACTAGCATTATCCATTAGAGCTTCCTGCAATCTATCAAGAGCATCATTGCCAAAGTTTACTGCCAGAAACTGCGTGAAAGGCATATTCAGTTAGGCAAAATGCGACCGGCACCGGTCATTTGTTTCATAATAATGCTCGGCCACATGTTTTTAGAATGGCACTGCCAAACGTCTCTGATTTGGGATACGAGACTTTGCTGCCATCCACCATATTCCTCTTATCTTTCACCTACCTCTTTTTCATGTATCTTGACAATTTTTAAGCCATATAGAAGATACTGAAACTGCATTCAATGATTTTTTTACAGTTGTATTTTAAGGGTATAAATAACATTGTAGCTCGATGGCAGTAATATATAGATGTTCACATTTAAATACATTAATTCGAGAATAATATTTGATTTTAAAATAGGAACTTATTTTCCGAACAGTCTAATAATTCATTTTCTGCTTTTGTTATTTGCTAAGTCCTATTAGGATGTGAGTTGCCGTGTTTCTTGCAAATTCCAATCTTTTGTGGCTCTAGGTAATTTTTACACCATTACTGTCTCTTTATTGCCATTCTGCCATCCATCTACACAAACCCGTCAAGTACGTTAATCCTTGTTTGCCCTACTTACTTACAAGGATACCTGCGATTGTTAAATTCGCCAGGATCTTTTGTCTCATTATGTGTCCCAGAAATATCACCTGCCTTCCATATTGTAAATAGTAGTTTCTTTCTGATTCGGATTCCCGTTAAAACTCTTTACTCACATGATCTGGCGATGCTCTTTTCAGTATTCGTCGGTAGAAAAGCTCACAGGTTTTTTATTTTATTTTTAGGAGATTATTTATCATTCACTACCATATAAAGGATTAGATTTTACATAGCAATTCAGCACTCTATTCATTGTTTTTAACAATATTTTCCCATTTTGATGAAGATATTTATTCAAACAAGGCAATAAAGCTACTAAGACAAAGAGGTTATTAAGTTTAAAAGATTATAAGAAAAAGAAAATATTATTAAGCAGAGCGAACGATTAAAGAAGAGGAATTAAGAAAAAGCTTTTGAAGATCAAAGTTCACAAGAAAAGAGATCCAGAAAAGAGAAGTGCAGAAACTTTTCGGTTCCATCAAACCATTTAAACTGTAACATGATGAGACTTTATTGCCAATCTAGTCCGATGCTTAAATTCATAAAGTCATAGTACCAAAGCGGAAAACTAATCAGCACAATTACCATTAACATATTTTTTAGATAAGACACAGGGAAACTACGATAGGGCTTGGGGAAAGTCACTGAAGCCGAGATACTAGGTCAGGACAAATAACATTGCATATTCTTCATTGTATTTTATCAAGATTTTCTAAATACAGAACAGAAGAACCAGACCGGATGTGTCAGCAATATTCAATGCATGGACTAATGGTAGACTTATAAACGTGTAAGATAAGAGTCCAACGAGAAAAATTACAGTGGATCAAAATTCCTTGCAGCAGACCGAGCAATTGATTCAGTGTAATCTTTCCATTTATTGTCAACGGAAAACTTTAACCTGGGAAGGTGCAGCGAATCACTCTCTTGGATTATATCATAACTGAAATAAAATATAATGAACTTTTATTGCAATTAATGTTTCAATTAATTTTTGCTTAATATTAATTCGTAAAACATGACTCTAAATTTTTGGGACCATCTATAAAGATATTTTCTAAGGTTAACATAATCGGTTACAAAACATCAAGCACGAACTATAATTACAAATATCAAGTGAAACGTGCTTACTAAAAACTTCTCTACGACAAACGTCACTAATATTTAAGATTAACATTAATGCAAAATCACCAATCTGAGGCATTTACTGAGAATCGAACACACTAAAACAGCAAATGTCGAGCAAGGTTAGCTTTTGAATAAGCTCACGACGACCAGTCAATTTCCAAGTCGGTAAATCCGTAAATCTGACAAATTTAATTTGGATCTCAATCTTTCGATGTGAATGTTTTTTTTTTTTTTTTTGTTTTTTTTTGTGTGTGTGGGGATATTGACAAATTTTCAGATTCAAGTGCATTGATATGACAGGAGATTACGCTGAAAAATAAATACTTTTTTTCTTTTCATCATTAGGCGATGGACATTTTGATGGCATTACGTATTTTTGGAGGCAAAAATATAACTGAAATAGAATTCTAATCTGTAGCATTTGAGCAGAAGTAGGCATCTTTTCTGACTATCCCGGCCCGGTGTTATGCTACACTGTGAGTTTAAGGACGTAACTGTTCCTGCGCATGGATAAACACATACATACACACACGGAAGCACACAAGATAACCATACACATATATATTTATATAAGTATGCGGCATATGAAATTCTAGTGGGAAAGAAAACAGGTAATCCAAAACCCAGACTTTCGCCCACTTCAGTTTGACAATAAAAGATGTTAAATCTATTTAAAAGACGCTATGTTAGCGAAAAATTGGTCATAAGAAACCATTTCTTCATAAAAGTGCTGTAGGATGGAGAACGAATGAGAAAAGGAATGAATTACCAAAATTCTTACCAAAATTTGTACAAATATACGATTATGTGTCTCGACCCGACAAAAACGTTCTTACCAAAAAAATTCTGAGATAACGTAATTTGGTCAAATTGAACTGGGTCGAGAACTTTTCAGCATTAAGGAAATATATATATATATATATATATATATATATATAAAGAAATATAGTTTTAGAGTGTGCTATATTTATGGGATAAAGTGCTCAATATCAGAGATAGAGTGTATGTAAATATAAAAGTGAATATTGAAGTCAACACTCAGAGGCGACAGTCTGTTTCATGCTAGACACAGTCGTCATATATATATATATATAGATATATTATGCATGAAATGGACTAAGTCCGATAATTATCTTAATATATTTATTGTTTATACGTTATTTTCCTCGATACAAATTTTTAAGTAAATGCTCTGTTTATAATAAACAGTAATAATAACATTTACCGGCTTGAATGTCCGATAAATTTCATAGAAAATATGTGTCCTCTGTCAAGAATCAAACCTGTATCCTATACGGAAACGTCATATAGCCTGACGTGGTATACTATTTAGCTGCAAAGGAAACGTCTGGTAATTCGACCTCGCTAACTATTTCCTTCCTCTGTAGCTAAATGATATAGAACGTTAGGCTATATGACGCTTCCGTGTAGGATACAGGTTTGATTCTTGTCAAAGGAGACATATTTTCTATTTCTCGGACATTCAGGCCGGTAAATGTTGTTAATACCGTTTATTATAAACATAGAATTTACTTGAATATTTGTATCTATAAAAATAACGTATAAACAATATATATATATATATATATATATATATATATATATATATACATTGTTTATTGCAGACGTATAACCACACTGATAAGCTGTCATACAGGGATAATGTCTGTCTATGGAAGGCAATATATATATATATATATATATATATATATATATATTACTAAATGGGTTCCATGTAATGTCAACAGTCTCTAATTCAAAGCTTGGTCCTTTTTCTGGTCCTCTTTTCCTTAAAACTTTGTTATTGACATGCTTTGTCCATTATATTCTCAGCATTCTCCTGTAAAAACTTTGTTGTCTTAAGTCTCCCATTCATAGTGGATGCCTCGGCGTGGGATAATGGTTAGCGAGGCTTGTTTGGTTGACCATTACTTGTAGTGAGTTTGATCCTCACTGGATGCCCCATACAATATTTAACATTAAATAACCGAACAAGATTTGGACACGACATAAAATGAACAAAAATCCTCTTCATAGTGTACACTTATCCATAAAACATATGCATACATGGTAAAATACGTGGTATATATATATATATATATATATATATATATATATATATATATATATATATATATATATATATATATATATGTGTGTGTATACTAGATTAAAAGACGCCCTATCCGCAGAGGGTCCTGGATTTGGACTTCATCACAACAAGTAGAGAGGAGTAGATACGATAGGCAACAATAAACTACAGAAGAACTCAAAACTTATCACTGCATTTAAGTATTGCATTAATATTTAAGCTTACCTTTTAAAATTAATTCTTCTGCTACCACTTAATTTAAAGAAAATTGATGTACGTGTGACGTTACTTTCCGTACAAACAATTATTTTTATTTCATGGGTGATTTTCGCTGGATTTCGCAATTAATTTCGATTATTCCCAAAATTATCTCCAAGTTACAAAAATTGTCATCGTACAAAAAAATTCGTAGCAATAAATCACGTAAAAAATAGTTTAAAAGTTTGACACAGTGACACGCTGACATTCTCAGTTATTATATAGAAATATATATATGTTCGTGTGTGTATTTTAAGTGAAAATATGACTCCACAAATACAGGCATATCTCTTTATTTTATTTCTTTTAGTTATATCACTCGATCCAAAGAATTAGAGCCACTTATGGAATAATAAAAAAAAAAGAGAAACATTATTAAGGAACGACAACAAAAGAAGAAGAGTAAAGAAGACAGTAGATAATGTTTGACATTGAATTTAAATTTTTGAAGATCAAAAGCTTGGAGCCGGAAGTGGGAGAAAAGAAATTGTTAGCATAGGACTTCCGGTTACATCTAGTCAATTAAATGAATTGATGAGACCTATATAGATAGATATTTTTTTTGTCGGGACGTGAGAGTAGCGTAACAGTTATCGTCACGGAACATGGAACCGGCGAGCCGAGTTCAAATCTCGATATAGTTTGTAGCATTCGTTTTCACACAAATACATTTGGGAAATGTATGAATCCAACTGTCTCTCGCCCATTGATAGAAGATTGCATAATCGACTGCGCTATGTATTTTTGGTTGGCAACCAATCATAATGAAAGAAAATCCCCTGTCCATTGTAGCCCTTAGTAAGGTTCATCTTTTCACTATCTCTCCTAATCCCTGTTCTAGCAGCCATTTGCACAAGCGCGTTAGATATGTTATTCGCTGCTTTCCTTTGGCTCTCATGCCTTCAGTACGTCCTGTGAGTGTCAAATTCTTGAAGCCTTCTTTCCTTATTACGTACCTTATAAATGTCAATTATCGCTTTATGACTATAAGTATAAATCTCCTTTTTGTTTTCATTGTCCCTAAAATTTCCTCTCAGTTCATGGGATTCTCAGCATCCTTCTACAGAACTATATTTCGGTTGCTTCAAGTCTCTTCTTTATCCATGAGGAGATTTTTCAGCATTCACTGGCATATAGAAGGGCCGATATTACCTAGCACTATTTTCTTTGCTTCTATATAAATTCTCTTATTTCTGAATACTTTGTTTTTTGGAAGGCATATTCCGTTATTTCAATGCGTCTATGCATTTGAATGATTCATTTTTCGTCCTCTGTTAAAAGGCGATGTAGATAATATATTTTTTGTACTTGTTTGATGTTGGTGTCTTTATGTTGAACCGTTTCTTTTCTTGGCAATTCATACATTCTGTTTTTTTTTTTTACAATTGGTATTTAGTCCTTTCTTCTTGCTTTCCTTGACTTCTTTCTGCGGCAACTGCTGTAGTTGACTTTCTGTGCCCGCAATCCTAAGTTGTCATGGTTTTGTGGTTACCCATGCAAAATAGTTTGTCCTCAAGATTTTTCGTTTAGGCTCGTAATGTTCGAATATATGACATGCATATATACACAAACACGCACAATACTACTTACACACACACAGACACGCAGAGACAGACACACACACATAAACACAGAGACACGCACACAGACGCACACAGACAGACACATACACACACAGACACACACAGACAGACACACACATACACACACATACACACACACAGACACACACACACACACAGACACACACAGGCACAGACACACACAGACACACACAGACACACACACACAGACACACGCACACACACATACACACACACACACAGGCACACACAGGCACAGACACACACAGATAAATACAGACACACAGGCACACACACAGACACACGCACACGCACACACACGCACGCACACACACACACACACACACACACACATATATTTATGTATGTACGGGGGCGTGGTCGAGTGGTTAGAACGTCCATTTAGCCATTTTCAAGGTTGAAATATATTAACTCTTAACAAGAAAAAGATTGTGGTATGTATGTGTTCATATAATGTTTCATTTTCAAGACACGGTCAAGATACTGTGTCCATATTCATAGTTGATATTGAAATTTGAAAATGGCTAAATGTATAGCCGAATGTATACCCGAAAGCACTCGGAAAGAAAGAACGATTGGTCAGCTTTTATATAATTTATCCTCCGAAAAGAAAAAAAAAATTATAAGATTACATGAGAAATTGTGTAAAAAACTAAATCAAAGCACCTTGTCTGTCATATTCAATGAAACGCGTATATATATATATATATATATATATATATATATATATATATATATATATATATATATATATATATATATAACGCCACGATGGAACAGCGTAGGCGTTATGTCCTGGGATTAGAATTTGAGAACTACTCGAAGAAAGAAATTTGATCAAATTACAGTATTGAAAGTCATGAAGACTTTACCACTTGACATTTGTACCAAGTTAGAAAACTTTACATTTCGACGAGTGAAATAATATTTAACTGCCAAAGGCAAAAATTGTGGTTACAACGACGGAGTCGGTGGGAAGAAAATAAATCATGACCGCAAGTGAAAAACATAATTACACATTTCATATGAATTCACCTGATAAATTGAGTGGATTAAAAAAAAAAATGAAGAAAACTTAAAAAGTAAAAAGCTTAATATTTCGCAGTTTTCGAAACAGAAATGAATATACAGTCAACTGTTATTATTTATACATATTTCTCACAAACAATTTTGAGTGGCTTCAAGTGAGGCATCGTATGTTAATTCCGATACTGAAACCGGTTTTTCCATATTAAACCTTCTGAATTTCAATTTAACATATCGACACTTTTGAGAATTTTTATTCTGTCATTTATGGCAATAGAAAACTTCGAATAACCGACATAACGATATTTGTAAATGGATGGCAGATCCAGGAGTGGGTGAGAGAGTAAAAAAATAGCTAATTGTATACTATTGTGAATCTAATACAAAGCCCGAGAGCCACTAAAGGTAGAGGGTCACTGAATTTGGGTCTTGTAACAGGAGGGAGTAAGTAATGCATATTATGAAGAATTTGTAGGATAGATAACCGTTGACCAAAGTTCGGTACTTTTTTTCGCAAAGCTAGAAAAGGTAAGGAATTGAGGGAGACCCTGATTGCTCAACTCCTGAAAAGATACGACACGTAAAAGAAGAATGTATAGCTTATATCTATAATAGTATAATTATAATAATCAACAAAAAAATTGTAAATGGTGTCGAGACACCAAACATCTTTTTTAGCTAATTGGATGGCGCTGATTCCGAAAATGACCTTCTTTTCTTGGTTAGCTCCGGTTTTTGCTGTACAGAAATGCCTCAAATTTTGGAAAAAAATAAAACATTTTTTTCATTTGTTTTCTGTATATATGATATTGACCGATGGCAATATTTCTCAAAATAAAATGAGAGAAACCCCTGATTCGTATTTAAGCCAACAAATATTGGTCTGCTTAAATACTATTTTTTGCAATAAAAATCAGAATATAAGAACTATGGTAAATATTTTCTTTCTTGATTGTCTGTCATGTTTAATGTTATGTAAATCCCTTTTGATGCTCCAGCAGCATCATGTAGAATGGAATAGGTGTATTCAATTGTGATGTCTTTAGTTAGAGTTTCTTTACAACTGTGAAAACAAAATACTCTCAATGTGCTTGGTTTCCTTCCGTAGAGAAAGGATAAAGTGATGACAGAAAGATATGACTATCAAACGTAATATTCTAGGGTTTCATTTTTTTTGATGTCACCATAATTATGAGTTTTACTAAAGTATATTACTAATAAATTTTATCAGTTAATTTAAATTTTGGCGATAAATTGGAAAAATTCGGTACTTCTATTTTAAAATTTTTGACTCAACTTTCTTATAAAAATAATTTATTTCAGATGGTTGGCATTAATTGCCCAGCCTATCTGAAAATTGATGGGTTTCTACGATCTTTATTAACTAAATTTTCCAAAAATGAGCAATTTCAGTACAGCAAAAACGGTAGCTAACCATGACAAACTAAGGCCATTTTCGGAATCAGCACCATCAAATCAGCTAAAAAATGTGTTTTGTTACTTTACACCAAAAATTGTGTTGACCAGTGTCACCTCAATAACAATTGCAGTGACACTTGAAAATGTCAATCTTATTTTCATAATTTCATTTTAATTGTTAATTAATAACAATTCTATTGACATTTCACATATAATAAGGCCATGTTATTACGTCCTTATTTCCTGACACTTGACAATCCCTTTCTTTTTGATTTTTAATGCTAAAATCGTTAACACTATATTTAATCTTATGTTATTATTACTTACGTTTTGCCATGTTCTGTATTCGTCGACTAACAAATCTGTTGTAATTAAAGCGAATCAGGTATTTCGTTTTTTTTGCCAAAACCCGCGTTGCTTATTGAATTGAATGAATATTCTTATACATATGTTTAAGAAATTTTATTTAATATTAAGTATAAAAAATAAAAAAATGACCTTAGAACCTAGTGTATTTACTGAGAATTATCTATGTACGTACGTAAATTTCTGAGTCAGTGTAACCCGGATATAAGAGACCCGGATATAAGAGAAAGCCGGATATAAGAGAGATTTTCTCTGGTCCCAAATTAGAGCCTGTGTTAATGTATATAAAATAGACCAAACCCGGATATAAGAGAAACCCGGATATAAGAGACTTCTTCTCCGGTCCCGACAACTCTCTTATATCCGGGTTACACTGTACATTTCTTTCGAATGAATTCTCTCTCTTTCTCTCTCTCTCTCTCTCTCTATCTATCTATCTCTCTCTCTCTATATATATATATTGTAATTCTGTTTTTATCTATATATGTTGGTCTGTTCAGATCTATCAATCGATCTGTCTGCATCTACCTGTCAGTACATGTCTCTGTGTGTCTCTCTTTTCACTATCTCTCTAAATTTACATGTGACTATGTAACTTTTTACGTTTTTGTCTACCTATCTATCGAATGTAATCAAATCTATCTAGTTCTATTTCTATTCATCTATGTTGGTCTGTTCAGAACTATCTATCAATGTCTCTCTTTCTCTCTCTCTCTCTCTCTCTCTATCATCTCTTTAAATTTGCCTGTGACTATGTATCTAATTTCTATCTATCGATCTAGTTAGCTAATTTCTAAATTTTTTTTGGATTAAAATGCTCCCAAAAAATTATGACTTTTTTCGGAACTTGTAATGAAAACTAAATAATCGTTACCCTCATATCCTTGGTAAAGTGCTATCTTGAACGTGGTTTTATTGAAATATCAATCCTTCGGATCAGCAAAGTTTCGCATGGCTCGCTTTTAAACAGCCTACGCCTTCCTGGCTGAAATATCCCAAGATGCTGACTTGCTGTCTCTGCAGGAGTGCCTTTTGCTGGCCTGGAAACCAACTCTCGTGATTCATTCCCATAACCCGATCTCACGCCCGTCCCAATAGCCAAGATAACTAAATAAACGCTAAATATTTTAGGTTCGACATAAAATTCGACGCCAGGAAACGTAATGAATTCACGAGAAATGACTTCCAGACCACACCAGTCCGACGTGTAATATCAAGACTGCTGACTTGGTTCACTTATTTATGTGTAAATGATGGGCAACCTGGAATATTGTGTCAGGATTCGTTCGCCTTTTGACGATGGGTACAATAATTCCAATATATATATATATATATATATATATATATATATATATATATATATATATATATATGCACATTTCATTGAATGCGACAGACAAGGAACTTTGATTTATTTTTTTTATACAATTTCTTATGCGATCTAATGTTTTTTTTTCTTTTCAAGTCCGAACGTTCTTTTTTCCGAGCGCTTTCGGCTATACATTTAGTCATTTTCAAGGATTAAATATTTTAACTGTTAAGTAAGAAATAGTTTGTTGCATGTATGTATTTATATAATGTTTTCATTTTTCAAAATACAGTCAAGATATTCTGTCCATGTTCATAGTTGATATTATTGACTGTTGTTTTTTTGTCTTTATTAATAAGGCTACCATTATTTTAGCCTTTTCTTGCATTTAGATGATGCTATTATATTAGCATTGTCAACAAGTACGTTACGAATAGTGTCCGGTACACACACACACACACACACACACACACACACACACACATATGTATGTATGTATTGTTAAATATAACAGACAATGAATGTCTATGTTTGATCATGAACCCTCCTAAACTCTCTAACTTGATTTAATTCCGGTAGAAAATGGTGACAATTTAACAAGCACACTCGATGTATGAGGATATGACAGCTTATTGATTCAGTTATGAAATTTTGTGCGATAAACTTAAGTGGCACTTAAGACCCGCTAGTGATTTACAAATGTGAGGCCACATATGGAGTAAAAGTGAGGATTGTGGGATCAGATCACTGTTACATTGGCTCACCTTTTAGATCTTGCTCCCGATTCTTGAAGACGATTCAAACAAGCAGATTGAAAACTGCTGAGTCCACTAAAACCCATTGATTTCCATTCTACCCACTCCAAGGCTAAGTGCTCAAGGTTGTTATGAAGTATATTAACTGCTGACAAGTTGCTTTTCAGCTTGTCTTTGTATCTTAGCCACGGGCGTCTTGCATTCCTGTAGACCTAATCTAACTGTATCTTGGGTATCCTGTCATTTTTCATTCTACTACTATAATAATAAATAATAAATTATGTGTAAGAGCTATTGTAGACGATATGAAAAGCTGAAAATAGCCATTTCTTTACCGTGATGTCCACCCTGTATAAGATCGTGAAGCCACTTGAGGCAGAATATTAGAGAATAAGAGGCACAGTCATGTACAGGTTAAGATTTTTGTGATCTGGAATACATCCTCTTGGGAGTCGGTACCACATGCCAGTTTTTTTGCAGGAGGAATCTGCTTGAGTGGAACTTACATCTCACGAATGTAACAAGAACGGATCCTATTTTCTAAATACGGCCAGTATATTGAGGCTGTGTTCAGAATAAATGATATAAAGTGCTGCTTTCTGTTTTTTACAATAAAGCCTTCTATGTTTTTTTTTTCCCATTTTTTAGTCGACGACAGGCAAGGGGTTACTGGGTGTGTAAGTGACAGAAATAGGAAAATTCTAAGGAACGAGAATAGAGAAATAGTAATCAGGAGGACAGTAGATCTCGATTGACATTACATTTAAACTTTTGCGGATATAAATTGGCTGGAAAGCATGGAGTTGGAAGGGACCTCCACAAGTGAGAAGTACGATAGAAGAAACTGTTAGCATAGAACTTACGGCTACATCTAACCATCTCAACTGTAAATTGATGAGACCTCGACGCCAGCTTACTATTACGCTTAAATTCTAGACATCATATTGAAGAGCTAATCCGAACAATTAGCATGAAGTATTTATAGAAAAGGCAAATAGAGGCAACATTACAGCGGTAGGAGAGCTGCTGACGCTGAGACGCTAAATCGGGGTCAATAATATTTGCAGATATTCTTCATTGGATTTTATCAAAGAGCTATGGATGGATAGCAGAAGGGCATGCCCATATATGGCAGCAATCTATCACTTTTAAACACCTTTTACAGTGGCAGGTCCATATCAACGAGTATATTGAGTATCGAGGTTGGGATGATTCCATATTGGTTTATATATGTCCCGATTGATCTCTGGCCGGAAGGATGTATCTTCAGCCGTCATCACAGGTGGGTGGTAATGTATTCAGCATAGTTATTCATAGTTTTTTCGTAGAGAATGCTGTTCAATATGGGATATTTAAATTATTAAATAATGTTGGCTTAGTATAGATTTGATTTTGTCGCTGAGATGTTATTTCTGATGACGTTAAATATTTTTCATTTTAGTAGATAATTTCATATTTTTAGTTTATTCGACAAATAAAGGAAAAACACAATAAAAAAGTAAACAGCCTTGTTCAACGAATATATATATATATATATATATATATATATATATATATATATATATATATAGGTAGATATAGACAGTTTGATAGATACGTGAACGGTTCAAGGAAGACATGCTTTTTTATCAGCCTTATATGAGCTTAAGAGAATTTACAGCTCATAGTTTCCGATCTTTGATTCAAACGGATTTGGAAATGTCATTATTGCTAAATCTTTATGGTTGGTTATATTGTTTGTTGTAACGTTTTGCTGGAACGAGAAAGAGAGAGAGAGTGAGAGAGAGTCCCGCAAAAAATGTATACACGCTTCAGAAAAGTAAAAACTTTTCTTTCGTAGTTTTATCAAATTGCGATAACATGATATTTTCTCGATAGATGACAATAAATTCCAGACCCTGAGACAAGAAACTGAAATTGAAAATGCATGCAGAGCAATCTCACTGGACACTTTGGCCGACGTTGCCAAAGCAGTAGTTTGCCGTACTAATAAATTTTTGGAGACTAAAGGCCACCATTTTGATTTTCTTTTGTGACTGTAGAGTTCAAATGTAACCTGTATTAATTTCGTGATGTCCGAATCTTTGAATTAATGTCTGAATAAATTTAGTATTATATTATCTAGTTTTTTTTTTTCCTAACGTGTATACACATTTCAAAGTGAGAAAGTTTTCGTTTGACACGATTCATCTTTTAGGATTTCATCGGCTTATCAACCTTTGCAGGTTATTTAAAGCTAGGAAATATCTACAAATCCTACTAATAACCCATATCTTCTCCAAGTGCATTTACGCGTAAGTTAATATAACGAACACGATGGCAATTGGAACTCAACTCTCCGGTCCATTATCCATTACACCAACCGAACATCCACTCTTACAACACCTGATATTCCCTAGCGGTCGCCTATCTCAACGTTGCTTAACTTCGGTGACCGCACGAGAACCGTTGTTTTAACGTGATATGGCAGTAAACCAATTTCTCTGCGTGTATGGAGTAGGGCGTGCGTGTATGTATGTATGTATGTGTGTGGGGGGACATGCGTGTATGTATGTGTGTGTCCTAAAATGTAAAGCGTTGTCTGGAACCTCTTTTCTTCTTATTCACATATAGATATTACAGCTATTACAACGTCACTTGTCCCTAAGCTGACTGCAATTGAACTGTGACATCAGCGAAAGGACAAAGTGGTGTGAAATATTCCAAACGTTGCAAGATCCAAGTCATGCGTAAGGGAAGAGAGGTTAAAAAAGAAATTAACTTCTAACCCTTTTTAGTTTTGCATTCATCAAGTGGTATTCATTTTTCAGTCTAACATTTGATATTAACTGCTTGAGCAATAGAAGGGGATCCGATAACATGACTTACATGCACCGACTGTCGACGCCCAAAAAGAAAGAAGGAAAAAATGTCGCGGCTGGGACGCTGATGGAGCCGTTCCCATTGGTATATAACCATATACTAAAATTAAATTATTTACAAGTTAAATATCCCCTATCTTAATTTACATTCAATATTTATATATGAAAAAAAATATTTAGCGAGAAATATAGAACAGTATGTGCTAAATTATAGAGTAATGGTTCGTTCGCCAGCTGCGCAAATTCTGACAATTATTGTTCATCTTATACAACGGTCAAAAGCCACTCAAAGTAGAAGTTTATAGAATATGTGATATAAACGTGAGATTTTTTACGGCTTATGAACGTTTTGCAGATTACTTATTAGGCATCGAGAGTCGGAAATACATTCGAAGAATTATAGCCTGAGTAACCGTGAAGAAAATTTTTAAAAGTCATTTTTAACCTGTGCAAGTCCTAATTTTCAAGGATTATTTTTTCTTCTACTATCTTAATAAATTGTGTGTAAATGTTATAGGCATATTTACAGTGATGTTCACCTTGTATAAGAGGTAGGGAGTTACAGATTAAGAGGCATAGTTTATGTGGATGTGCGGAGAAGATAATGGCTGACAATAAACTTGAACAAGTTAAGATGGCAGTAATCGGAGAAGCATCCTATTGGGAGACGGATCCACCGAGCCGCGATTCGTGGAAAAAAGCTGCTCCAGTGGAACATCTCACCAACAGAACACGAAGGGAATAAGAATGGTTCGCTAAAATATGCGTGCCATGGCGAATCCTAGTCGCGAAGCTAAGAAATGGTGGAATGAAGAATGTAGCATACTCTGTTCTACATTTCTCGCCAAATATTTTTCATATATAAATACTGAACACTTTCCACGGAAATAGCGATGAGCAGTTCCTAAATACCTATGAACTAAATAATATCACCTGAAGAAGGCAGGAGGTTACAACGGCCGAAACATCGTGAATATGGCAGTAAAGATGAGGACAACAGTCTGATCAATATTAAATTATTAATATTCCGATCACCGAAGCTAAGCAACGTTGGGCCTGATCAATACCTAGATGGGTAACCGTTTGGTAATAAGCTTGGATGTGCGGTTTTTATAATGGTTAATGGCTTGGAATTGTTAATCGAATAGCTGTGTTCCAATTATATGGATGAAAAGTGTCACTGCTGACAGCAGACTTTGAAAGTGAATCTCTAGAAAATTAAAATGTAGACCGCTATTTAGTAAAAATAGAGATACCATACCACTGACTGGGGGGGTACAATTACGCGTTGACTATTGTGTTAACCCGGACGTTAAAGTAGAGGGCCCGTCAAGGCGAAGTAATACTTTTCTTAGCATCTCTACGCAGTCGTGAATTAACGGATAATTAATCAATGATCTTTCTGCTGACTCTTTACATCTTTGGTAATTAAGTACTTTATTATTTTACATTGAAGTCTTTCTGTTATTACTTGTATTATGTACGTGTGACAAATTCCAGTTTATTCGGGATATTCACTTACGTGCAAATGCCGTTGGGAGAGGTATAAATCCACCTCTTCAGCCTCAGTTAAGGGTTAATTAGTCAGACTTGAATCACTAAAACATCATTATCTCCCCAAAATTTTTTGAACGACCAAAAAATATCTGACCTTAGAAAACGAATCAATCAATCAGCCAATCCATATTATACTCGGTTATTTCGGCTGTCTTGCTCTCTGGCCTTCATCATGTGTATAACTGATCCGTATAAAATACAGGGAATTCTGAACTGAACCCTTTATTCAATCTACCCGAGCAGAATGTTCTTGTTCCACTGTCCATGTCTAGGAATATTTCAGCTTGTTCTTATTTTTAGCGCTGCTCAATTATTGCTCGCTATATTTCCAATGAGTCTAAGTATACACTACCCGACTCATAAATTGAACTCGGAATTACTATATCACCAAACGAATCATCGCATGAATCGATTAGGCTATTGCTGACAGGTAAATAAAGTAAATAATAATGTCCTCGTCCCAGAAATACAGTCAGAAAAGATGGTTTCTGTATTTGCTATGGAAAGCACCCGAAATTAAATCTAAAGTAATTCAAGTTAAAAATTAATAATGGCTGACTGATATTGATGCTGATATAAGTCAAGTTGATTCAAACGTTGGTTGGAAGATGATATTAACTGGGCTTAGCTTAGTAAAGGCCAAATGTGGGGAATTTGTTAAAGGAACTACCAAGAGAAGAAGACATGTCTGTTTTAAAAAATAAAATAAATTCCACCTTTTACCAGGGATCGAACATCTAAACTTCTAAACGTCTACAACCGGTCTTCTAGACTAACATCTGATACTAGGGACATGACAAGGTTTGATTTTTATTTCATCGTTTTTGTTTTTTTAGCTTTTAATTAGAAACATTTTGGCTGACCTGTTTTTAGGCATTCGGTGAGTCATATTCGAAATTCTTTATTCCAAATCTCCTCAAATATATGCCTTTATGTCTTTTCCGCCATTCCACGTGATTAAAACTATCATTATTTATAAAGTATTATGGCAGGGCGTATCTTTTTTTTTTCCTTTCGTGATTTCTTTTTTTCGTTCTTTCTTTCTTTATTCTCTTTATCTCAGTGAAACGAAGTAGCGTCTCTGATATGTCTTTTCCGTCTTTCCACGCTATTAAAACTATCATTATTTATGAGCTATTTTGGTAGGGCGTTTCTTTTTTTTCTTCCTTTCGTTCTTTCTTACTTTCTTTTTTAGTCTTTTTTCCCACTGAAACCAAAGAGCCTCCCTGATATGCATTTTTCGTCTTGCCACGCAAACAAAACGAAATAGTTCATTGTTCATAAGGTATTGGCTAGACGTAACATGCGTAGGAGCCAACGAACTAAATGAGAGACACGCAGAATTAACATTAAGATAGTTCATCTCGCAAATCCAGA